>CALNVZ010003433.1:24986942-25022285 GCA_940671915.1 Paracentrotus lividus
ATAGCTGATTCCTGAATACCCTCATGGCCTAGTGTTAAAAGTCAACCGTTACAGGTGGTCCAAATACGTATTTAATCATGTATTTCCAAACTGTATTGAAAATGATGTACATCTGATTCTGTGCCACTTACTGCGGCGTCCGCAGGGCAGTGTGGGCGGGCCAATTTGTTTCTCCGCTTTACTTAATCGCCTCAAAAACATATTTCACCATCATTCCAATGCATTATCATATCTTAGTGGCAGATGAAGGATATCAGATCTTAAATCTTTTTCAAAACTCAAACCGGCGCTGAAGTTGTCATTTTCTAATGCACACATGCGCTTAGAGCACCTATCTTTTGGTGGATTTAGCGCATAAGAAGTCTCATATATTATTATTATTTATTATCATAAAGCAAACAGAATTGTAATCGTACATTGTGACGAAGAAGAAGCATTTTGATTTATTTATTTTCTCATTTTTTAAATATTTTTTATTTTTTATTTTTTTTTGCATCACAATGCGCATTACAGTAATTTTGCACAAACGTGCATGCCATTAGGCAAACACAAGAAAATCATACACCACACCTGCTGTTTTCGCATATGGCGTTACATTATTACAATGTATGGCCTACTTTATTCTGTAAGGTATGACCACAGCCCTATATACAGGATAAGCAATATCTTTGATGTGATTATGTAATAAATAATATACATGTACATAGACCGTACCTGGTGCAGAACAGACGATGTTGGTGATTTCATTTACTTCCGCTGTTAAGATAAAGTTCACTGGACGATGCTCAGGGGTCACGACCTGTGCAACATTCATTGTGACGTAATCTGAGTCTGCTGGGTCGACAGTTTGGCAGGCAGGAGTTGGTATAAATCTGCATTGCTTGTGAGATGCTACATGTCAAATGAATTTAATGATCAAACTTTTAAAGTTTTAAATTGAAAAAATATATTGGTCTCTTTTTAAGCACAACAAATATGAAACAAGAAAAAAAAATCACTTTAAATTTCATTAAAAAATTTGACTTTGACCGTTAAAGTACTCAATTGGCAGCGATATTATTTCCCTCACAAAAGGCTTTCCGAATAATCATTTCACAAAGCTATATACTAAGAGGGGATAGAGTGGGAGGCAGGCTGCTTGATATTTTAATCGGCCTGTTATGGTAGATCAGCTCTAGTTGGTGTGATTAGCTTAATTGATCTTATTGATAAGCCTGTTTTTGATTGGTAATTGGCCAGGCTTGTCATGGTTGGTTGGCTGGGCTTATTTTGGTTCGTTGGTTGGGCTTGCTTTGGTTGGTTGGATGGGCTTGTTTTGGTTGGTTGGACGTGCTTGTTCTGGTTGGTTGGTTGGTTAAATTTGTTCAGGTTGGTTTGTATTGTACTGAGCTCGTTTTGGCTCTTTTCTGATATCGGTCAGAATAGTAAAACCAGGAGGAGGGACTACGTATAGGTCAAGAAAACATTGGGGAGGGAAAACCAACTTCCGTGCTCGGGATGTCTTCCTCCCGGGAGGTCACGTGATCAGGTTTCCCCTCCAAGAATTCGCGTTTAGATTGTGAAGCTCTCCCTCCTATATTTCAGACACATGAGATAACCTTTTATTGAATCGATGATTAATGGAAAATTTTCAGGGATATAGAACAGTCATGAATTAAATGATGAATGTTTAAGGGAATCGCCCCCAGGACACAACTGGCATGCAATATGGGTTGGATATCTTCCTTCCAAGGGGTCTAGTGAACCGGTTTCCTCCTTTTTATTTTGCCTCCTTCGGTGAGGCCTCCGGGACTATCCTCTAGTGACAATAAAAGTTGATAAAACTGCAATAACAAGTTTGAACTAAATTTCTTCATGCAAGTGACCTTTTGACCCCTATATGACATTTGATCCCATCATCCTTATCAACACATGTGGTATTACCCAAGAATCATTTGTACCAAGTGTGAACACAATTGTTGGAGAAATAAAGAAAACAAAAAGTTTAAGAAAAGTTGCCCTTTAAGTGACCTTTTGACCCCTATATGACCTTGATCTCATCATCCTCATCGACACACATGTGGTATTACCCAAGAATCATTTGTACCAAGTGTGAACACAATTGATGGCGAAATAAAGAAAACAAAAAGTTTAAGAAAAGCTGACCTTTAAGTTGTCCTTTTGACCCCTATATGACCTTTGATCTCATCATCCTCATCAACACACATGTGGTATTACACAAGAATCATTTGTACCAAGTGTGAACACAATTGATGGAGAAATAAAGAAAACAAAAAGTTTAAGAAAAGTTTACCTTTAAGTGACCTTTTGACCCCTATATGACCTTGATCTCGTCATCCTCATCAACACACATGTGGTATTACCCAAGAATCATTTGTACCAAGTGTGAACACAATTGATGGCGAAATAAAGAAAACAAAAAGTTTAAGAAAAGTTGACCTTTAAGTTGTCCTTTTGACCCCTATACGACCTTTGATCTCATCATCCTCATCAACACACATGTGGTATTATCCAAGAATAATTTGTACCAAGTGTGAACACAATTGATGGAGAAATAAAGAAAACAAAAAGTTTAAGTTGACCTTTTGACCCCTACATGACCTTTGATCTCGTCATCCTCATCAACACACATGTGGTAATACCCAAGAATCCCTTGTACCAAGTGTGAACACACAATAATGGAGAAATAAAGAAAACAGCAAGTTTAAGAAAAGGTGACCTTTAAGTGACCTTTGACCCCTACATGACCTTTGATCTCATCATCTCAACACACATGTGGTAATACCCAACAATCATTTGTACCAAGACAGTATGAGCACAATCGATGGAGAAATAAAGAAATGAGAGCAAGTTAAACAAAAACTTTAACATTTTTGTAACAGTGTACCAGATGGCCTCATATCATTTGACCTTTTGACCCCTATATGACCTTTGACCCCATCATCCTTATCAACACATATTTGGTATTACCCAAGTATCATTTGTACCAAGTGTGAACAGAAATGATAAAAAATAAAGAAATGAGAGCAAGTTAAAGAAAAAAACAACAGACAAACAGACCAACAGGAAAAGTGATGTCTCTGCCGAACTTCGTTCAGGCGAGACAAGGAGACAAAATGATTTACATTAAACTTTCTTTGAGATTTTTTTTTTATACGCTTGACGAATTAATTAAGAAACAAAGTAACCTTTATATCCAGTGACACAATTTCATTGAAAATGAGTCAAAAACGATTTAAACCAGTTCATAAAATAGATAAGTAGAACAAAACGACGGGAATTGAAAATTTGTTATTGCGAAAAGGATTCGTCAGGAGAAAAAGAAAATAGAGAGAAAGGTTTAAGGTTTAATTGCTACGGTCAAAACACGTTTTGGCGTTTAATGACCACTTAACCCTACCATGTGAGCGTATTAACGTGCAAATACTGAAACTATTCCATCTGATAAAAAATGTATTTTATTTTTTTGTCCCAATTTTAAAGACGTAAAGTGACTTTGTATTTGAGCATCTGAATAAAAAAAAAAAACGCCCGAAATCCAGGGCAGTTCATTTCAAGTCCATCATGGACAACTGAATATAAACAAGTAGTCGAGATAATGCATTTATGCCAATTTCTTTATAAATATTATTCATATTATATACACAACAAAAAAAGTAAGTCCCCCCCCTAATCAAAATGATATAACCTTTGAACCAAGAGGAGCTTTACGAATGTTATTACATGTGCTTGTAGGTAATTTTATCAGCTTCCATTTTGATGAATTTTACTGAAATTCGTTAAGTCATGCTTCAATGAGCACAGTCGAAAGGCAAAAATGTCACTTTTCGAAAGTCACAAGGTCAGTTTCATAACTTTAATTCAATAACATTGGAACAAATTCAAACTTTTAAACAAAAGATATGTTCAGAAGGTTTGTTGTCCTTAATTTGTAACACATCAAACGACTTTTGCATTAAATTTCACGGTTGGATGAACATGAGGTAAAATTTGAAAAAACTGCATTTTTCACACATTTTAACTTTAAAAAAATGATTGATTATGACGAACATGCAATCTGGAAGAGTATTTTAAACAGTATTCATCAATTCACGGTTGAATGAACACGTAATAAAAACAAAAAAGGATATTTTCAAGTTCCATTGGTAAATATTGTTTCATTTTTGTGTAATAAAATCATTTTATCAACATTTTTTTGTTATGTGTATGTCAAATAATTTCTTTCAAATGATGCTACGGCATTTTAGTAAAAATTCACGCTTCAATGAACACGTGGTACGTGAAAAGCCGTTTTTTCGTTTGTGGACTCAAATTCAATCGCTTACTTTGGATAATTGTCACAGACCTTCTTGGATAGTTCATTTGATTTGAGTTTCACGAAAATTCCAGTGTTTTATGCTTCAGTGAGCAGAAGTTATTAAAAAAATATGTAAATAAGAAGGAATTTCAGAGCTTTGGCCCCACCCCGTGCCTTATCAGATTCTCAATTTAGCGTTTGTTCCTGTTAGTTACCACTACCCTGAAGTTGTGTGCCAGGTTTCGTAAAAAAACTCCCAGTAGAATTAACAATAATCGTCAATGAAATTGAGCCGAATTTCAATTTTGTTAAAATTTTGATTTCTCGCATTCGCTGTGTACATATCTCATACAACAAAACAAGCGCCCAAATCAACATGGCTGGAACTTTGAACAAAAAGGTGTTGAGTAAGTTAGTTTGGCGTGTTATGTTTATACATTATCAAGCGTAAGTTGTGCAAAAATGGAGTATAAAAATCGAGACTATACGATTGGCATGAATAAACATATGTTTTGATGAATGGCGACGACAAAATTGTCATAAAAAAAAGTGACAAGGGAGTCACCTTTAAAGTGGGCTCACTCGTCAGTGACACGAGATGAGGCCTCATATTTTCTCACTAAAATTGTGTCGATAAATGTTGAAATAAATCTGAGTCATATTCTTTAAATAAAATTTTTGGATTTTAGTCCATTTTTGGAGGCTAAAGTAATTCTAAAAATTGTGTTCACATGTCCCATGTCCAATGAAAATTATGAAATGTATCGGGATTGGTGTTTGGACTGATCAAATTTTGGATGGTAAATCCACCAAAACAATCAAACCCAAGTTAAAAAGAAATTTAACAAAATTGTTAATTTTTAACAGCTCCAAATGACCCTTGTTGGATTTTGAAAAATGACCATTTTGTTTTAAACGTTGATCACTGCATGCATGCTCAAGTGATTGATGTCATTTTTTTTCACAGAAGGTACTCAATAAGGTGGATACAAATTCCCTCAAAATTATTGTAACTAAAATAAGGCTCGTTCAAAAAGTTAACATTCACTTTGATTAAGGGGGGGACTTACTCTTTTTTGTTGTGTGTTATACTATAATATATATAACTATTTTCGTCCTTAAGGCGAATTCTTTGTTTCCTCCTTTTTATAAGTCGCCCCAACTAACCCTATCCCTAACTGCCTATAGAATATTGCGTTAAGGGGAATTCTTCGCCTATAAGAAGATCGCTAAGGGAGAATCCTGATGAAAAAAAGCTATTCTTCTCATGTTCCCCTTAAGGCCCGTTTTAGTAAGATATAGATAAAGTATATATATATTTATTATTATTATAATAATATTATAGTATATAATTTGTGATATGTTATGCTTGTGTGTGTGTGGTGGTGTCGTGTGTGTGTGTGTGTGATACGCTATCAAGATTATGGATAGTTTTTCATTTTATCTCAGGAACTTGCGGGTGGATTTCGAAGGGCCGTAAATTATACACAAAATGAACGAGTGAATGAATGAATAAAATTGATGAATGAGCTAGGGAAATTATGATTACACCAAACCGTATGGGAGCTTATAGTTAGGAAAGTTTTCTAATAATTATCTCGCAAACCGTTACCTCCCATATGTTTATTTCGCCAAGAATCAATTTGAACTTGGGCCGTTTTTATGTTCAGGTCCTCAATTTCCTAATTTAACACGACAACCAGTCATGTCAAGCCCAACAAAATAAAGTGTTGTGAGTTGATATTGCCTGGAAAGCCTATTCTAATTGAAAAGGATGACATTAACGATACAAATTAATTAGTCTAGTAATGAAAACTCACCCCACACGTTCTCCAGCCCAAGGACGATGAAAAACGCCACAATCTATAGTAGATGTGAAATAAACATTGATATTACAATTATAAGCAAAATAAATAAAGCAAAATCATTTTGATAGAGAACATGCATTAATACATTGAATAGCCCTAGCGAACCACTTCTTCTCCCAAATGCATAATTATGATATGAATAGGAGTCACACATGGGAGGGATTTCGTCGACAGCTGTAAAACGGGTGTAGCTCTCACCATCCACCACCTACCCCAGTATAGGTTTATAAAAGTACTTGCTAAGTACACTGTAAAAAAAAAATACAGAAAAAATACAGCAAAGTGATGTCAGCAGAGTTGCCATACAAAAATGTAATTTAAAATACAGTTTTGCTGTAAATTTCTCCCTTAAGAATTGATGAATGAGAAGGAAAAATATCATTAGAGTTTTATAGCATACGTACTTGGTCAAAACGGAACAAATGTGTTACTCTGTATATTTTGTATTTCTCACGTGATTATTTGCAGGAGAAACTTACAACAAAACTGTTTTTTGAATTACATTTTTTATGGCGACTCTGCTGACAGCAGATTTGCTGTAAAAATACATACATTTTTTTTTTTACAGTGTAGCATTTCTGCACAGAAATCGTAATTATTAATCAGATAGTCAAAATAACTGTCTCTCAGCTTAATGCTGGTGAAAAATTATTTGAATGAAATCCAGTATTCAAAACGCCCATTATATTAAATTAAAAAATATTATATGAAAATTACTCAGCGACTGTAAATGCTAAATTAGGAACATTTTCTGCTGCCGCCCTCCACCTATTTTTCGAGCTGTGCCCCTTTATTTTCAAATCCTTGATCAGCCACTGGGTGATGAATAGATATTAGGAAAATCACTTACCAACGAGGAGCGCATAACTGCCATACCACCCCAAAGACAGCCAAGATTGAAATGAGGAGGTAATCATCTTTGAGTGGCATCATAATTCCGAAGTTACAATCGCCTTCGTCACTTTTGCTATGACAACTACCTAAAAAGTCTGCCTTTATTGTTGACACTGCTTTGTCATGCCAAATGGACATTAAAACTATATGACCACTAATCCTCTCTCTTCGGGTGTAACCTACGGTTGTTTCGATGATGTGGTGCATTGGGGGCATTGTCGGCGATCCCGGGGGGACGGGGGGGGGACGTGTCCCCCCCCCCCTCGATATTTTCTGGGGGGGGATCGTCCCCCCTCTTTTTTTCAAACCTAACATATTTTTATATAGTGATTAGCTTGTGAAGCTAATAAAGAGGTAACATGTATGTCAAATACAATGCTAAATCTTATTATAAGGCAAAATTTTCGACTCGCGCTTCGCGCTCGCAAACATTTTCATTAGTTTCTGCATAATGTGCGAATTTTTAGTGTATTTTTTTAACTTTCGGGTGTTTCCGCCCCCCCCCCCCCAGTCGTGACAGGAAATCGCAGCGCTTGATTGGGGGCAATGGCCTCACTAAAAATGATTATATAGGGTGATTTTTTTAATTTTATTTATTACATTTTTTATTTTATATTTTAATTTGTTTATTCTTCCCGTCAAAGAAAAAAAATCAATAATTATTTATGATGGTCACGTCAGAGAAATAGGCTTATAATTATTTCAGATTCATAGATAATGTACAATCACTGGCCATAAGTATCGCAGTATAGCTGAAATTCGTGATTTTTTGAAATTATACAATTCTTTTATATGTTGTTGCATTTTATTCATGGCCAGGGTATTGTCAACCATTTTTGTATATTCTGAAAGAGGAGACTTGGTGTGATAATAGACAAAAATTTCACATTCCAACAACACATCAGAGCTGTATGCAAATCTGCATCCTACGGTATCTTTAAGATTGGTAAAATAAGGAAACTGCTTGACCGACCCATAAACTGCAAAACTTACACATGCCTTCGTATCTTCGCACCTTGATTATTGTAATTCTATATTTTCTGGCCTTCCCTCATGATACTTACTTCCACTGCAAAGGATACAGAATAGGCCTACCGCTGCAAGGCTAGTTACTCTCTCAAGAAAACATGAGCACATAACACCTATCTTACGTTCCCTTCATTGGCTCCCCATACACCATCGCATAACTTTTAAAATTCTTCTTCTTACTTTACAAAATACTTCGAGGTCACGCTCCGAAATACCTTTCCAACCTCATCACATTACGTTCTTTCAGTTCGTCCAGACCACTAAGATCCTCATTTACCCAACGATTGGTTTCTGGTCCTCGCACTGCGACGAGATATGGTGGTCGCGCATTTTCAGTTATAGCTCCCATTCTGTGGAATAAACTCCCAATACAAATTCACAATGCAAATTCCATCGAGCAATTCAAAACCGTCTTAAAGACACACCTCTTAACACCTAAAGTACTCAGTAGTGAGTCGGTCAAGGGAGGTGCACACCATCTTTTTCTTTGTTTGTTTGATTGACTACGTTTGAACTTAATTTTATGTCCATCATACTGTAATTTGTATGATTTATTTCAAAGTACATGAAGTACGAGCTGTACATTTATTCAAAGTATATATAATTTGTACAAGTTTACTGTTTTTGATACTAAGTAACTAAGTTATTGTTATTATAATTCCTTGCTTCAGTATATTTTTTAGGCAGAATATTGAGCGCTTAGAAACATCAGTATTAAGCGCCTTGTAAATGTCATTATTATTATTATTATTATAATTTATTTCCGGTTCTCTATTTTTTTGCACTAACGATATACTAGTAGTATACTGTTGTTAAATCCTTCATATTCACACTTGCATATTATTGTGCATTACGTCATAATTTCCCCCATTTTGTTGTCTTTGCAACCAGTTCATCAAATAACCATTTGGTTCATATTACCACTCAGTTCAATTATAATTTCATCCGATTTCCACTTTGGGCTATATCCATTTTGTTTAATGTCCACTTTGTCTAACACCACTAAGTCTATCATGGTTAGATGAATTGGTAATGACCCAAATTTCATTTGACGAAATTGGGGGGAAAAAAGTAGACGAACGGTCCATTATACCATCTAAATATTGCACTAAATAACATTTAGCGCTAGTGAGTATTAAATCAAGTGATGGTTGGCCCAAGCAGCAATTAGACCAAATGGGTTTAGCCGATGTGGTAGGGCAAGTCCAAGCTATTTTGCGCGGTTACAAACGGGACATTCAGAGCCAAAAATAGGGCTTGTTTGAAAAATCTTAAATGAAATCTCAATCGTTCGGTATATTCCTCAAGGTACTAAAAATCTTCAAAACAAAAACATAAAAAATAGTTGAAAACACTCAATTCATAATTAGTTTATGATCATTTATTTGTCGGTAACAAACGAGACCAAAAAAAAAAAAAAAATGGTGTTTTCAAATTTTGACTTTGTTCACATGTAACTCTGAATTTAAAAAGTAGATCTAAACTTGCATAGTCTTATCCTCTTAAACATGCAAGGTCAAGTTTTAACAAATATGTCAGGTAACACACGACACAGGTAACAAACGGGGTAATTATTCCCTATAATATTTTTAATTAAAAAATTGGTGTAGCCAATGCTTAGCAATATGTCTGATAAAACAAAAGAAACATAATACAAAACACAAATGTAAAAAAAAACAACACTTATTTTGTTTCATTTCTAAAGGTGTGAGGGTGAGTAATAAAAATGTATTATTTTACAATATTACATTATTTCTGAGACCTCAATATATTTAGTCTACAAGTATGAAAAGCAATATGTGCTAGGTTCCTGATATTTTCACTAGAGTTAGCCAAGAAAATAGAGAAACAGAAAATACATACTTTTTGGTTTTACTCCTATGACGAACCTCTTTTTTTAATGGTTGAAAAATAGCCTTTTAAGGCATTTTATTATTTTTTTTCATGAATATTAATGAGCCTTGTGACGTCATATGACCTTGAAATTACTTTTTGACTCATCTGCATGAAGTTCATTTCATACCCTTTATGGTATTTGACACATTATGTATACCTCTACAAACCCACTGACACACTTTACACAAAAATGGTCAAAATGTCGATAAATCACCAACAAATAGCGTGGACTTGGCCGGTATTAGACAATCAGATAATTAGACCATATGCTAGTAGACCGGGTGGATATAAACAAAATTAAATTAGGGTTCGTTCATCTAAAAGTGTAATACGGTTCGTTCATCTGAAAATTTAAAAACCCCAAAACTTTGCCTCGTTAAATGGAAGATCAATCTTTCAACTTTAGAAATGTTTGCACCATTGAACTAAAAAACATTAATTATTTGTATATTAACAAAATTCATTGTCTTCTTAACAAACCGTACCGCGATTCAATAGTTTACTAAGTTATTCTAATTTATCAATGTTTCTTTCCTTACGACATACAAGTAGTAACAAGGTATTCAAACAACCTGTAATAAAATAATTAACTACAATACATGGATCCAGTTGGCATACATTAGTTGTTGCTATGTCAGGTAAGCCTCAGGCAAGCATTCAGGTTGTCAAGAACAACCTTTGTTTAAAAAGTATGCATAAAATTTGAATATGTTAGTACACTGGTCTAGCTATTGCATATCAATAAATATAAACAACAACAACAAACAAACAAAAGTTATTTAAACTTTGGCTTAACAAACATTCAGGTGTTGGAAACATGTGGGCTTGGACCGACATACCAATAGGAATAACGAACCATGCTATACGGTTTATATCCACTTGGTCCACCAGCAGTTTGTCCTATTCTCTGATTATCAATTACCGCATGTAGTAGGGCAACCAATCGTCAGAATATGGGCTTCGTTTGCAAGTCATGTTAATGTTTGGCAACATTTATTAATATGTTCTACTTGATCACACGAATCAGAAAATATATGTCGCCAATTTTTTAATTGACCTTTTGTGACCCGAAATGAAGGTCAAAGGTCTGGCTACCTTAACATAAACATAATTTTCTTCAAATTGTGTCAAATTTGGTATCAAATTGTAGGTAATGTTATAACTAGCAATTAAGTCTATTAACATTTTTTCACCCGATCAGCCAGTTTTGAGCAATATGCAAATTAGTCTATTTATGCATAATTCAATGCATAATTGAGTCAAGCCTCACGACAATCAGACGTAACATATCCATAGACAATATCAATAGCAACTAATCAAGAATACAACATAGGTCATACTAGCCTGATATTGCTGCCACATTCTGGTGACCCTTATGACCTTAAAATTAGGGCAAAGGTCAATTTATATGATGATTAACAACCTGGAAATGGCATCATTTTAGCAAAAACCTCATTTTCTGTGAACTTTGACCTTATTTCTAGGTTGATTGTGTCAACTAAAAATGTGACGACATATATTTTTTGGTTGATTGCATCAAGTTGAACATAATCATGTCAGTTACCAACATAAAGCTTATGCAACGAATAGGTCAAAGGTCAAAGTTAAAGAAAGAGGTTTTAGCCAAAGAGTCTGGTTTTGACCTTAGTCTTATTGGGATGCATTACTTGGAATATTTCATTTAACACTGTTAACGTGTTCTACTTCATCACATGAACCAGGAAATAATCGTTTTCATTGACTGCTATGACCTTTAATTATGGTGAAAAGTAATAAATACAAAAATACGTAGTTTCTGGTATTTCAAGGTTTTTCAGCGTCATGTTATTTGAACTTTGACCTTATCTTGAGGACATACGTGTCAATGAAAAAGAGGCAAGGTTGATTTTCTGATTCATGGGGTCAAGCAGAACAAAAACAACTATGGTTATCAAAATCAATAAGCTATAATATTGCCCAATGGGGCAAAGGTCAGGACACAGATAGAAAGTTCAAGGAATACGTGAGGGCCACAGTTTTCTGTTTTGACCATAGTCATGATAGTCCTGTTTGGCCTTACAGCTTAATTATTTTGATAGCCACAGTTCCTTTTGTTCTACTTGACCCCATGAATCAGAAAATCAACCTTGCCTCTTTTTCATCGACACGTATGACCTCAATATAAGGTCAAAGTTCAAATAACATGAAAAAACAACCCTGGAAATACCAGGAACTATGTATTTTTTTTTACTTTCACCATAATTAAAGGTCATAGGTCAATGGAAATGAACATTTCCTGGTTCATAGGATCCAGTAGAACACGTTAACAGTGTTAAATATAATATTCCAAGTAATGCGGCCCAATAAGACTAAGTTTAAAACCAAACTCTTTGGCTAAAACCTCTTTCTTTAACTTTGACCTTTGACCTATTCGTTGTATAAGCTTACCTATGTTGGTAACTAACATGAATATGTTCAACTTGATGCCGTCAACCAAAAAATATATGTCGTCATATTTTTAGTTGACACAATCGACCTAGAAATAAGGTCGAATTTCACAGAAAATGAGGTTTTGGCCATTAAATATGATGACACTTCCAGGATGTTAATCATTGTATAAATTGACCTTTGCCTTAATTTTAAGGTCATAAGGGTCACCAGAATGTGGCAGCAATATCAGGCTAGTATAACCTATGTTGTATTCTTGATTAGGTGCTATTGATATTGTCTATGGATATGTTTTGTCTGATTGTTGTGAAGCTTGACTCAATTATGCATTAAATTATGCATAAATAAACCAATTTGCATTTTGCTCAAAACTGGCTGGTCGGGTGAAAAAATATTAATAAACTTAATTGCTAGTCATAACATTACCTACAATTTGATACCAAATTTGACACAATTTGAAGAAAATTATGTTTATGTTAATCTAGACTGACCTTTGACCTCCTTTTCGGGTCACAAAAGGTCAATTAAAAAATTGGCGACATATATTTTCTGATTCGTGTGATCAAGCAGAACATATTTATAGATGTTGCCAAACATTAACATGACTTGCAAACGAAACGACATACGTGGCCCCACTAATGGGCTTAACCCTAATCAAGTCGGGGAGGGAGGTTGAATCAACCCCCCTCGACATTTTCCGCGACCAAATCCATACCGCCGCACGAGAATTTTTGGCCGTGCCGCTAAATGACGTTTTACTTTCAAGTCTAGCGCATCTTTTGAAACCATTTTCACTAAAATCAGGCATACGGTTACGACGCTGCATAATTTTCAAAAATATCCGTCAGACCGAAAACCACTCAAAAACGTGACTTTGTTTACAAAGTCAATGCAAATAGAATTTTCTCACCTATTTCAGAAAGATATGATTATTTTCACTTTGAAAACTTGCCCCCAAGTCGCCCCTTTTTATGTTACGGTACCAATTAAAAATATAAAAATCTTGCCCTTATCAAGATCAAAGTGTCATAACGTTAAAAAAAAAAAAAAAAAAAAAAATAGCCTCTCCCTACAAAAGTATATACTTTCTGAAAGGAACGCAGGGTGAAGTGGTAACATCTAAGGTGGGATTTTCAAATTATTTTTGAACGGCCCCAAATTTTTAATTCAGAGCTCCTATTTTAGTCCCCCTTTCAAATGACACTTAATTTGTCACCATATTTGAATTGTTCACAAAATTTTCTTTAAAATATATGTATTTCTAACTAAATTTCTTTATTTCATGTAAAATAATCTTAAAGCTGGTGTATAGTCTCGGGAGAAAGAAAAAAATTAATTTGGATTAACAGTTAGATAAATCATGAAAGATTGAATCCAATAACAATAATAAAACAAATTATAGTACTTTAAATCTCGTTTCAGAGTCTTTATTTCATAATATAATAAGTATAAAAAAGATAAGTCGAGAACCCGTCTCAGGTTAGCGCTCACGTGGAAAACCAATGGGGATTCTCTTGTGTGGGTGTTACACACAGATCGTTCGCACTAATTCACGCCCTAACCTCCGGCGTGCGAATCTCTCAGCAGAGGTCTAAACGGCAGTTAAATTACGCTTCAGTCAAACATATTCAATGAAATTCATCGGAAATAATGAAAGGAATGTCACAAGATCTCTCACACATTTCTTTTAGTGCAATGTGGACAACATGTAACTACATTTGATCGGTTTTGTGCCAATTCCTTTTTTGTTACCAAAACTATACACCAGGTTTAACATTAAATTGACAGGGTTATTTTTGTTATCTATCAGGGGATGGGGCCAATCCATCACCTCCCCATAAGACCAACTTTTCTGAAACTTGGTATGTACTTGGGGCATGTAAGAATAAATAAGACTGCAAAGTTTCACAAGTCTAGCTTCAACACTTTTTGAGCAATCGGCATATGTAATTGGCATTTCAAGATTTTGCATTTGTACTGCATGTTTAATACACAGGTCTATGGGGAAACTGAAAGCGCATAGCGCAACGATTCTTAATGTTGCGCATTACCTGATGGTCGAAAACTTCATAAATGTGGTATCAAAAGATGCATGAGACTCTATGCTATAAAGTTATGAAAGCTGTCGGCGCCAAAAGGTTGTGCTCAAACTTATTTCGGCAAATGTACTAGGGCATTGATAATTCTAATAATTTTGGCCACCACTGTATTAACACAAGCTTGTCTGGGAATGTAAAGGTGGTTATTTCCGTTGAGGATTCAAGAAAACCGTTGACACATTTTTCTTTCGAAAACATTACACTAAAGATCAGTGTCTTACATTTGCGCCGCTCCTGACGAGCAGGAATTTTTTCATCCAGTGAAAATATCCACTTTTACAGTATAGCACCGATACTTTCAGCCAACACCCATTTCATGATGCAAAGGAAATCAAACATTTACGACATGTAGCATAAGATTTCAATTTTATTGTATCTGTATCTTAAAAGAAGTTCAGTTATATCACAGAGCAATAACACTAAGTCTAAATTCCTGATTATAATGTTCAAAAACTATAATTTCCTTGGATCGATCCAAGCGTGCGTTTATATTTTTTACAAATGGATTGTCGGAAAATGGTTAACCGAGTATGCGTGGTATACAAATGTTAAAAAACATGGCTATGTTCAAAATTTAGAGAAGTTTATATCTCAATGTCTTAGGATGATGAAGTCGAAAACCATACTTCTGCAATTTGGACAAATCTCTGATGATGTTTATGCAAATGTCATGTTGGAATTGTGGCTGCATGACTTATGGCCTGTCAACATAAACAAAGATCAGCAACTACAAGATCACGAAAGAAACCTTTGTGATCTGAATTGGTTATTAGTAAAAATTCTGTAAGTACAGCATACTTTTTGTGAAGACTTTACAAACACCACACACATCTTTACAGTGTTTGTAAGAAATTTCAATTAAAATCAGCATCTGCAAGCATTTAGCAATGCTCCCAAACACCTCTGCACTTTTGAAGAGCTTTCACACCCCAAAACCCCTCAAAAAGGCTCATTTTCAAAGCTCCCGATTTCAGAGTGTTTTGAGAGTATACATTTTCCTGGCTGTCAATAAAAAGCTTCAAGCTTAGTATTATTTTAAAAGCATGTAAGCTTTCTTTTGATTTGTAATTTGACAGTTTTTGTTATCCGATTTACTTTGGGATTCTCCCACCCCCCCCCCTACATTTCTGAGTGTGTTTTTTTTTGTTGACAATGCACATGTTTTTGTTTTTTTTGTCTTATAACAATTTTTTTTGGTTCATTTCTCAACAATAAACTGAAAACGTTTAGATGGTATTAAAAAAAAAAAAAAATAAAAATAAAATTTTTGGATGATGCACAGCTTGTAAAAATTCACAGTGGTTTTTCTTTAAACAATTAACTGTTCTTAAACACATTTTTTTCTTATTTAGGTCAATTTGCAGTTGTTTTTAATATTATTTATCAACGATTCACAGTAAAACCCTCATTTGCCAGCAAGCCGACTGGGTGTGACCCCAGCTGTGACAATACAACGTCTTTCCCATTCACATAATTCAGATTCCACTCCACTGGCGATGATGGACATGTGTTTATGCCTGTAGACAATTCGTTATACAGTCTACTCCCATCATAATAATGCAACAACATTTTGCTCCAGCAATCTGATTTGGCTCTGTCTTGAGCACCTCATTATAATAGCAGTGGACTGTATCCAAAAACATCTCAAGAGCAATGCTGACATCATTTCATGACAAA
Organism: Paracentrotus lividus; assembly: GCA_940671915.1. NCBI lineage: Eukaryota > Metazoa > Echinodermata > Echinoidea > Camarodonta > Echinidae > Paracentrotus > Paracentrotus lividus. Next base: position 25,003,130 of record CALNVZ010003433.1, read on the forward strand.
GCATCTCTTTGTTTTAAAATCTACAACAACATGAATTGTGAATCTAGTGGATCAAAAAAACGAATAAAATTCCTTGTTCTTTTAATTTGTTTGACTGGATCTGGAATTTTCTAGCTTTCCAATGATATTGAACATTTGGTAGTAACAATCGATCTCAAGCTACAGGGCACGTGCATACCCCATAGCTTGCGTTGCCCATGATACATTATGTATGAGAATTTTCCTACAAAATTCTCTGTAAAGAGGTGCACGATGCACATACAACCAGTTGTGACAATCGCATAAAGTATAACTGTGTTAAATATCATGTTTGAGTAAGTGCCATCAATGATATCTCATGAAGAATAATCTGCCAAGTTCTTTTTATGACATATTGGTCAATTTGAACCACCAGATGACAAATATACAAAATGGTCTTTCAAAGACAAAATATATTGAACTAAAATGACTACGGTAGCAATAAATAATGACAAAACTACGTCAATCGTTGGACGATGACTGCATTCATGAGTTTAGCGCCCTCTATCGTCTGGTTGGTGTCTGTGAGGGTCTTGTTTGGAAATGTTGTGAGGAGGTTGAAAGACAGGCCTGTATACTGTGGTCTTGAACTGATGGTGGTAAAGAAAATTAAGGAAACGTGGACAATACAAGTTAAAGAATGTAAGTCTGGAAACAGTGAAAAGACATTTGTTTTACTGACAATAGCCCTAGGCTTTACTTTGTCAGAGAATTAAGCTATTTTTATAGTTAGGGATATTATAGTATAAATATCCTTCAACTGGCTATTGTTTTATATGTTCATAACCTGTCAGATATTGTGATAACAATGGAAATACCTGGAATTTTGTAAGTTGACCTCTGTACCCCTTGGCATTTGACCTGAATACTTCAAAAATTAATCTGATCATCTTCGTAGTGTGATGCATACAGTCATGTATTATCATCATGAAGTTTTAAATTCATATTTCAGAAATATGGCGAAGCAAAACAGAACGAATGGACGGATAACAGCCAAATACGTAATGACTCCAGCACCACCCTTGATGGCAAAGGTATAAAAAATTAAATCAATTTAGGTCTTGAATAAATTCTGCAGTTAATTAGTTAACGCGGCGGTCACAACTCGTCGTAGGCTATGGGGCACATGCCATCAACGTAGCCTGCGTTGCATGTACAACGCACGTACAGGTCCTGGGTCAACTTCTGCGATTCCTGCGTTTCTGTAGTAAGGGTATTGTAGAAACTTCCTGCAGGTCGTACATGCATTGTACCTGCAAGGTACCTCCGCTGCACGAATTTTCTACGAAAACCATCGTAGGGAGTTGCACGTCGAAGGTACGGCGAGTTGTGACCGCCGCATATGCAAGCCACTGGAAAAATAACATAAGAAAAAATGTATGGAAAGGATACGCTAAGATGAAATTCCTGATGTCCCCGACAGTATGACTATGGTTGAACTTTCCTGCAAGTCTGTGGGGAAAAACAAAACAAAAAGGAAATCAAAACAAAGAATAGCAATTTTCGTTAGTGGGTTTCCTAGGACACAAATGCATTCCATCTGATTGGAAGAATTAATTTACATGTACATTAAAGAACAAATAAGAACACAATACAAAGGGCTTATGCTAAAGTGTTGCGTTGTGGCGCGGCGCGGCGCGTTAAAAAATGGAAATAATCGACAAAAAAAAAACAAGGTGTCTTCAAAGCGTCCTACGAAAAAAGGAAAAGATTCTGGATCGATTTTTGTGAAATTTTTGGAAATGATTATCATTTTTCGGACTCGAGACTTTAGCATAAGCCCTTGTGTGGGGTTAGTGTGCATGTGTGTGTGTGTGTGTGTGTGTGTCAAAAATTGCGTGACTAATAGTTCCAAAACGATGCATATGGATTTTACCCTAACACTTAAGCGTCAACCCCTTCTAACACACTGCGCGCCGCTATAAAAAGCTGCAAAACGGTACAATTTTCCTCTTGTTTCAACCATATCTTTTGACCCGATGGGCCTAGTTCACCAACGGAAAAAGTATTAGAAAATGTAACTCTTCTTCGTTTATGGTGATATAAAATCACAATTTTTGCTCTTTCAGCGTACCGTCATTTTTTGTTTGAACTTCATCAATTTTGTCAAAGTTTCTATGGTATTGAACTTTTTTGACTGAATGCTTCCGGCTTTATCAGTAAGTTTCTTGCCGGGAGTGGGCTATTTTTCACCAACGGAAAAAGATTTAAGTTATTCAGCTCATTCTGAAAATGTTGATTTATAAATTATTCTTATTGGATGAAAAAAAAGCAACGTCATTTTTTACTCGAAAGATCAAACCAATTGATACCTACGTCTGATTTGGGGAACTTGGCTATAGCGAGCCAGGTCGGCTACGGGTCGTACCATTCTTGCTCAGGGGAAATCAAGGGTTTTTTAATTCTGTGGATCACTGCGGTATCGAGATTGAATTAGAAAAAGAAGAAAAGAGGCGACATTTGTACCGATTTTTCGTAAATAATCATGCAGTCAGGTAGCGATGAGATTTTCCTTGACAAGAAAATGACAAGAAACAATGTCTGCTGAAAATAAATAAACGCCATACGGTCTCAATAAATCGCCGTACGTGTCCCTCCCACTAAGCCCAAACGCCGTGTCACCCCCTTGCTCTAAATAGAACAGTCGCCTACCTATCGTGATCCCGGCCGGCCAATCAGATTCAACCGCACAGCTGACCGGACATTGTACGCGTAGTCGTTCTGTGTATGCGCACAGCTATACCCGGGCTGATTAAAAGCGTCAAATTAGGTGAAAGAAATCGGGGGTCACAAATTGATATGAAAAGTTTGGTCGATGCTGTTTACGGCTATCGGCAGCATAGCAATCAGAAATCGCGATGGGCTAGTCCTGGTCCACTCCTGGTCCTGGTCCACGTTCACATGGTTTAAATTGCGAATTTAAATGAAATTCCTGGTCCTGGTCCTGGTCCACAGAATCAGGGGGCCGGCCTTAGTACTCACATAATGCCAGCAACCAGAAATCGTGATGGGCTAGTCCTGGTCCATTCCTGGTCCCGGTCCACGTTCACATTGTTTTAATTGCGAATTTCAATGAAATTCCTGGTCCTGGTCCTGGTCCTGGTCCACAGAATCAGGGGGCCGGCCTTTGTACTCACACAATGCCAGCTCCTAAATTCTTTTGTCTTGGAAGAACTTGAATCCGCCCATGACTTGGGCTCATTTCCTAAAATTTCAGAAAAATCGATTCAGAATCTTTTCCTTTTTTGTAGGACGCTTTCAAGACACCTTATTTTTTTTCCGTCGATTATTTCCATTTTTACAACGCTACACTTTAGCATAAGCCATACAAAGTATTTTACTATTATTACAGATATTTGTCCGGTAGCCCCAGTGAGGCAAATACAGACTCCTATGACTCATTACATTACATGGAGGCTGTAGCAAGAGTATAGCCTCATTGGTCCTGCCTAAACCTCCATGCGTTTGATGGAATAATTTACAGTGCAATCAGAAGCTAACCACATCCACCGGGACAAATTTTCTACGGTGCTTTAAAAAACCATGGACAGAAACCATGGATTATGTAAATTTTGCATAATAATTACATCTAATTCAGGGCGGAAACTGAGAAAGGTCTAATATGAATGCATGCTTTTGTCACAACTTTATCACAAATTTATGCCTGTTGCTATGGTTTTAGCATAATGAGCCCAGAGAATCTAATTAATGAGTCCACTGTTGAGTCTACTGTTTATTTAAATTAACTTGAATAAGGAAGTTGACTTTTTAACCATAACAACAGGCATAATTTTAGCATGCGGTAACAAAAGCGTGAATTCTTATTGATCCTTTCTTAGTATTCATGCATTTAATTACAACACAACATTTACATAATCCTTGGTTTCAGTCCACTGATTTGAAAACGACCTTCGAGAATAAAGGTCATTGAGGTATACCAATATGTTGTGACCATGGCAAAAAAAAACAACCAGGCCCCATCACCGGATCGGAATAAGATCAACAAGTTCATTAAGATCATGACGTACCTGGAGCCATCGGCTAATCTAAGCTGCAGTGTTGTGGTAGGTTGGCTAGGGTCTACGTCTATTGATGGTGGCGGGTCAACTGATGATGACAGAGAGGCCTGGGGTTGGTCACTACCCCCTCCAGAGGTCATCGTGGGGGTAGGGCTGGAAATGAAATTGAAATATTGGAGATCAACATTGGGAGCTTGGCTAGGGTCTGCGTCTATCAATGCATATCATACGGTTGAGTGCTACCCCCTCCCCCTCCATTCCCCTCCCCCAAAAGGTCATCATGACGGTAGGACTGTACAAGAAATGATAATTTAGTCAAATAGAGCCTGAGCTTTCGATCCTAGCAGAATCTTCATCAAAGCTCAGGCTCTTTTCGTCTCAATTTTACTCCACAAGCTCTCATTTATTTTTTATTTTTTTGCAAGAAATGATAACAGAATCCTTTTTGTCTTCTACATGCTGTATGGGCCCCACATAAATAACTTTATAAATTCCTTTGGGGTGTTTCACAAAGAGATAAGTAGACTTAAAGTTGCTCTTAATGCAAAATCTTCTTGATAGACTTCTCAATGTCGCACATCCCCTGGACATGATCTGACTAATGAGGTGATGCGTAAAATACCACATGTAACTCGGGATTTAAGAGCGATTTTTAATTCTAGTTACTGGTAACTCTTTTTGAAACACCCCTCTGGTTACACAACCTCCTTTGGTTTCAGTACGACGAGAACCCACCTGCCTAGCATGACGCCATGTCCAGTGAAAGCTCTGACCGCTTGCTTAGGTTTGGTGAATTCCTCATTCCTATGGTCCTCCAGATCTAAGCTCACTTCTCCTCCTTTCCCAAGCTGTATCAATTCATCTGGTATCTCGCTATGAAAGAGAATGAGAGTGAGAGAGGGAGATATCAACATTTTAAAAGGGATATGCTTAACCCTAACTTACCTGGGCTATTTCATGAGCTTAAAGTCCTGGGGGGGGGGGCCATTATGGCCCCCCCCCTAAGATCTCGGCCGCGGACGCGACGAAAATTTGCATGAAGGTAGAGAATGACATAATCTATGCGGTTGTGTAGGTAAATTACACGAAATTCATATATTTTATTTTATATGAATTAATTATGCTAATTTATTCATGAAATCATACTTTTTGCTCTAATTCACTAAATAAAGCTCATAGAAAGCTGATTTTTGGGGAAAATATTCTTTATGTCATTCCTAAGAATTGTACAAGAAAAAAATTCCTGTGCCAAAATCGATTTCTTATGTATTTTATTGTTTTTTAAATTTCTTATGTATTTCTTTGTTTTTTGACGTTTTTATTTTTATTGTTTTTTCGACACAATTCATCCGTGACATTATTTCGGCCATAAATAGCATCCAATTAAATGACTCTTGTCAATAAAATTAAAAATAATCACTCATTTATGATTTCTAGCTGAAAACACATTTTGTATTGACTTTGTACATGAAATCACGTTTTTGAGCCATTTTTGGTCTGACGAAAATTTTTGAAAATCGTGTAACGTCGTAACGGTATACCCGATTTTCGCGAAAATAGTTTTAAAAGATGCGCAAGACTTGAAAGTAAAAAGTCAGTGAGTGGCGCGATCAAAAAATTTCGCACTGCAGATTTATCGCGAAAAATGTCGAGGGGGGGCCCAAAATGGCCCCCCCCCCCAGGTAAGTTAGGGTTAACATGGAAACACTTTCATTTCAACAAAACAAATAACAAAACTGAATTAAACAAAAAAAAAACCAGAAAGACTGTAGATAAAAATTGTGAAACTATGAAGTAAGTAAATTTGTCAATAATATTTTTGATAGCACATTTTTCTGGTTTGATTTTTCAAAATGATATTTTTGCATAATATGAAAAAAATCTTGAATGTCATGAATACCAGATGTCATTACACAGATACAGTTACTCTAGCACCAACAATTTGATAGAAAATTAAGTCATGATTGAAAAGTTAATTCATACAATTCTGACAAAGTTAGAAGATGACAGGTAAAAATTAGATTTGAAAAAAAAAAGAAAAAACAAAAAAGACAGAGAATGTTGAAGATCCCATGAATGTGGTACTTGGTAGATACCAAGTATCTGGGACAGAACTTGTAAACAAACTTGGATGAATTTGGACTCGTTCAAGTGGGTATATACAATCATGTAGACTACATGATGGCACATACAATCATGTAGACTACATGATGGCACTATTGCATTCTGTGGCATAGAATGTTTCCAGTCCTAATTGAACATAAAATGAACAAACAACTTACCCTTTCATGATTTTCTTGAGGAAGGCATCATTTTCTGGCTCCCTGTAATCTCTCAGATCACCATCATCTATGCTGAACCCAGTCTTCCACATCTTTAGAACTACGTGTTTCTGGCGGCAATAGTATGAATTAATAATAGTAATCTCGAGTCAAAGTACGGAACAATAGTTTCACCCTGGCGATTGGATGGCTGTATAGGTTTTACAATGACTGTCTCAGTTCCAGGGAATCAATAGCATCATCAACTCTACATGTACCAATCAGATAAACCTTTTTACAGCTTTAACAAATTATCATCATTATCATTAACATTTGAATTAAGCCCTCTCTCCAATAGGCGAGACTAACCTCTCTTGGAGTTGGACCAGGCATTGTACCCGTTGTGCCTGGTACTGGTACTACCGGTTCCTGTGGGGATTCCCCTAGTCGGTAACCGGCACCTTTGAAGGCATACTTAGGGGGCCTTGGCTGGGACGTTGAGGGGCCTCCACCAGCTACCTCTTCGGCACCATGCCTGAAATGAAAGTTCAGTTTACTCTTGTTATATTAAACTTATGACTACCCCTGTTACATGTATCACTGACAATACATTATTGACTTAATCAAATTTCATTACATTCAGCTCTTGCATCTCACATTAAATCCTTTACTAAGAGTCTCAATGCACTTCTGATGGATTTTGAAAGATAACCCAATAAAATCGTCATAAATTGTTGAAATGAAATTACATAATTCTGTGGAAGTAAGGTTTGATCACGTGCTGCGTAAAACTGTGTTCAAATTTTTATTGTACGAAAAATCTGTAATTCGGCCTTCGGGCCGCAAGTGATTTTTGTTGCTTAATAAACCATTCTATAAAATAGTATTATTTTCTCTAAAGATTGGTTCTTATTTTTGGATGCAGGATTCTGAATATTTATTGCATTGCATATTCATCAATTCAAAAATATTTTCTTTTATAACCCAAAACCTTTGTTATTGCAAGGAAAGAAGGCCATATAAGGTGACCTTACATTGTAGATTAAAGAGCGAATGTATTACTCACTCCTTGGCTTGCTTGAAGATGTTTTTGACGAGACTGTCTGCTTCAACCTTCTTCTTCTTTGGACCCACCACTTGCTGACCACTGCAAGGAGAATTATATGGACATTATAGACAAATTCAGTTTGGGTGATGTTTTGTCTTGTGGCGGCCTTGGCTCCAGTATGTATAACAAAGGAAAATGTACATATGCGCACCTAGCTCATTGTGGATTGGCCGATAACACATTGGAAGCCCCTCCCCCTCCCCCCCCCCCAGCTATGGCCGCTATAAGTTACATTGCTCTGAAGTCGGTTTTGTCTATATGTTAAATCGTGATACACCCAGTACTTAGAATAATATATTCAAACCCTGTCTAGAACAGGCCAAAGCGACTGCCAGATTGATATCGCATTGGATAAAGGAAGTCTTTTTCACCTGTGACTACTTAATTAACAAACATTACATATTACAGGTGAGCCTGACAAGAAAAAAGAATAATTACAAATTGGATTTAAAGTACTCCAGCCAAAAGGGTAAATCAAAAACTCTTGGAGTTTCAGACTGCTCGTACCATTAAGGAAAGTGATTATGTAATGAAGAAATCTGCTTTCAAACTAATTGGCTTTCCCTTATGTAACTACATACCAATAGAGGGCACAAAACCGCCATCCATGCAGATTTAATACTTTACCTGCCCTGTTCTGGCCCGCCTGCATAGAATGTCTGCCCTTCTTCTTCATCACTATCAGCAGCACCTTTCTGTGATGTGTAGTCCCCAAGGGTTGCAACACGGCTCCTGCTTCCACTGTAAGATGCAAACCCAGAAAATCAGTCAAAACTGTCTCAAAGGGGCTTACAAACACCAAGATGTCTGATACATGTAGACTATTAAAGTTGTATACTGTTCCAGCAAAGATGAATAGACTTTGTGGGGAAGATGCAAATGAGTATCATGGATAATAATACAATATAATAATAATAATTAAATACTAATCATTGAGGACAATAGTATCTTTTCAGGAGAGGCCTTGGTATCTATGATTTCATATTCAAAATACTTGTATCTTGTAGTTAATATGCTATAACCATTGGTTATCGTTTGTTATTATAAATAATTTCTTAGGGGTCTTTCACAAAAGAGTTAAAATTGACTTAAAGTCACACATAAACTCCTTGTATCATGCACAGCCTCATTGGTAAGATCACACTCTGCTAGGAGGTGAGCGCTTTTAATATTAGGAGGTCAAAGAGATTACACTTTTAACTGGATACACTGGAATCCAAGTGCATCTTTAAGTCAAACTTGACTCTTAGTGAAACAACTCAATTATTTGAAAGCAACCTTTAATTAATTTAATGTATATGTATGTAGAGACCTACCCAGATTTAGGGGCTGCTGCTTTAGCTGCACCTCCTCCCTGTGGTTCAGCTGCTGGTGGCTGTTCAACTCTTGGGGGTTCAGGCTGTCTTTCAGAGGGAGGGTCTATGCTTGGTGGGTCAGTGGCCATGTCATCTGAGTTATCATAGAAACTCTCAAGAGCAACCTTTGTGCAAGAAAGAAAAGAAAATACTTCTGTATTTTGTTGAACATACATGTGCTACAAGTAGGCTAGTAGGACATTACGAGCATGTATGATGGTGTGACCATAATTCGGGCGTGACCTTATTTCACACCCATCGGATATCTAATAAAATTATCAATATTGTGAAAATCTGATAGCATCAAAAGAAATCTAAGAACCGGTACGGTGTATTGAATTGTGAAATTATTGATCAAACATTGGGAAATTGCGTGTCCATTCCGAAAAATCTGACCTTCCCGACAAGGGTCTGGAAATCATAATTTTGCGATTTAATGTCATCAAAATTGTAAGCAGATATTAATATCTAATTCAATGAAATTTTGACTTACATTTACTGTTATTCCCTTTCCTTAGACTGATAGAATTTCTTGATAAATCTTTGTCTTTGTGCGTGAAATAAGGTCTTGCTGTCTTTCTGACTTTTTCAGCACAATGCATGATCGTTTGATTGACAAAGAATTTTGAAATCGCGATATCGTTGATACCCTTTGACCTAGTTCACTTTGTTAGGCAATTTGGAGTTTAGAATTTTGCAGTTCATTTGGTATTTATACAATGTTGTTTTCGTAGATTTTGTGTAAAATAAGAAAAATTGTTGATTGAATGTCACATTCTTTTTATTTTTTAAATTTGCACAAATTATGGTCACTCCATCATATTACTGCAGCAGCTCGTACAACGAAGTGACATGAAAACATGTTGTGCCTTCGCTTTTCCAGGCTGGAATGTCAAAATAATGGAATAAAACATTGGCAAAACTGTTTTACCGGTATTTATTAGTTTATATACAGTGTCCCCAAAAACTATTTGTACACTTTGAAAAAATGGAATTAACTCTTTGCCCGCCACATCAATTTTAAGCATAAAAAGAAGACTTTTCTCTTTAATTATTAAAAATAGTATAACAATATCTGCTTAGTATGAACTAAGAGACATTATGCCTCAGACCTGGCCCTAGAATTATCAGTGATTTTTAGATCTTTTAGCCCAGCCATTACAGAGAAAATGAATTATTACGATTGTATAGTTAATAAGTACAATTGTGACTATAGTCGAATTTGGCAGGCAAAGAGTTAAATAAATCAATGTTGATTTGAAATTTTAATTAATATTTATATCGAATGGTAGGTAATGTCACTATCACCTAAACACTACATCTCAAATGTTCCGTCAGTCTCGGAAGTTTTAGACCGAAAAAAAATCTCGCCAGTCCCATGATTGCAGTGTTTGTATTAAAAGTCTCTAGCACTGTAGAGTCACTTCCGGGTTTCTTTTTTCAGTAGGATAGTTACGATCAGGGCTTGAACGTGGCAAAAATCTGTGTCATCAAACCTTAAAGGGATGCAGTAACATTGAATGATATTCAAATCACATTTATTCGATTTAGCTTATTTTGCCAACATAATTATAAACACTTAGGTCAGTCTGGTATCTCTTCAAAATTGCAAGCTAATTGCTTGCTTTACCTTCGAGATATCAATGATTTCATACTCAAAATTTATAAACCGACACCGGATGGTTTATATTAAAAACCATGTGCTTTTCCACACACCCATTTCCTGTTGTAAAGTCCCCCGTCTCTAGCGGCCTGGTGCGCCTATCAGCAGAGGGTAGTGGTGTTCGGCTGTATGCTTGGCATTGTTTGTTACACTGTTTTAAGGTAGTAAATGACTTCCATTTGATCTGAAACTTTCAGTAGTTTGTTTTTACTGTTGGATCAATATAATTTTATTAATCTTGATATAATTGCTCTTGTTTTTGAAAGCTACTTAATCCCTTTAAGTTTTCGGAGTTTAAACACATTTTTTCCCGATCATTTTTTTGCTAGGCGGGCAGGGGCTTCAGGATTTTGAGCAAAATCTTGGATTTTAGGAGCAAAATTAAGGTAGAATCTATTTAGATTTCTAGTATGATTTTTTTGTGATTCTTTTTTTTTTGGTTGTGTGCATGTGATATGAGTTGATTGGAGTGTGTTTGAGTGTGTTTAGGGGTTTTATTTTCAATATTTGATTGAAACCGGTCGAATCTCGGCAACGGCTGAATTTCGGGCACACTATTTCAAGTAAAGGTTTTTCTTGGCCACAGGCCAGGCCCACACTCCGCAAGAATTATGTTTATCACTGTCTAGACTCTAGATTATATCAGTCATTCAGTGTAACTTAGATTTATAAAGTCAAAAAGAAATAAGAGTCTAACAGTTAGATCTAGGCTTAATTGGGATTGATTCATGAGACATGAACAAGAGAAATATAGCAGCCTAGACCTAGAAATAATCTAGACCCTAGATCTAACTGTTAGATCTAGGGTAGTGCGCCCAGTATTCGGTCCCTTAAGGGGAAACCGGCGATAATATGAAAACTTACCTCCTTTATCTGACAATCCACCCACCAGAAGAACAAAAAGATTCTACTCTAAAAGATTATCAAAATCATTTAAAATATTTAATTATGGCTAAAAAAATATCGCTGATAGAATGAGATGTTTTCCGCCTGGCAATCGGTTTTGCAGAACAGTACGCGTTGTTTCCCTATGCGTTTCGATCGCGCAGACTCAAAAACCCGCGATGCAAAGCATCACAACACAAAACCCCGATAATGTGTAGGCGCCGCACTCAATGTCTCGCTATAACCGAATTGTGGCTAGCGCCCCCTCTTGACATGGGTGTGTGGTTTTTTTAGGATTGCAAAACATGTGGGGTGAGATGAAAAATTTCGCTGCGACCGAAGATTAAGTGGAAGTTCCCGGTCATTCTCATACCAAAGTCATGGTAGCAGCGCATAGCATTACTTCACAATGCAACCCGGAAGAGCAGCCAACCCGTTAGCGTTTTTGCTAAGAAACGCTAAAGTGGAAATATCTCCGTGATGACGTCCAATTCAGAGTAAGTTTGCAATCTCGTTTTATATTTTGATTGTGTGATTTTTGGTGGTGTGATTGATGAATGTTTGATGATTGTTTTGTGAAAGTTTGAAGGCTGATGTGTTTGTGATCTTTTTGTGAAAGCTGTTGAAGTAGCTAAAAACCGATTACCGGGACGGAACCGGGCACCATGGGCACTGGGCGAGCTACCCTATCTAACTTAGAATCTAGAAAAGAAAATAATCAGGCAATCAGAAATCGACAAGAAGAAAAAGCAAAATAAAAAATGTCACTAAGTCTAAGACTAAGAGTCTTCGGCACACATCGAAATGTCTGCAAGTTTGTTCGTACAGAGCTAGAGGACAATGCATTTTGATTGTTGGGCGCTCTGATTAGCTATCGCGTGAAGCTCCGCCTCCTGGTTGCGATGACTGAAGTGCGTTGACCGTAACTGAACAACGCGATTCAGCTGTTTCCGAAAGACCGCTTTTATCGTGCGCGCTGTCAATCATAACCAAAGTGGACCCATTTCGCAAGAAAAACTGCAAGACTCAACTTCACAAAACGTGCGGCGGAAAGCCACAATACTTTTTAGAATAAAGAAGAGAAATATAAATGGGAACTTCAACAAATCCAACTGTCGGTCTCAGCCGGTGGAAGTAAAACTTATGACAAAATGAGGACTTACCAAAAAAATAAATGACGAGTCTAAATTTTATCGTGACTATTGTTCATTGGAAGGCACAATGGTAGTGTATTTCATATGCTAACAGGATCATTCGAGCATGGTGGATATTTGTGGAGTAAAAATTTCAATGTGCGGCGCTAGTGCAGTTTGGTATCCACTAGATCTACACACCACCCTCGGGGTCGCCGTCAACCCTATCCCTTCACGTAGCAGCAGGCCTCGCGGCCGGATGCTTAACTGCACTAGCACAGAGTCTTCACACTAAAATCTTGTAAAGTTAAAAATGATTTCCGCGTGGTTGGTTAAAGATTCATGACCACACGGCTGCAGTACTAGTAGGCTAAGCGTGGCGGCGGCACTGCCCTAGCTAGCGGGGTGGCCGCGGCGGCCCTTGCCTGGCTTGTGCCTGTACTGTGTATACCCGGGTATTGGCACATACAGCTGCAAACCAACATCAGTCAGTACTGAAAAATGGCTGTCTGTCGTCACCCTCTTGGTTGCTGAGGAAACTTCTCAATAATAATTAGCAAAACCAGCTTTAAACCTACCTCAAAATAATTTAAGCTAATCTATAGTCTCATTGCAATATAATTTTTCCATTAGATATTTTAAATTTTGTTTAGTAGAATTTTTAGACCCTTTTTTGGATATGCCACCTTGACTTGGCCTGGCTGCCAGGCTGGGAGCTGCGCCTCAAGACACTTCTCTGCATTGACTTTCCATTGGAAGAAAACTGCTGCAATAAGGTACTTCCTAGTGCAAGGTCAATTATGATGGCTATATCTGTTTCGAAGTCACTGGTGACAGATGAATTTCCTCCACTGCCGCTCCACACACATTTACGGACTAATGAAAAGGTTCCCCGGTTCGCTGATTTCCAATGCCTCTCTATTGTTCTCGATGCGAAACGACAACGCACAACTCTTCGCCTTCATGACTAGTCTATCAAACAAGTCCTTAGTTTCTACTCTGTTATTCTCTCTCTGCTCTCAATATCCTTGACTATTATTAGCCAACTGTTAATATAGTCCTGGTTTTTGTCACTAGCAATGAAAATTTACCGTCTATTTGTACAGCTGGTGACTTAAACCAGGACTATATTAGAACTGTTTTAATATAGTCTTGATTTTTGTCACCCGCTATGGGATTTTAGCGTCTATTTGTACAGCTGGTGACATAAACCAGGACTATATTAGAACAGTTTTATATCTAATATTAATACCCAAGACCAATTAAGATGAGTTGGATAGCCAACTGTCTAAAAGAGGGCGATTTTTGATGGGGTCTGAGTAAAAAATGGGGCTTGGTATTTTTTGGGGAAAAGAAATAAGGTGAATTACTGTTATTTACTGGAAAAAAAGTGGTGACAAATTGGAGGACTAGTTAAGGAGAGTTGGATAGCCAACTGTTTTAATATAGTCTTGGATTTTGTCACCAGCAATGGGAATTTACCGTCTATTTGTACAGCTGGTGACATAAACCAGGACTATATTAGAACTATTTTAATATAGTCTTGATTTTTGTCACCAGCTATGGGATTTAAGCGTCTATTTGTACAGCTGGTGACATAAACCAGGACTATATTAGAACAGTTTTATATCTAATATTAATACCCAAGACCAATTAAGATGAGTTGGATAGCCAACTGTCTAAAAGAGGGCGATTTTTGATGGGGTCTGAGTAAAAAAAAATGGGGCTTGGTATTTTTTGGGGAAAAGAAATAAGGTGAATTGCTGTTATTTACTAAAAAAAAAAGAAGAAAAAAAAGTGGTGACAAATTGGAGGACTAATTAAGGAGAGTTGGATAGCCAAACTGTTTTAATATAGTTTTGGATTTTGTCACCAGCAATGGGAATTTACCGTCTATTTGTACAGCTGGTGATCATAAACCAAGGACTATATTAGAACTGTTTTAAATATAGTCTTGATTTTTGTCACCAGCTATGGGATTTAAGCGTCTATTTGTACAGCTGGTGACATAAACCAGGACTATATATAGAACAGTTTTATATCAATATTAATACCCAAGACCAATTAAGATGAGTTGGATAGCCAACTGTCTAAAAGAGGGGATTTTTGATGGGGTCTGAGTAAAAAAATGGGGCTTGGTATTTTTTTGGGGAAAAGAAATAAGGATGAATTGCTGTTATTTACTGAAAAAAAAAAAAGTGGTGACAAAATTGAGGACTAGTTAAGGAAGTTGGAATAGCTCCATGGTACAACATTATATTGATTATTTAGTAAATAGCTAATGTGTCTGAAAGTGACAAGTGCTTGATTTTGTGTAGCATTAACTAAATAAATCAATTTTAATGCACCATGCCTGAATCGTGGCTTAAAACCATGATCTGGTATGACATTATATTGATATTATTTAGTAAATAGCTAATATATCTGAAAGCGGCAGAGTGCTTGATTTTGTAGCTATAACTAAATAAATCAATATTAATGCACCGTGTTGAATCGTGTTTAAAAAAATATCTGGTATGACTTATATTGATTTAATAGCTAATATGCCTTAAAGTGACAAAGTGCTTGATTTGAAGTATTTATCTAAATAAATACATATTAATGCTCCATTTTGAATCGTTGTTAAAAACATGACCTCCTATGGTACGACATTATAATTGATATATGTAGTAAATAGCTAAAATTGGAAGAAAGTAACGAGTGCTTGATTTGTGAGCCTATAGCATTAACTAAATAAATCATATTATGCACCATGTTGTGATTCGTGGCTTTAAAACCATGATCTGGTATGACATATTATATTGATTTATTTAGTAAATAGGGAATTATGTCTGAAATAGATGGCAGTAGTGCTTGATTTTGAAGTATTTACTAAATAAATCAATATCTAATGCCCATGTTGATCGTATTTAAAACCAGGACCTCCATGGTACGACATGATTTATTTGTTAAATAGCTAAAAGTCTGAAAGTGACAGAGTGCTTGATTTTGTATAGCATTAACTAAATAAATCAATTTTAATGTACCATGATGAATCGTGTTAAAAATGATCTGGTATCTAATGACATATATTGATTTATTTAGTAAATAGCGAATTATGTCTGAAAGGCAGAGTGCTTGATTTTGAAGTATTTACTAAATAAATCAATATAATGCACCATGTTTAATCGTATTTTAAAACCAGGACCTCCATGGTACGACATGATTTGTAAATAGCTAAAATGTCTGAAAGTGACAGAGTGCTTGATTTTGTAAGCATTAAACTAAATAAATCAATTTTAATGTACCTAGAATCGTGTTAAAAATGATCTGGTATCAAAATGACATTATATTGATTTATTTAGTAAATAGCTATGTCTGAAAGTTACGGGGTGCTTGATTTGTAGTATTAACTGAATAAATCATTATTATGCACCATGTTGAATCGTGGCTTAAAATCATGACATCAGTGGTACGACATTAATTGATTTATTTAGTTAAATAGCTAATATGTCTGAAAGTGGTACAGTCCTTGATTTTGTTAGCACGCACCATGTTGAATGGTGTTAAAAACCACGATCTGTATGACATATTGATTTATTTAGTAAATAGCTAATATAACTGAAAGAGCAGGAGTGCTTGATTTTGTAGCATTAACTAAATAAATAATATTAATGCACCATGTTGAATTATCGTGTTAAAAAAATGATCTGGTATGACATTATATTGATTTAATAGCTAATATGCCTAAAAGTACAAAGTGCTTGATTTTGAAGTATTTACTAAAATAACATCAATATTAATGCTCCATTTTGAATCGTTGTTAAAACCATGACCTCCATGGTACGACATTATAATTGATATATGTAGTAAATAGCTAAAAATGTTTGAAAGTAACTGAGTGCTTGATTTTGTAGGCCTATAGCATTAACTAAATAAATCGATATTAATGCACCATGTTGATTCGTGGCTTAAAACCATGATCTGGTATGACATTATATTGATTTATTTAGTAAATAGGGAATTATGTCTGAAAGTGGCAGAGTGCTTGATTTTGAAGTATTTACTAAATAAATCAATATCAATGCGCCATGTTGAATCGTATTTAAAACCAGGACCTCCATGGTACGACATGATTTATTTTGTAAATAGCTAAAAATGTCTGAAAGTGACAGAGTGCTTGATTTTGTATAGCATTAACTAAATAAATCAATTTTAATGTACCATGATGAATCGTGTTAAAAAATGATCTGGTATCATAATGACATTATATTGATTTATTTAGTAAATAGCGAATTATGTCTGAAAGTGGCAGAGTGCTTGATTTTGAAGTATTTACTAAATAAATCAATATCAATGCACCATGTTGAATTGTATTTAAAACCAGGACCTCCATGGTACGACATGATTTATTTTGTAAATAGCTAAAATGTCTGAAAGTGACAGAGTGCTTGATTTTGTAAAGCATTAACTAAATAAATCAATTTTAATGTACCATGATGAATCGTGTTAAAAAATGATGTCTATGGCATTTGGGGTTAATTTGTACAGGTGGAGACAGAAAGGAGGACCATACTAATACAGTTTGACTACTGGTATTTTTAAGTCTCTGTCTATGGAATTTAGAGGTTGATTTGTACAGGTGGAGACAGAAATGAGGACTATATTATACTGTTTTAATATTGGTCCTCTTTTATGTCTCTGGCTATGGCATTTTAGGGTTGATTTGTACACGTGGAGACAGAAAGGAGGACTATACTAATACAGTTTTGAATACTGGGTTTTCTTTAAGTCTCTGTCTATGGAATTTAGAGGTTGATTTGTACAGGTGGAGACAGAAAGGAGGACTATATTATACTGTTTTAATATTGGTCCTCTTTTATGTCTCTGGCTATGGCATTTTGGGTTGATTTGTACACGTGAGACAGAAAGGAGGACTATACTAATACAGTTTGAATACTGGGTTTCTTTGTCTCGTCTATGGCATTTTGGGGTTGATTTGTACACATGGAGACAGAAAGGAGGACTATACTAATACAGTTTGAATATTGGTCCTTCTTTATGTCTCTGTCTATGGCATTTTGGGGTTAATTTGTACAGGTGGAGACAGAAAGGAGGACCATACTAATACAGTTTGAATACTGGGTTTTCTTTAAGTCTCTGGCTATGATGTCTCTGGCTATGGATTTCGGGTTGTTCAATACAGCATGGTGACAATTTGGAGTACAAGTTGAGTAGCCACTCCTATATAATATTACTCGGTTTTATTTTGTCTCATGCAGCTAGCTATGGATTGAATAACAGGGAGATGTTCTCTTCGTTTATTTCATTTTTTTCATATATTATTATCATTATTTTTATATATATCATATATTATATATATATATATTATTTATCATATATATATATATATATACCTATTTCGTCCTAAGGCGAATTTCTTTGTTTCTCCTATTCAGATCGCCCCAACTCTCTCTATAGAATTGGCATTAAGGGGAATTATTGCCCTATAGAAATCGCTAAGGGAATGCTGACTGAATAAGCATTCTTCTCAGTTCCCCTTAAGGCCTGTTTATATAGATATATATATATATATATATATATATATATATTTTTTTTTTTTTTTTTTTTGACGGGGTTGAGTCAGTGGTGAATATGAGAGAAATGGAGAAATTGTGACCGATGAATTATAGAAAAATAGAATTATAGAATTAACTTAAATGCGCTTAGAATCGCCTTTCGGCGCTTATTGCCTGGCTAATTAAGCCAGGCAGCCCAAGATGTAATATGACCTATATTAATGGCCGTTGGGTCTTTTTAACGGTTCGAGCGGGATATGGCCTGTTCGGGTAATTATGTTTTAACAAAGGTGCAATTTGACGATGGTCATGATGGCCCGAAAAATTTTGAAGTGTGTTGGCGAGGCATTTCTGATTCATTCAGTTACTATTCCGGCGAGAGACATAATAAGAAGACTCAACTCGGAATCCGATTTTAAAAATAGGTATCATGGGCATAGATAGTAGAAGAAGTAGGCCGGCAGGATCTTTTTCGGCTATATCTAAAGGCCATGTCACTGCATGCCGAAAGAATTTGAAATTTCATAGACAAAGACAAGAAGATCAGATAGATACCGGATAAAAGACTTCAAAGCATGGTCTGGAAAATATTTAAGAAATAAAATCATGCTGGTGAATGAAAAGGAAGGTGCATGTGTGATTTTAAGCAAAGGTCAAAAATACTAAGAGCTCTTGCAGTATTCTTTGACAAGGTCTACATAATGTAGGTCAACAATTTCATTCATCACGCGTTACATGCTTATCGCTATCAAAGACACTCAGGTCTGGAGTCAAGGGGTGTTTTTGGCGCTCGCGCTAGTTACAGTGTGACTTGTGATTTGTCTATTTTTTGCGCATGCTCAAAGGACCAGCGCTTTACGATGTGATTGGTCTATAATTAAAATAGAAAAAACACGTTGTTCAGCCAAGATTCATCTGTATGCTGATGCTGCATACCGAAAAAGAGTTGAAAGAGATGAAGATCGTCAAGAAGCTAGACCAGTGGGTGTAACACAAAGACTTACGATTGATTAAAAGTTACGATTGATTTTTTTCTGGTAACTCATTTGAAAATCAGGTACAGTCATGGATTAGGATTTGGATATGATTAAAGAAGGGTTAGGGCTATACGGTTAGGATTAAGATCATCAACTTTGGAGCATCCTGTCCATGCATG
>CALNVZ010003433.1:25027510-25056427 GCA_940671915.1 Paracentrotus lividus
TAATGAATTCGTCTGAGATTCACTGGTGGCTGCCATCTTGATGACAATTTATTTTCGAAGTAGTATCGTGCCCTCTACGCTCGAAAAGAAAAAGAAAAACCCAATCCACCCAACCCCCCACCACCCCCCCCCCCCCCCCCATAAATGAATAGAGGGAAGCTGGGATACACTTACGAGGAAACTTTAAAGTTTAGTAATATTTTTTATTCGTGGGCGCCACGAATAATGTGGTAGTGAAAAAAATTAATAATGCCATAATTGAATTAAACATAATAACGCAGGGGCCCGCGAGCCGGAGGGCGGGGGAGGGAGCTTCAGCCCCCACTTTTTTTCTTCCAGCAACCTGTACAAAAAACGCAAAAATGACCATAGATTTGTGATTAAAAGCCCCCCCCCCCCCTCTTTCGGGCTCAGTTCCACTTTCAAAACCGCTCCGCGGCCCCTCCAACGTACGGAATTAAAGACAGACAAAATAATGTTGTTGTGGATATGGCCCTTTGTGAGTTCGTGTTGTGCACTGGCGTAGCGCACCCCCCCCCCCCCCCCCCCCACCTGTAAAAAGAATTGCGTCCCGCTCTATACCGATTATGGATATTCACCCCCCCCCCTTCCCACTTACAAAAGAAAGGAATTCGTGTCTACGCCCGTGCATGCATATGCGCCTGTGTGTGTGTATTTTCTACTTATTTTTTTTTTATTTTATTTCCAAAGCCGAGTCTGGTGATGCACACCTCAGTTTCCTTTATCAATGGCCGACAACACCATTGGGCGTATTACTTCATACGTCCATGGAAGGACATATTATATAAATAGTAGTACAATCTATCGCGCAATATACTGGATTATAAGTACGACAAATACTAAATTATCCCGAGTGCAGATTTGTTTCTCCGAGGCCGCAGGCCGAGGGTGAAATAGATCTACACGAGGGATGATTTAGTATTTGGAGTTTCATATAGTCCAGTAATGTTGCAAGAATGGAGCGTTCACTATTATAGTGCATGCTCTACCATGCAAACATACTAGATCATATGTGTACGACAAAAAAATACTAATTATCCGGAGGGCACATTTATTTCAACCGAGGCTGCAGGCCGAGGTGAAACAGATGTGCCCGAGGATAATTTGGAGTTCACATAATCTGGTATGTTGCATTAATAGATGCATGCACTATTATTATAAGTAAATAGACCCCTAGATCTTTGACCCTGCCTAATCTGGTTTTATCTTTGCAATGTTTTGCCAACTTTTGTGCTAATTAAGCTATTGTGACGTATATTGTCGCTCCGCGTATCTATTGTTGTGCGTACCATTTTACTGTTATTACGCGCTTGCGCACAAGGCAATCGATTTCACCATTAGTTACCATTCATTTTTACACAGGTAAAAACCGTTCACATAAAAAAAAACCGTTCAATATAACAAAAACCGTTCACTATAACAAAAACGTGAATGACACGTGACGATCATTTCAACCAATCACAACTCGTAAAATACTACCACTATATTTACTAATAGTAAATAGACCCCTAGATCTTTGACCTTGCCTAATCTAGTTTTATATTTGCAAAATTTCTAGTACAAATTTAGCTATTGTGACGTATTTTGTTGCTCGCAATGTCCATTGTTTTGAGCTAAGGGGGCACACGAGTAAATAGACGCCCATAGGCTCACGTGTTAAATTAACGCTCTTCAAAAACAGACATTTCCAAAATTTGTCGATGGATATCGTTTTAATTATCACAGCAAAGTTAAAAATTTAAAGGACTCGTAGTTAAGGGACTTTAGAAAATTTTGTCAGCTCAAACAAAAATCAAAGATCCTTGAGCGAGACTATGACAAAAGAGACGACTTTTGTACGCGTGATTTAGTAGATGTACGAAATTGCGAAAAAGATTCCTAAAAAATACGCCAAAGTGCCCATATTCACATAAATGGTAAATTATGAAAGAGTAGGACTTATAGCACATATTTATTCATTAAACAGCAACATAAAACCATTTAAATTATTTTATATGACCATTTTCCATCACATAAAAATGACCTCATCTTTGGTACGCTCTTCCCAAAAAACCTGCGTGCATATCATTTACTCGTGTGTACCCTATAGTGGGGGTCATATTTAAAAAATATTGTATTTTTGTGTTTAATGTAAAGAATTTGATCAACTGATAAAACTGATACCAAGCATTCCTTGTATATAGCAGGAATTTGCAAACAGGAGTTGAAAAACAGACCCGTGCGACCCCAATTAACGCGCAATAACAGCAATCTTGTTGAAAAATAATATTTGGGGTCCGGGGCGCGATCCCGATGCCAAAGGATGCCGAAACTGGCAAGCTAGTTATTGGTTACAAGCAGGTCGATCAAAAATTAGTGTTTGCATCTTTATAAGAGGCCCCCCCCCCTCTGTCTATCTTTCTACCATAGCCCCCCCCCCGATTAAAAGCAGGAATGTGGAACTGAATACAAAAACGACTCCCCCCCACCCCGTGCTTGCTCTTTATTTTGTCAACGTCGACGCTCACATAAATAAAAATAACGGGCAGAGGTTTATACAGAGCTAAGTTCTTATTTTGTCTTTTATTTGACGGTTGATATACGGAAGCACCGAATAATTATTAAATCCACTGAGTGTACCAAATGTCCGAGTTTCTAGTCTATAAAACGTTCTCCGAGCATTGCCGAAGTAAGTTTTGACGATTTCAGAGACAGAAGACAACCCCTTACAACGTTAATCTAGCCTCCGCTAAAGGGGGCACACGAGTAAATAGACGCCCATAGGCTCACGTGTTAAATTAACGCTCTTCAAAACAGACATTCCAAAATTCTGTCGATGGATATCGTTTTAATTATCACAGCAAAGTTAAAATTTAAAGGACTCGTAGTTAAGGGACTTATAAGAAAATTTTGTCAGCTCAAACAAAATCAAGAAATCCTTGAGCGAGACTATGGACAAAAGAGACGACTTTTTGTACGCGTGATTTAGTAGTATGTACGAAATGCGAAAAAAAGATTCCTAAAAAATACGCCAAAGTGCCCAATCTTCAACTAAAATGGTAAATTATGAAAGAGTAGGACTTATAGCACATATTTATTGTCATTAAACAGCAACATAAAACCATTAAATTATTTTATATGACATTTTCCAATCAATAAAATGACCTCATCTTTGGTACGGCCTTTCCCAAAAACCTTGCGTGCATATCATTTACTCGTGTGTACCCTACAGTGTGCGCAAACATTTTAACTGTCATTACGCGCTTGCACAACAAGGCAATCGATAGAATCGATACTGCTCCCATTCATTTAACATAGGCTTACCCTCCAAAAACCGAAAGTTTATATTGTACATAATTATGTACAATATAAACAAATTGAAAGTAAGGTCACGTGGTACTTGCTCCAGCCAATCGCAACTCGTATTTTTTCTACCACTATTTACTATAACAATATATAAAAGAGAATTAAAAAAAAAAAAAAAAAAAAGATAACTTCATCAAATTACTTCAAATTGCATTAGAAGTGGCTCATGGCAGCCAAGATAGGATATGATATTGGTTATGATTTCTGCCCTCGATCTATATAATAGCAAAATCATGCCCAATAACCACAATAGACTGGCCTCTGATCACCTGTATGGAAGTTAAAGGTCTTTATTCATTGAACGGTGTTTTGCATGTATGAATTATCCTCTAATATTCAGAATGCGTGCAATATTTGTTCCGATTTGGTTAACGTTTTGGGGGTTATTGGAGCTATACGAGATTATTCTTCGATTTCATAAATTTTATGGTGTTAAATCTTCGCCCATGGAAAAACTATAAATACACGACACTGGGACAACAGATTTAGCTGCAGACCGAAACTATACTTCCAACCATCAACCAAGGGATGAGTTAAAAGAGGTAAATATTGAAATATGGTTGTAAGCTGTTGTAGTAGTATAGTAAGTAGTAGGGCCTAGTAGTAGTAGTAGACTAGTAGTTAGTAGTAGTGTAGTAGTAGTAGATAGTAGTAGTAGTAGTAGTAGTAGTAGTAGTAGTAGTAGTAGTACTAAGTAGGAGTAGTAAGTAGTAGTACTAGTAGTAGTAGTAGTAGTAGTCAGCGGCGGATCCAGGATTTAGAAAAAGGAAAGGGGCCCAAAATTGGAATTTCAGATTTTGATTGGCATGCAATGGTACAAACACCCATTTTTTTCCCCGTGCCACCGGGCGAGCAAAAAGGTACATATATTATTATTATTTTTTTTGCGATATGCTGGGGGAGGGGGGGGGCGGGACCCATCGCCCCCTAGATCTGTGCCTGGGTCCTCTTTTTTTTTTTACATGTGTAGCAGCCTAGAAATATTTTACAGTCAAAGTAGTAGTAGTATAGTAGGCCTACTAGTATAGTAGTAGTAGTTAGTAGTAGTAGTAGTAGTAGTAGTAGTAGTAAGTAGTAATAGTAAGTAGAAGTAGTAGTTGTAGTATAAGCCTATATTTTTTTTTAAAGTAATAGTGAAAGTACAGGCGCGGTCTAGGGGGGGGGCGGGTGGGCCGAAGGCCGAATTTTTTTAACCCCGGCCCCCACACGGCCGGCGTGACGGAAAAAATTTCTCATGAAATCCTTGACTAGTAGGTAGTAGAAGAAGAAGAAGAAGAAGAAGTAGTAGTAGTATAGTAAGTAGTAGTGTAGTAGCAGTAGTAGTAGTTAAAGTATAGTAGTAGTAGTAAGTAGTAGTAGTAGTAGTATAGTATATACTACTATAAAGCGAACATGATTTTGCTTCTAACTTTAATTTCTTGAATATGTTTGTCCCTGATTTTATTTTTTGGGACCCTGGCTATAATTCTCCCACTCTTCACGTTGACCTTTTTCTAAAAAAGTTTTTGTCAACCCCCCTGATGCCATTTTTGTCATTTTTTCTCTCATTTTGGTGCCCCTTTTTGTGTTTTCCCGGCTGATCAAGCCCTCCTCAGTCCTACCCACAGGAAACGCGACTAGGTGCATTGTTTTATATTGTTCTTTAAGTTAAATCTATATTTCTGGGACAGGTTAAGGTCTCTTGTCAAGGGGAGGGGCTGAAGTAAAAATCGAGATTCGTGAAAATCCGGAATATTTTATTCCATCTTTATGCTAAAAAACAAAAGAAATGAAAAAACCACCTTTAACCCTTAAATATCATCATTTTCCCCTTAAATTTTGTTTAGCCTTGATGACAAGGCTGTAAATAATCATTATTGATAACATTTTATTTTGATTTATGTTTGGTTGAGATTTTAAAAATACAATTTAGGGAAGATAGAAATTTCCATGGTGTAAAAATGAATAAAATGAATGTTGAACCCCAATCAAATAAAATTTAGACCCCTCCCCTAGACAAAAGGGTCGAGCCTGTAAACCATAAATCTAGATTTAATTTAAAGAACAATAACAAATCTCCACCTCAGACGTGTTTCCTTGGGGTAGGACTGAGGGGCCTTGGTGGGTCGCGTGAAAAAAAAAAAGGCCCCAAAATAAGAAAAAATGACGAAAATGGCCATCTTCCTGGGGGTGACAAAAAATTTTTTGAAGAAAAATCCCCGGGAAAGGTGAGGGAACGTCCAAATATATCCAGGATCTCAGAAAGTGTAAAGCGGTGACAAACACATTCAAGAAATTAATAATGGAGCAACATAGTATCGCTTGAGCCAGAAAAAATATTTCACCTTTATGACGAACAGTGTAGTACAGTAGCAGCAGCGACAGTTTAAGCTACACCTATCGAAAGTAGGTAAACTGCAAGGTTACATCATGATATTTGTAAAATTGTATATTTATTTTATGCATGTATTAGATAGTACGAAGAGCCAGAGAGACTAAATGCCGGGTTAAGGTTCGTGGAAGCGGCCATTCTCTAAACCGTATAGCATGGCACTGATGGGTTTATGATCGATCTTTTCCAAGTTTGACAAAGTAATTGATGTAAAGTATAATCCTAATTTGGGGGAATCCATACCATGCCTGCACGGAGTCCTCAGCGAAATATTCTCTCTGAAAGCATGGAATTTATGAACTTTCCGGGTTCCAATTTTATATCTTTGTCAAATAAAAAAGCGCGAGCTGGAAATTTGTTCATCAGCAATTGATTTGCAAATCAAGCCAATCTATCATTTGTATAAAACAAAAAAATAAAGAGGCGAGCGCGAAGTGCGAGAAAAAAATCTTGATAAGGCTATATAGTCATCTCTGAAAAAACAAATATTTCATGCGAACTCCTCATTCAAGGACACCAATGTATATAGTAATTGGAAAAATGATGATAGGTTTAAGATATAATTGACACACCCTCAAGTTTGAGATTCAATTTGGCGTCCTTAATGTTTGAGATCAATTTGGTGTCCTCTTAGTTTCAGGTAAATTCGGTGCCCGGCCCTAAGTTGAATATAAATTTGCGCGCCCCCCCCAAAAAAAAAAAAACAAAAAAAAAAAAAAAAAAAAATTTCTTGATACGGGGATTTGAAAACAGGATATTTTATATGGGCATAATGTAAAAATTCATTGGAAAAATGTGATAGTTTTTAAGAAATAAAATTAGCGTCCTTTTGAGTTTGAGATCACTTCGGTGCCCCTTAGTTTCAGGACAATTCCATGCCCCTAAGTTTTAATTTCAATTTGACGCCCGGCCACACCCCCAATTAAGGATCGAATTGGCCAGCCCCTCAATACGGCGCCCTAAGTTAAACATCAATTTGGCGCCCCCGGAATTTTAAGGTAATTTGGCGGCACTCCTTATTAGTTTAAAGTTAATTTGGCGCCCCTCTCCCACTATAAATTTTCTTTCCCCTGCTTTTTTCTTTTTTTTTTTTTTTTTTTTTTCTTTCCTTTTTTTTTCTCTCCCCTTCTTTCTCGCTCTTTTCCATTTTTTCTTTCCGCTTCTCTTTTTGCATTTTTCTCATATTTTCCCTTCTTCCTGTTTTTTTCTTTTCTCCCCTTTTTGGGGTCCCCTTTCGGCGCCTAACCGGGAAAGGGGGGGGGGCATGATCCCGTGCCTTCACCTAGGATACGTTTGAAATCAAAGCCATGCTGGGGCATAAAATAAGAAATTGTTCACAGTGAAAAAAAAATGCTAAAAATAATGAATCGGAAACCTAGTCATGAGTTCAGTTTTAACTACAGGGAAAAACGTATCATCGAGATATTTGTAGCAGCATATCTGACCTATATAGCTCTTTTTTGGTTGCATAGTTTTGAATATCAGTTATGCCATATTTATGTAAGCCTATAAATTAAATATTTTAGGTAAATAATTCGAAAAAGAAAACTGTTCGAAGTCGAAGCTGGAATTACGCTAACATACCAATCTCAGTGAAGATGTTTTACTCAGCATGGCCTTGCTCTGTCTGTGTAAGTAATTTTTATTTCATATTTCAGAAAGCTGAGTATGGTTGTTGGTTTGTTTAAACTGAATTGTAAGGAAGTTAAACATTTCTTCAGTTGTGTTTAAAAAAATAGGCATCAAATATATTTAAACGTATTTGTCTTGTGTATGTGTGGTATAATAATAATACTTTGTTTTTTAGTAGCTCTTTTTGTTTTTCTTTTTTTTTTAATAATAATTTGGCCTCTGGTTTTATAAACAAAAGTTATGCTATTCTATTTGTTATTGTTTTTGGTTTACTTTGGGGGTTGAAAGAGGAAAAAAATGGAAATTAATGCGCTATACATAGCCTTTGTTTGTAAGCAGGCACCTTGGCTTATCATAATTTTGAATCCATAATCAAATTCCTACTCCACAGTGAAATGTAGAACTAACGTATGACATTAAATCTTAAAACATAAAGACGCGTCCATTATTTTGGAGGGGAAACGCACATTACATTCATGAGTTTAGTGGAAATACAACTGAGCGGGCGGCAGAAAATTATAACGGTTCCTACATTAATTGTCACAAAACCGCGCTATAACGGCGTTGGAAGCGACCGATTGACAACTGCATGCAATTATTACTTAGCGTACAAAATCGCCTAAGAAAATTCCCTGTGGTAAAAATGGTCCTGGTCAGTCGATCCGTTCGAGCTAAATTTCTCATGGACCATGAAAATAAATAAATTTGAACTTTTATAATAGTTTTTCGTAGGTAGAATGCTTCAGGACCGATTGGGGATAAAATACATTTTGGGCAAGCCTATAACACCATTGTTGCTAAAGTTGTAATCAGAATCTTTATTTCACATAGATTGATGTTCTAACGATTATTGATATATAGTGATATGTCACATCTTGCGAGAGCCGTCCAATGCGATATGCATGTGATATGCGGAAATATTGACCCATCGAGTGAAGATTTCGTTTTGTGATAATGTTTCAATAGTGACAGGACTTTTTTTAACCAATCGAAATGAATTTACCATCTCTGGAAAGTGAGAATTCAGACTTTTTAGAAAGCTTTGATCATTAAGCTGTTATATTAATTATGCGTTAATCCAGGAAGATAATTATGTGGCGTATAAGCTATTTTTGAGAGAAAATTGGCCATTTGTACAGGAATTTGATCTGATTAGGATTTTCGAATTGACCACAAGTGACAGGACTTTTTTTCCCCTTTTGTCAGTAAGTTTTCCTATTTTTGAAAAAAAAAGACTTTAGCGTAATTATTCAAGTTGATCATTCTTTTGAAAAGGTAGTTGCTGCGCCATAATCAAGAAAAACAAAGTGAAAAAACTGTGCAAAATACAAAATGTCTATGGCAGCGTTTGATTTGCGTAGAGTGTATAGCCCCTCTTTCCTCTAAGTTTACAACTAGAATTGATATGGTATGACAGCGGCCCACTAGAAGAGCAATATTCGTTATTAAAAGGGCTCACCCTGTATAAAAGAGAAGACCATGACTAAATAAAATAAAAAAAAAGAAAAGAAATATAAAACAAGATTTTTCTTCAATGAGATGGAAAATTGCACAAGGAAAGTGTGTAAATTTTGTTTTTTCATCTTCTCTCTTTTCCATTCTTATTATGGCAGATTTCTGTTATATCGGAACCAGTCTCTCGCAGGGGGACAATCAACATGACACATGGGACTGGTTTTCAATATCAGAATGATGGCGAGCTATGTAAGAAATGACCATATGTCGTTAAACTTTTAAAGTAATAATTATTAAGGGACTATTAAGCGCTGAGAAATACCAAGGTGGATAGTTGTTTTTAATGCTATAAATATAAATATTATTATAACATTATTTTCTGTGTTTTATCATGGTTATTGGAATCTTATGATGAAGCTCTGCTTTATAACTTTGATATTTTTCATCGATTTTGATGAAATTTTCATTGTTTGTTGCTTATTAATTTAACTCTATTGTTCCTAACATACATACTCCCAGGCTTGGAGTCCTCCTTTTCGCAAGATTAATATGAGACTACTTTCAGGCATTGTTCTGGAGAGTTTTCCTTGCGCGTTTCCCACTCATTATATTCAAATGTAATTTTCAAAGTAATAGGCAATTGTAAGGTTTACTATTTTTGAAAATATTTTATTGGAAGATTAAATTCGACCTAGATATCATGACGTCATCTGGTGAGGAGGTTTAGCTGCTCCCGCGCAGTCAAACCTGAGTTTATTCAAGTGCCGCATGCTGTGGACTCGGCGCAACTAGGAAGTCATCATGTCAGCAACTATCCAATGCGAGGAAGCTTTTTAAATCTGCATGAAGAAGTTAACAACCCGATGAAGTTTGACCAGGTTGGTTTTGGGTTTGGAAATTTGTAAGAAAATTTCTTATTGATTTTTCCGAAACAAATAAAAAAAAAAAAAAATGAGGGGGAAAATGATTTTACTTGGCAATTTGTCATTGGGCAATTGATTTTATCTTGTGCTATGGCTTAAGATTGGTTTAAATCGCGTATCATTAATTTTTCAAAGGTTTACAAGCTACAACTGCTATTACTATAGCCTTTTCTTAAATTATTTATTTATTTCATTTGATTTGTAATTTTCTTTATTTTTTTAAATTTATTTTATTTATTTATTGTCCAGTTTTTAATTTTATTTATTATATTATTATTATGTATTATTATTATTATTATTTTATTATTATTTTTTTATTATTTATTTTTTATTTTTATTTATTTATTTATTTTATTATTATAATTATTATTATTTATTATTTTATTTTTTTTTTTTTATTTTTTTTTTTTTTTTTTTGGGGGGGGGATAGTATAGTTGGACGTTAAACGTTCTGCGTAGGCCTACTATTTCAATTATAACTGAACGAAATTATATTTGTTTTCACTCTAATTTCCCTATTTAAACGCTAACTTTAAACTATGTCATTTACTGGAATGGACGTACTTGATGTACATGGTGTATTGCAAAAAGTGGGAACTTACCATTTTCCTTTTTTGGTTGCAGGGACAGGGGTGGCATCTGGTTGTTGTGCCCAAACAGAGCATTATGATACCACCAGACTGAATAATTTTAATTATTTTGTAGAGAGTGGTGTAAAAAAGACTTTTTGCAGGGGGGGGGGGTGTAATTTTAAAAGCGGTGGGGAGGGAGGGTACCGAATTTGCTTATATATGTACATTTTACTTTGAGGAGGGGGGGGGGGGGGACCTTCTGCATCATGAGTTTTGACCTGAATAAACTTGTTTTGGGTACGTTGGTCGAATATACTCTTACATGCTATTGTGAAAGCTAGCAATTTATTCCCATTTTTTGTTGATCACTCCTATTTTTTAAGGTCAAAAAAAAAAAAAAAAAAAAAAAAAAAAAAAAAAAAAAAAAAAATCAATTTTTCAATGATAGGACAGATCAGTAATGTACCGTCAAAAGCTATCAATGGCTCATAAGTCGTGTTGTGATAACTTTTGAGGGGTTTATAGGTGAAGATTTCCATTGGAAGCCTGATGCGCAGCACACTGTTATATTAGTACGGTCTAATAATATTCAGTTGAGGATTTATTGTCACTTCAAGTACTTCTATTATCTGTCGAATGCAAGATGTATTGACAGCCCTGTTCCGTCGACAAACGTATCTTTCATGATGCATTTCTACTCAACAAGGTCCATATTAGATTCTAGTGAGATCATCCAGGAAATATCAGTGAGATCATCGAGACTAAACTTCAGTAGTCGTACCAGATGTACCACTAATTGGATGAGACGGGCACTGTTCTCACTGGTAATTCCAGTTTACATGTTTGAATGTGTGTTCTGGAGTACATAAGCTATGTTGAAATGGAATCACTAAATGCGAACATACACAAACAAAAGCAATCCCAAGCTCACATATAATGTTTTAAGATGGCAGACAAACTCTGTGATCGCAGCGTATGCAGAAGTACTGAGAGCCATACTGTCACATGGACTATGTGCGTATGGAGATGCAGGTCCAGTGCACTAGAGATAGATTCGTCAGTGATCGATCTATGTCAGCTCTAAACACACGCCAATCTAAAAAGATTACCTGTATCGCGCAACCTCCTAGCGGTATCTTGGCAGCGCATGCTGGTTAGTTGCTAGGTCATGTATGCCGATAATTAGACGCAGCTGATCTATTGCCTTTAATTGCTATAGTTGAGAATATAATACTGAGCGAGATTTTATTCTATATCGAGCTGTATTTGCTATTGTGTGTCGTGTGATCTAGTGTATTGTGTCTATATTGCTTGAACCACTGTTCGAGTTGTTTTGATATTATAGAAGCAAAACATGAAAGTTTAACACGGACGCACATATTATAAGGGTAGAGCCCCAGATGAACATATTTTCAACAAAAGTAGAGACTGTAGTTGGGAGAACGGGTATACACTGAAACCCTAAATTCAAATAAAGCATGTAAAAGAAAAAAAAAATTACAAAAAAAAAATTCCCATGCGGTGTTGAACATTAATAAAAACACACCGTGGTGGTTGATTCAACAAATAAGGCCTACTAATGCTTAAATAAAACATATTTTATTATTTTTCAGAAAATTCTATATTTTGTAATTATTAATCATACGTAGTCTAATAGTATGATTAATTACCCTAAGTCAAATAATTTTTGATGTCAAGTGGTGTGCAGAAGTGTGGGGGTGGGGGAAGGGGAAACGCAATAAATGGATAGATATTAATAAGATAGATAAATATGGTTTATTCAATAAAATCGTCGCAAGCCAAAGGCTGAAGTGAGATTCATTTACAAAGCCAGTTTCACATGATAAAAAAATCAATACGGTAATTACATAGATATTAACAATAGCAATAATATAATTTGAAAAGGTTTTATATATAGAATATTAGATCATACTTAACTTAATAAGATGGAGAAGGGTGTACGAGTATACATCACCAAATATGGAACTTATTGCAACATAAACGTAAATGGGATACTTGGGTAAGTACAGTATATTGATATCTTTAAAAAAAATAGTTTGTGTAACTAGAGATCTTGAAAGTGTAACTTTTATAAATTAAATCCAGGGAAAAACATTGTGGAAAAAGGGAATAATGAAAATCTCGTAACAAGAAGTAAAAATATAATTTTAAGGTTACTTTTAAAGCAAGAAGAAGAAAAGGAAAATTGCAATAGAGCGGAAAACATAACGCAACACTATAAAAAAATGGGAACATTAACAGTATTTAACAACTAAACAAAAATAATGGCGAAGTGGGAAAGGGAGGGAGACGCCCGGTTTGCTAACACAGCGGGTTGATCGATCTCTCAACACTGTAGACTGCCTCTATCTTGTTTTCTGTTTGTTTGTTTTGTTTGTTTTTGGTTTTGTTTGTTTGTTTGTTTTTTGTTTTTTGTGTATGTGTGTGGATGTGTGAGGGTGTATGAATGTGTTTGGATGTCAGGGGTGGGGGGTGGTGCATAATACATTAACCTCATCAAGTTTATTTAATTGCGCTTATCTTCAAAATCTTTTTTTTTTTTTATGTTACATTTGGTAATATCTGTTGCAATACTTTATAGACTCTTTGCAGAGTCGTTAATAATTATTTTCTGTGATTTTGACTATTGTTAAAGCTCAGATGCCAGTTAATTTGTTATGTTATTTTCTGTAATATTTTCTCAAGATTATGCATGTAATGTTTATGATTTGAAATGAAACAATTAAGAATACTACAAAACCAAAATAATTAATACATTTAACTTCTAATAAGACAGTACCTCTATACAAATATATCATATCTACAAAGGATCATTACTGTCTTGATTGATTTGACATGGATTATATGAATTATCAAACGTGAGTAGTTTTAGAATCGAAGAAGGTAGACATCAAATACAAAGATAATATTTTCTCTGCGAGAACAAAGCAAGATTGAATTATCAATTACAAAATTGTGAGTAATTATATTATTAATAAATCCTTATCGTCATAAGGATACAAGTACTTGTTCCTCTTCAGTCCCTTGATTTTGTTTTACTTTGCTTTTGATTCATCATGCATGGCATTCCAAAAGTGACTACTACAAAAGGATTGTGCCTTGGAGCAAATTGGGCATTTACAAACTGTTCATGTCTCCGTCCTATGGAGACGGGTTGATGCTAGTCATCGTGTCCTTTGTCTTGATACCAATCAAGTTTCCAACCGAATGGGCGTGCCAATGTAAAGTATTTTTTAATTACTACAGGTGAACGATTCTATTCGTGGAAGCAATTTTGAAATGAATTGATATTCATTTTCACATAATTTAACATTGAAATACATAGAAACATATTAGTAACGATGAAATTAATATAGAATGTATATAAAAAAACTCAGAGACCAATGATGGATAATGCCAGCATAATTGTTAAAACGTAAAACCATAGCTTGATCTGGATGACCATAGTTTTTATTCATTATACTAATTAAGTCAATTATTAACCAAACTCAGAGTCGCTCGATATGACTAAACCGCCTGCTGTTGGAAGAAAAATATTGTGGAAATTGCCTCATGGTGGAGGTAGGGGGGAGGGGCTAGGAGCCACGCTTCCTATAAATCCACTGTCAATGCTTAATCTTATTAGAAATTATTGATATACAGCGAAAGAAGTAAATGCACATAATTAAAATCGGTATTTAACATTGTGACGGAAATTCCCCATTTCACACTTATCATCTACACTTCTCTTTTAAAAGGGGGCACTTTCGATAATAAAAATGTCCCCTTTTTACTCCATACGTCTTTTTTAAAACCCTAAATTCTCCCGTTTCTGTCCCCATGCGACCTTGCGCATATCATGACTAATGTAACCACCATTTACGTTGAAAACCTCTGACGCATCCAATACATGGGCGTATTCTGGGGGGGGGGGGCTTTACGGGCCCGGGTCCCCGGGTAGGCGCCGCGAAAGGGCGCAAAATGACCTCAAAGGCGCCAAAGTTTTGGCCTTTGGGGGGCGCCGAAATTGAGCAATAATAGAAAAAATAAAATTTAAAAAAAGAAAAAAAAAGAAAACAATTAAAAACGTATAGAATGGGCATGAAGTGGCTGATTGACGCCCTAATCCTATCTCTTATGGTTAAGATATGACCTTTTGGTTGGCGCAGGCCGAAAAATAATTCACCCGGTTGTAACGTAAAAAAATAGGAGTACCTTTCTGGATCACCACTGGGGGGCGCCAAATCAAAAATCACATCGGGCCCCCCGGGTGCCAAATCCTGGATACGCGCCTGCAATACCCCTGCATGAGACAATTAAACCTTGCGAAACGGTGTTGTTGACAATCAGGAGGGCGTTGGTGTAGTTTGTGCGGGATAGGGGAAGGAGGCTTTGGGGCCTTCCCCTTTCCCAATTTTCTCTTTATTCCACTGATCTTAAGTGCCCCCCCCCCTTCAGAAAAAAGTGACCCTTTTCACCGTGAAACGCATAATTTTCAATTTCGTTTCCGCGCTGATTCTGCTGATGTATCTTTTTAAAACAAAGGTACAACTTTGCCATTATCATACTGAAGAGGGGGGGGGGGCTGAACCCTCTCACTCAATAGACAAGTGACAGGTACTGTCTGCGTTATCGTGATTGAGTAATAAGCCTTTATATTTTTTCCCAAGTGAAAAGGCGAAGCGATGTTCTTCGTCAGCTTAAAAGTACATGCAAGATGCGGGAACGATTAATAACGCCATTCTTTCAGCCAATCCGAATTCGTGAAAGCAGATTGAACATTATGTTAAGCCCTCCTCAGCGGAGATGTATGCTACATCATTTGTTAATAATATGTAAGTATGTTTATAGTTCATGAGTTCATGTAACCTTCACTGGAGGAATTAAATATTCTCTCAATCAGGAGAATGATCGAACTGATCAATTACTGTGGATTGGCTATGCTAGGGGGGGGGGGGCGGCGGGGGGGGGGGGGGGGGGGGGGGGGGGGGGGGGGGGGGGGGCCTAATTTTAGCTGCAATTTGAACGAATTGTCCATTGGGCAACTTTTTTCAAACAAATTTAGTGCCAAACGAATCCGTCTAAAAATGTCAAATGGTTCGTGATCTTGGACTGCGGATCTCAGTCCCGGCTCAAAAGTCTACTATATACTTACTACAACTTTTAGTGCGCTTTGTTTGACATCTTTTCCTTGTTTTAAAGACTGCCGGATTCCAGAATTGAAATCTTGATCAGCAGAATTAGAGTAGGTTGTGTGTACGGGCGGTGCATAAAATTAATACTGCCAACTACATCGTATGAAAAATACATTAACGGTGATCATGTTTAATTCCGACTTACTTTTACAGTCCTTTTGGAAACGGTCGGCGAACCTATCACCATGGACGGTATACAATGACGTTGTTGGCAGGGCAGAGGCATTCCACACTGGGCAAAGAATGTATTTGTTTGTTTGGTATATTCTATTGAAATTTTCGTGTTCATATCCAAATTTCAGACGACAGATTTGTATACTATTTAACAGCTCATGATTCAGAAACTTTGTCGAAAATGAGCCCAGATACCTGAGCATGAAGCTGAGCATCGAAGAACACACATTTCGAGCACAGGAAGTGCCCATGTGTCAACACGCTACCACTTGTCAATTTTGGCAACTGACTTTGGATGAAACAGAAAACAAGAAAAATTGATGAGGAGAAATATGCCTTCCATTTAGGTCTCAATGTCCTGACATGTTCTTTGGAATTAGTTCTGAACACAAATGTTATGTTTTTATTTGGTTTGAATATAGAAACGCTTTAGAGAAAAAATTCAGTGGAGAGAAGTGTTGAAGTGAAAAAGTTGGCAGCAGTTTAAGCGGAGTAATTTTCTTTCCCCAGAACGTGACACCTGCTGGAAGCTGTGTGCTACAAAACCATCATTCCCACTGCTGGGAAAGGTTCTGCGAAATCCCGCGAGAAATTTGGACGCCTGGTGGCAATGTTCCTCATGAATTCCTGGAGAATGTATCATGATTAGAATCTTAGTAGTTATAGCTTGGTCTTTATGTGTAAGCTTGTATAGATATCCAGTTAGAATAGTAGACCGTTTAAGCCATTTTATATTGCATTACCATGGGTACTATGGAACTTTAATATAGCTTGTTAACTTGTCTAAACGTGTTGTGTGGCTTTACGAAGTGACCAAAAACTATCATGCTATTGTTCTTCGGTAAGTATAAGCAGTTTTCTGAAATATGGTGTTGTCTTTGCATTTCGAATATTGAAATAAGGAAAGCTTTGCATATTAATTTAAGCTTTATGATTCATGATGGGACATTTATTTAAAAACACCTGATGAGATTTCCTTCAAAGCGCGAAAGTAATTAGCGGTCAGGAAATATGGGGACCAGCCGAGGTCACGATGTTTGTATTAAAAAAAAAATCAATTGATGTTGAATTCGTAAATTCGCTGACAAGACCCTCGGGTGCTTTCGCGACCAACAATAACGTTCACGTTTTACCGGAACCCCAAAACAGGGCTAGAAGAAGTACATGACATCGCTAAATCCATTCTTGCTTAAAAAAGAAATACATATTCATATTCTGTTTCTATCTAAGCTATTTATTCATATTTTATCATGTGCTTGCCTTATAAGTTCTAAGGTTTGCTAAAAACTATTTTCTGAAAATATAGATAATAAATAGGCTTTAAATAATGTTTTCCCTTGATTTAAAATTGAAAGCTATTTATTCCCTTTTCCACTATTTTTTGCCCCTACATAAAACATATTTTCGGATCAGAATAAGAAAAAAGAAAAAGATTTTCTTTCACGCGCAAGGCAAGTCCAAGCCTGAATGTTTATACTCCAGATTTGATCTAAGACCTCAGTACAGGTTGAAACTCAATTTGTAGGCCAGAATATCATTTATTGAGCTATACTGGAAAACCATATGTGCGTTGTATTTGATTTTCACATTTTTTGATAGGCCAGAAGTGGTTCAAGTGTGGACGTCATAATCATCCATCGACCCCCGAAACCCTTGCATGAGCTTTAGTCTGAAAACAGTTTGGACAAAAAGTAAAAAATGACAGAGCTTTTGGTGTAATATCATAAACAAGCAGCCCTATGACAAACAATCCCAGGTACACTACTTTGGCATTACTCATAATCATTCCTTCTGTCAGACATGGCATAGGTTGGGTCCACTCTATGAGTTATTGGAATTTATAAATGGTATGTGCAATCCGTTAATAAAATGTATAATACTTATCTGAGATATAGTTTTTTCGTGTATTGGCACTTAAGTGAAATATTCCTGTCAAAATTTAAAATTGGTAAGCTATATAGATCATTTGTATCTATTTGAAATTAGATATATTGGATATGTACATTTTTTGTATTTTTAAATGGGGTTTGTGGAGGATCAGTTTAAATCTGTATTAAACGTATCTTATATTCATTATGAGATCGCCGCTTTTAAGGTAAGCAATCTTTTTATCGGTTTGAATTCCTGTTATATCATTGCAAAACTAAAATAACGGTCCTTTATAAGATCATTCTCGTGATAGATATATTTCACCCATTGCTAGTCTGGTGGAAGTAGTCTTAATGCTAGTTTTGGAAAACACCCCCATAGGGCCCTACAAACCCACGCTTAGCCCCACACACGTACATACAGCCACATGCACGCACGCACCACATAACCTCAGTGAACCACACCATATCACATATAGCACACACAACTTTTCATCTGCTGATTAAGCATTTTTTTCATTCAGAACTTTTAAGTGTAAATTCCTAACAAATTAAACCACTATGCACATCATCAAATCAACATCAATCATCATCATCATCATCAATCATCAATTATCATTCATTATCATCACACAAATACACAATCTGGACCATCGGTCAAAGTGGCATATTAGTCAATATGGCTATCCAAATATATGGGTATCTCGTTAGCTCGTCTTTTGTTTGTTAAAAATGTTAAAAATGAAAAGAAAAAAAAAGAAGCTTAATTTAGACTCTGGCGAAAAGAATTTCAACCTGCACCTTTTATAATGTTTAAAGTTTTTTATTATCTTTTCTAAACTATGTCGATCTAAATAAATCTTAGAAATTTTTTTTTTTTTTAAAATTGGAATGTGCTTTTATTCAGCAGAGTGGTAGGCCTATAGTGAGTGAGCGCAATGTGTGTGTGTGTGTGTGTGTGTGTGTGTGTGTGAGAGAGAGAGAGGAGAGAGAGAGAGGGGGGGGGATTCAGAAATGATAGTAAAAAAGTCCACAAAGAAACAGATATTAAAGGAATAATATTAATTTTAGGATCAGGAAGGAAATTGGGCTTGGAGAGAGATTTAGGATGTGTGTGAGGGTGAGAGTGCTGTGTGTGGGGGATAATGTTTATGTGTTTTGCGCACGCATCTGTGGCGTATTGTTGACACTAGGTCTTTCAAATGTATTTTTAATCTCACTCAGCTACTTGATGCAAGTGAGATTTTGCCTTTATCAATGGTTGTCTGTTATTCAGTTCATTGAGTCGCAAAAATCAAATGAAAGTGTTTCACATATGGAGGCAGAGGTATCCCATACATCATAACATTAAATTATTATAATTTCATAATATCAACCTAGACAGCTTGATAATTACGCGAACATTTTTTTATTATTCACTCCATAGAGGCATAAATTGGTGTTGAAATTTTCAAACATTATATGGAACAATAATCGGATATTTCGGGAGAAAAGATTGCCATGGAAATAAAAACAAAGCCTTTTCTTTGCCATTTCATTAGTGTCGTATTAAATGAGATACATATTTTTGTGGAAGTGCATCAAAAACTAATTTTTTAAGTGACCTTCAAATCAAAGAATTCTGCATATTTTCTTGCCCACAAATAATGCATCATGCAAATCTGCCTAGCCAGGATGGTTTTGTTTGAGGCCTGAGACAAGGACCTTTAACAATTTCTTCAACCAACTGTCGAGATTCATGATTTGTGTGGCAGTTTGTGAACTAAAGACAGTTCTGTCCACTCGCAAATGTTTTGTCTTTACAATAAATGCAGCATTTCGCCCAGATAAAAAGTAAATCCAACTTTGAGAGCCTTCAATCAAATATTGTATAGGCTTGTATGACATTGACTAATTTAATTTCATAGTAAAGAGTAACTCCAAATTATATCAATGATACGCAAACTTATACTTGTGTTGTGAACGGATGACTGATCACTTGACTTCAAGCAAAAAGCCGTCGAAATTGTTTTATATCAAGTTTAGGCAAAATCAACCTTGTTTTTGGCATTCAATAGACTAAGTAATCTTTTGTCTCTTATGAATGGCTCAGGAAGGCTGACCCGCAAACAATGAATGAATGATCGAGAAATTAATTCGAATCAGGGGTTGCCTTTCTCCTAAACTTGCGACAAACTATTTTGAATGGAAAATTTTGCAAACACATTTCTTCAGTTACCAAGACAGCACAAGTATAAAGTTTGGTATCACTGGGTAGAATAATGAGTTACTCTTTGGTTAGGCAGAATGATAATAAAGACACATACGTAGGGGAGAGCGGCGGGGATGGAAGTTATCAACGGTTCAGTTTTTTGCAGTTCTCAGTGTGGCTAAGCTGGAAGAAGAGAGGGTTGCTACTGGCATCCTTCTACAGCCTACACGTAGGCTTGTGATGAACTACGGCGGTCGTGAGGTTTCTCCGTTGAGGCTCTCCGCTGAGGCTTCTCAACTTGGATTTACTTTTATTTGGGACGCACTTGTACATGCGTACCAAATTTTAAGGCCAACACATTATTTCTTGTTTTCCCGCCTCATTTTCATTGGGTAATGTTCCCTTGTCCACCTACCTCCAGTTACATTACGCTAGTCCACTATATACTAAAAGTCCGCAGTAGATAGGGGGAAAATGGCGAAACCCCAAAAACAAAATTGGAAAACAAGAAACGAAATTTTCAGCATTGTGCTATTATGTAATCAAAATAACATAGTCAAAAAGTATAGGAACATCGAAGCTGTGGAACAATGTCTTAATTTGCAAAAATTCAAAATGGCCGCCATTTGCCTAATGTTTGAACTGTACATATCGGACCTTGAAGAATCGAAAACATAAATTCATTTTCTATTCAATGTTTCGGTGTAAGAGGACTTTGGTTAAATTGAACATCAATTATAGCAAAGTTTAATAACAGATATGTAGTATTATAGACATTAAAGCAGTAGAACAATGACTAATTTGCATATTTTTGTAAAAAATGGTAATTATTCAATATTTGTTTGCCTGTATGCCTTCGGATCTAGAGTCATAGAAACATAATTCTGTGTCTATACCTATGTTGTCAGAGTAGAGGGATTAGGTTAGTATTGGACAGTAATTGAGATCATTAGATAACATAAATGTGGTTTCAGAAACAGTTTGAAGCAGTAGAACATTGAACTAATTTTGAATAAAATGAGACGCGCATTCAACATTATTTTGCCTATAATAACCTTGATCTCTGGAAAATAATAAGAAACACAATTTTTGTCTTATACTATCAGGTTAGGTTTACGCTAGTAGACAGTATTTGAGATGCATTAGATATCATAAATTTAATAACAGATAAATTTAAATACAGACATTAGTATTACAGACATTAAAAGCATAGAACAATGACTAATTTGCATATTTTTTTTAAAATGGTAATTATTACAATATTTGTTTTGCCTGTATCTTTCGATCTAGGAGTCATAAACATAATTTCCTGTGGTCTATACCTTATGTTGTCAGAGTAGAGGGATTAGGTTAAATTGACAGATAGAGATTATTAAGATAACAATAAATGTAGTTTCAGATCATTGAAACAGTAAGAACAATGACTAATTTGCATAAAATGGACGCAATTCAGGCATTAGTTTCATGTATATCCTGATCTAGGACTATTAGAAAACTCAATTTCTGTGGTCTGTCCTTGTTTTCAGGGTTGAGAGGAATACGTTAATAGAACCAGGTATTGAGATCCAATTAGATAACATAAATGTGGTTTTCAGAAACATGAGCAGTAGAACATCTGACTAATTTGAATAAAATGAACCGCCCATTGCGCATTATTCTGCCTATAATAACTGAATCTCGAATAGTAAACACAATTGTTGTGTCTATACCTATCAGGGTTGAGGTTTACGCCTAGTAAACAGTATTGAGATCTTAGATATCATAAATGTGGTTGCATAAACATTGAAGTAGTAGAACAATGATAATTTGCTAAATGGCCGAAATCAGCAATTATTTTGGCCTGTATATCCTTTCTAGGACTATTAGAAACACATTTTTTGTATCTTTACCTATGTTTTTATGGGGGGGTAGTAGGAATACGTTTAATTGTTTTTTCTTATAGTCCTAGATCAGGGTATATACAGGCAAAATACTGCTTAATGGCGGCCATTTATGCAAAGTAGTCCATTGTTTCTACTGCTCGCCAATGTTTCTGAAAACAACATTTATGTTATCTAATGATCTCAATCTGTCAATTAACGTTTACTCAACCCTGAAACATATATAGACACGAGAAACTTTGTTTCTATGACTCCTAGATCCGGAGATACAAGGCAAAAACATTTACTGAATAGGGGTCATTTTGAAAATATGCAAAATTAGTCATTGTTACTAACTGCTTTAAATGTCTCTAAAACGCGTATTTTCCATCAATAAAAATGACCTCATCTTTGGTACGCCTTCCCAAAAAACCTTGCGTGCATATCATTTACTCGTGTGTACCCTACAGTGCGCAACATTTTACTGTCATTACGCGCTTGCACAACAAGGCAATCGATAGAATCGATACTCTCCCCATTCATTTAACATAGGCTTTACCCTCCAAAAACCGAAAGTTATATTGTACATAATTATGTACAATATAACAAATTGAAAGTAGGTCACGTGGTACTGCTCCAGCCAATCGCAACTCGTATTTTTCTACCACTATTTACTATAACAATATATAAAGAGATTAAAAAAAAAAAAAAAAAAAAGATAACTTCATCAAATTACTTCAAATTGCATTAGAATGGCTCATGCAGCCCAAGATAGGATATGATATTAGGTTATGATATTCTGCCCCTCGATCTATATAATAGCAAAATCATGCCAATAAACAACAATAGACTGGCCTCTGATCACCTGTATGGAAGTATAAAGGTCTTTATTCATTGAACGGTGTTTTGCATGTATGATTATCCTCTAATATCAGAATGCGTGCATATTTGTTCCGATTTGGTTAACGTTTTGGGGGTTATTGGAGCTATACGAGAATTCTTCGATTTCATAAATTTATGGTGTTAAATCTTCGCCCATGGAAAACTATAAATACACGACCTGGGACAACAGATTTAGCTGCAGACCGAAACTATACTTCCAACCATCAACCAGGGATGAGTTAAAAGAGGTAAATATTGAAATATGGTTGTAGTAGCTGTTGTAGTAGCTATGGTGGAGTAGTAGGGCGCACCTGAGTCAGTAGTAGGGCTAGACTAGGAGTTTCGGAGTAGTAGTTAGGTCGAGTTGGTGCGAGTTAGTACGTGAGTGAGTGAGTAATATGTGAGCTGTCTTAGTTATTATGTAGTAGTGAGTTAGTAGTCAACTAGGTTAGGAAGTAGTGGGAGGTAGGGTACGTAGTAGTAGTTGGAGTAGTAGTAGTCAGCGGCTGCGGATTCCAGGATTTAGGGGAAAAGGGATAAGCGGGCGCCGCAAAATTGGAATTGTCAGATTGTTGATTGCTTATTGCAATGGGTACACGGCCATTTTATTCCCCGTGCCAACCGGTTAGCGAGCAAAATGGGTATCATAATTTGTATTATGTATTTTTTTTGCGATATGCTGGGGGGATGGGGGGGCGGACCCACTCGCTCCCCTAGATCCTGTGCCTGGGCGTGCCTGTGGTTTTTTTTATTACATGTTGTAGCAGCCGTAGAGGAATATTTTACAGTCAGAGTGAGTAGTAGTGTGATAGTAGTCCTACTAGTGAGTGGAGTAGGGCAGTAGTTTAGTTTAGTGAGTAGTAGTCAGTGGAGTGAGTAGTCAGTTAGTTATAAGTAGTAGTAGAAGTAGTCAGTTGTAGATGATAGGGCTGGCCTATATTTTTTTTAAGAATGTAATAGTCGAAGTACAGTGCGGCGGTATTGCTAGGGGGGAAGGGGCGGGCGCGTGGGCCGAAGGCCGAATTTTTTAACCCCGGCCCCCAACACGGCCGGCGTGACGTGAAAAAATATTTCTCATAAATCACTTGACTAGTCTAGGTAGTAGTAAGAAGAAGAAGAAGAAGAGAGTGGTAGTGGGTAGTAGTGAAGTAGTAAGGGAGTAGTAGTAGCATAGTAGTAGTTTGAAGAAGAATATCGTTTGAGTGAGTGGTAGTAGTGGAGCTTGTGCTAGTGAGTAGTTAGGCTAGTTATAACTGGAGCTATAGCGACAATGATTCTTGCGTCTAACTCTAATTTCTTGAATATGTTGGGTCTGTCCCTGAATTTTATTTGTTTGGGGACCCTGGCTATAATTCTCCGCAGCGCTTTCAGCGTTGACCTTTCTAAGACAAGGTTTTGGGTCGCAACCCCCCTGAGTGCCCATTTTTGTTCATTTTTTCTCCATTTGGTTGCCCCCTTTTTGTCTCTCCCGGGTACCTGTATCAAGGCCCCTCCGTCATCCTACCCACAGAGAGAGCGGCAGGACTAGGTGCATTTGTTTTATATGTGTTCTTTTAAGTTAGAGTGGCTTATATTTCTGGGGACAGACGTTATAGTCTCTTGTCAAGGGGAGGGGGCGCTGACGCAAGTAAAAATCGAGGGATTCGTGAAAACCGGAATATTTTGTATTCCATCTTTATGCTTAAAATGCAAAAAGAAATGGAAGAAAACACCTGTTTAACCGCTTATGGAATAGTCATCAGTGTTTCCCCGTGTAAATTTGTTAGTCCGGATGACCAAGGGCTTGGCGGGGTTATGCGAATAAGTCATTACTGTGATAAGCAGTTTATCTGTTTGATTTCGTGTGGTGTAGACTTAAAATACCCCAATTCTAGGAAGTGGCGTTGATAGGGAAAGTCCCATGGTATGTGTTAAAAATGAATAAAATGAGGATGTTGGAACCCCAGAATCAAAATACATAATTAGACCCCTCCCGCCATAGGACAAAAGCGGCTCGAGCCGTTGTATACCATAAAGTCTAGATTTAATTTAAAGAACAATAACAAGAATCTCCCACCTCAGAAGCGTTTTTCCTTGGGGGGTAGGACTGACGGGGCCTGGGGGGGTCGGCGAGTGAACAAAAAGAAAAGGCCCCAATAGATAAGAGAGAGAATGACGAAAATGGCCATCTTCTGGGGGTGACAAAATTTTTTGAAGAAAAATCCCCGGGAAAGGTTGAGGGAACGTCCAAAATATATCCAGGATCTCAGAAAGTGAAAGCGGTGACAAACACATTCAAGAAATTAATAATGGAGCAACATAGTATCGCTTGAGCCAGAAAAAAATATTCCACCTTTATGACGAACAGTGTAGTAACAGTAGCAGCAGCGACAGTTTAAGTACACCTATCGAACGTAGTAAACTGCAAGGTTACTCA
Organism: Paracentrotus lividus; assembly: GCA_940671915.1. Lineage (NCBI taxonomy): Eukaryota > Metazoa > Echinodermata > Echinoidea > Camarodonta > Echinidae > Paracentrotus > Paracentrotus lividus. Next base: position 25,052,415 of record CALNVZ010003433.1, read on the forward strand.
TGATATTTGTAAAATTGTATATTTCTTTTATGCATGTATTAGATAGTACGAAGAGCCAGAGAGACTAAATGCCGGGTTAAGGTTCGTGGAAGCGGCCATTCTCTAAACCGTATAGCATGCACTGATGGGTTTATGATCGATCTTTCCAAGTTTGACAAAGTAATTGATGTAAGTATAATCCTAAATTTGGGGGAATCCATACCATGCCTGCACGGAGTCCTCAGCGAAATATTCTCTCTGAAAGCATGGAATTTTATGAACTTTCCGGGTTCCAATTTTATATCTTTGTCAAATAAAAAAGCGCGAGCTGGAAATTTGTTCATCAGCAATTGATTTCAAATCAAGCCAATCTATCATTTGGTATAAAACAAAAAAATAAGTAGGCGAGCGCGAAGTGCGAGAAAAAAATCTTGATAAGGCTATAATAGTCATCTGAAAACAAAATATTTCATGCGAACTCCTCATTCAAGGACACCAATGTATATAAGTAATTGGAAAAATGATGATAGGTTTAAGATATAATTGACACCCCTCAAGTTTGAGATCAATTTGGCGTCCTTATGTTGAGATCAATTTGGTGTCCTCTTAGTTTCAGGTAAATTCGGTGCCCCGGCCCTAAGTTGAATATAAATTTGCGCCCCCCCCCCAAAAAAAAAAAAAAAAAAAAAAAAAAAAAAATTCTTGATACGGGTGATTTGAAAACAGGATATTTTATATGGCATAATGTAAAAATTCATTGGAAAAATGATGATAGTTTTAAGATAAAATTAGCGTCCTTTTGAGTTTGAGATCACTTCGGTGCCCCTTAGTTTCAGGACAATTCCATGCCCCTAAGTTTAATTTCAATTTGACGCCCGCCACACCCCCAATTAAGGATCGAATTGGCAGCCCCTCAATACGGCGCCCCTAAGTTAAACATCAATTTGGCGCCCCCGGAATTTTAGGCTCAAGTTTGCGCACCTCCTTATTACGTTTAAACGTTACATTTGGTACGCCCACCTCTCCCACTATAATTTCTTATCCCCTCTTTTTTTTCTTTTTTTTCTTTTTTTTTTTTTTTTTTTTCCTTTTTTTTCTCCCCCCTCTTTCTTCTTTTCCATTTTTTCTTTCCTTCTCTTTTGCATTTTCTTCATATTTCTCTTCTTCCCTGTTTTTTTCCTTTCTCCCCACTTTGGGTCCCTTTCGGCCTAACCGGGAATGGGGGGGGCACTGGAAACCCTGCCCTTCACCTAGGATATCGTTTAAATCAAGCCATGCCTGGCATAAACTAAGAAATTTGTCCACAGGAAAAAAAATGCTGAATAATGAAATCGGAAACAATCATGAGTTCAGTTAATACAGGGAAAAACGTATCATCGAGCATATTGGTGTACTAGCATAATCCCTGCTATATTAGCTCTTTTTTGGTTCAAGTTTGATATCAGGTTATCCATATTTATGTAGGCCCAAAAAACATAAATTATTATTTCAGGTAAATATCGAAAGAGAAACTGTTCGATCCGAAGGCTGGATACGCACACCACTCAGTGAATGATGTTTTACTCAGCATGGCCTTGCTCTGTCTGTGTAATAATTTCTATTTCAAATTTCAGAAGCTGAAGTATGGTTGTTGGTTTTGTTTTTAAACTGATTGACGGAAGTTAAACATTCTTCCAGTGGTTTAAAAAAAATAGACATCAAATAACTTTTAAACGGTAATTTGTCCGTGTATCGGGTATAAATATAATACTCTGTTCTTGTTAGCTACTTTTTGTTTTCTTTTTTTTTTTAATAAATATTTGCTCTGCCGTTTTCATAAACAAAAGTTATCATTCTATCTGTTATTTTTGTTCTTTGTGATAGAGGAAACTGGAAAATTATGCACTATACAAATGCCTTTGCGTTGTACACGGCCACCTGCTTATCATATTTCGACCATATCTAATTCTACTCCAGCAACTGAAAATGTAAAGCCTAAAGTGATGACATAAATCGTTAACATAAAAACGCGTTCCCATTGATTTGAGGAGGGGAAACGTCAACATTACATTCATGAGTTTACTGGAAAGTACAACATGAGCGGCGCAGAAAATATACGGTTCTACATTAATGTCACAAAACCCGCGCTATAAAAACGGCGGGAAGCGACGCGAAGTTGACAACTGCATGCAATTATTACTTAGCGTACAAAAACCGCACTAACGAACTTCCTGTGGTAAAATGGCTGGTCAATCGATCCCGTGTCGAAGCTAATTCTCATCGGACAATCGAAATAATACATTGAACTTTTATCATAGTCTTTTCGTAGGTAGCCTGCTCAGCAACCAGATGGGGAGAAATCCATTTGCAAGCCTATAACACCATTGTGCTAAAGTTAGTAAATCAAATCTTATTTCACGATGAATGGATGTACCTAACGATTATTGATATAAAATAAGTCGATCTCAGTCACATCTTGCGAACAACCCGTCCAACACTGCATACTGCATGGATAATGCGGAATATTGACCCCATCGCAAGTAAAAGATTCGTTGTGAAAGTTCAAAGTGACTAGGACTTTTATTAACCAATCGAAATGAATTTACCACTCTGGAAAGGTTAAGAATATACAAGCTATTAAAAACGAGCTTAGATCATTAAAGCGTTAAATAATAAATGCGTTACCCAGGAAGATAATAATGTGGCGTATAAGCTATTTTGAGAGCAAATTGCCATTTGTACAGGAAATTGCATCTGATTAGATTGAATTGACCAGTGACAGGACTTTTTCCCCTTTGCAGTAAGTTACCTATTATTTGAAAAAAAAAAAGATACCAAACGGAGAAGAAGACTCTTAGCGTAATTAATTCAAGTTGATCATTTACTTTGAAAGGTAGATCGCTCGCCATATGATCAAGAAACAGAAGTGAAAAAACTCAGTGCAAAAACATGTCTATGGCAGCGTTTGATTTGCGTAGAGTGATAGCGCCCTCTTCCTCTTAAGTTTACAACTAGAATTGATATGGTATGACAGGGCCCCTTAGAAGAGCAATATTCGTTATTAAAAGGGCCACCCTGTATAAAGAAGACATGACTAAATAAATAAAAAAAGAAAAGAAAATATAAACAAGATTTTTCTTCAATGAGATGGAAAAATTGCACAAGAAAGTGTGTAAATTTTGTTTTTTCATCTTCTTCTTTTCCATTCTATTATGCAGGATTTCTGTTATATCGGACCAGTCTCTCGCAGGGGCAATCTCAACATGCACACATGGGACTGGTTTTCAATATCAGATGATGGCGAGCTATGTAAGAAATGACCATAAATGTCGTTAAAACTTTTAAAGTAATAATTATTAAGGACTATAAGCGCTGAGAAATACCAAGGTGGATAGTTGTTTTAAATGCTATAAAATTATAAATATTATTATAATTATTTTCTGTGTTATCATGGTTATTGGAATCTATGATGAAGCTCGCTTTATAACTTTGATATTTTTCATCCGATTTTGATGAAATTTTCATTGTTGTGCTTATTAATTTTACTCTATTGTTCTAAACATACATACTCCAGCCTGGAGTCCTCCTTTATTCGCAAGATTAATATGAGACTACTTTCAGCATTGTTCTGGAGAGTTTCTTGCCGTTCCCACTCAGTATATTCAAATGTAATCAAAGTAAATAGGCAATTGTAAGGTTTACTATTTTGAAATATTTTATTGGAAGATAATCGACCTAGATATCATGACGTCATCTGGTGAGGAGGTTCGCTGCTCCCGCGAAGTCAAACCTGAGTTATTCAGTGCCGCATGCTGTGGACTCGGCGCACTAGGAATCATCATGTCAGCAACTATCCAATGCGAGGAAGCTTTTAATCTGCATGAGAAGTTAACACCGATGAAGTTTGACCAGGTTGGTTTTGGGTTTGGAAATTTGTAAGAAAATTTCTTATTGATTTTTCGAACAAATAAAAAAAAAAAAAAAATGAGGGGGAAAATGATTTTACTTGGCAATTGTCATTGGGCAATTGATTTTATCTTGTGCTATTGGGCTTA
>CALNVZ010003433.1:25065493-25082633 GCA_940671915.1 Paracentrotus lividus
CTCCCACTAGCTTGGCAGTACTTGGGGGAATAGGCGGAAACGGGGGAATGCATAAATTGTCCATTCCCGCTCCAGCTGAACGAGAGAACGGTCTTGAGCGTAGCTCTCGGGGTTTCCCGAAGCCCCGAGCAGTAGATCGGAAGACGGTGATTGAACTCGTTCGCGAAAATAATCGATGTCGAAACGCGCCCCAACTCGCATCAGCCGCTCAAGAGGGGTCTGATGGAGAGACCATTACCGACGGAGAGATTTGCCGCGCGGACAGAAAGTCCGCGGTAGTTAATACATTCTCTCCGATCCCTGGTACACTGTACTATGTAGCGCAAAACGTGAGGCATACCTTTCTCCCTGCACTCATCTCCACAGCTTGAGCCGTCAAGCCGGTTCAATCGCTCCCGGCAGCTGTGTGCCCTCCCCTTGACGATTTTATGTAAGCCGCCCACGCTCACATTGGTCCGCTCAACAACTCACAACCCCGAAGCGCGCCAACACTAACAGTCGATCCGGAAAAAATATCCATGGAATGACTGGAACCGCTAAAAACATCTCTAACACATTGATGTCGCGGGAGGGAGGTCAGTATGAGACCATGCCCCGCCGCCACTGCACCTCGCCACATAGCCGCCCAGCCCTGGAGAGAACGCAGTCCGTGGAAATCGACACGGATGGGTTAGGAGTCAACACAGAAAAGGGCATTGCCCCTGGAAGGAAACACAAGGCTCTTCCACGGGGCTAGCAGCCGCGTGGCACCTCCGGCGGGAGGGGGACCCAAGTCCTCGGAGACGAAACTCCCTAGCTGGAAAAAGTAACGTTTGAGGTTGCCACTGAAAGAGGAAGCGCATGAGCAGCCGGAAAGTCCGGTACCAGGCCGGTGAAGTGGATAGCAACCCCATGAACGAAAAGCCACAAAAGCTATGGCCCTCGCCCTGGGGAGGGAAGCTGAGGCGTCGCAGCACAGGAACACAATGTCTCTATGCCAAGCGGCCGCTCGGCAAAGCTCCTCACCGGGCCAAAATCCAACTCGGCTCCAGATAAACTGGTGTGCGAGTCGGAGAGAAGCTCTGATTGTCCAGTTCACGACAAAACCCCAACCGCTAGGGTCCACCGTAGGAGGCATCTCCCAGTTTCCGTTAGAGCAGTCTCCTGGAATGGCATACTAAAAGCCAATCGTTCCAGGTAGACGAAAAGGTCTGCAGCCCATCCCTGAGGAAGGCACCAAGCGCCCACGACTGTTAAAGGACTCCGTGGAGGCCAATTTTCAGGCGAAAAGGCAGTACCCGATATTGGAAGGTTCTGCCCAGCACTGAAAACCCAAAACGGCCCTCGACCTGGGGTGGATAGGCACGTGAAGTACGCATCTCTCAAGTCGAGAGATATCGCCCAATCCTCCGAGCCGAGAGAAGGAAGAATCCTGCCGAGCGTGCTCGTATTGGAAGTTTGCTCCTTGGGAAGGAGCTATATCCTTTTTCATGTTCAGGTCATGCGTAACTTTGCCGACCGTTTCGGGATAAATGAATTATCGGAGTAGAGGGACAAACCACGGTGGTTCCCTCACCTTCCTCTATGCCCCCTTTGTCAGCAGCGAAGAAATCTCCTGCCGATATTATGCTGCTGCATAAAGGGGGAGAGTTACTGGGGGTGCGTGCTCCTATGCGCCGCCCTGGAGGGGACCGTGAGAGAACATTGGTAACCCTACCGAACAATCGACAGCACAGTATGCGTCGTCGGTGATTTCTTCCCAAGCGGGAAGACACACCGAGAAGACGCCCCCCGACTCTCACAGGGAATCGTCTGGGGCCGTACGTCACGCCACCGACCCCCTTTGGCTTCGCCTTGGTGGAGGGGGGAGAGGTGCGCGGACTTAAGAAGCCAGTGGGAGGAGATTATCCTGGGCTTAGGTTGCTTTACGCTGAACGCAGAGGCTCCTGCCAAACTGATCGTAACTCCGAGTTCTCCGTCTGATAGACTCGACTCAGCGCGCAGCAAGGACGGCTACTCTTGGGTTTACGCTGGGTGGACCTCGGCCTTGTGCTTCCCCCCAGAAGCCTGCCGCCAAGCTACACCCGCCTGCTTCAACTCAATCCATTCCTCACTTACACCTTGGAGTTGAACTGGCCGCCGAAGTAGGACAGGCGAGGATGGGTCCATGACTCAAGCCCATGTTCTGAGGTACAAAGATCCCTTCGAGTCTTTAGACGAGCGAGAGTCCTTTCTGACGGTCCTTCTGCTTTACAAGCAACGAGGATAGCCGCTAGCTGGTTTGAAAAACCGCCAGAAAGGCGGAACAAGGACCCTTGTCAATGTCTGCAAGATCTTGTGTCGAGATCTTGGAGGCTTGGCTCGGGCACGGAGAGAGAGGCAAGATATTCAAAAAGGCCGACAGCCTATACCAGCTCTGATACCGGCCTCCACCATCCTGGAGGTGACGATTCTTCGGCAAAGTCTTGCCAACCCGAGGGGGGACACGAATCTTCTCACCAAAGCGATTAATGGTCCTCGAAGGAAATCTTCTTGGATAGGAAAGACCTCCTCCATCATAGACTTCTCGAAGCGAGACCACTCCCGGCCCAACTTTATTGAAAGAACGAGAGCTTAGCCTTGAGGCGACTGGCGCCACTTCTGAGCGCACAGCTTCCCCAAACTGAGGGGAAGATTAATGCCAGGTTTGGTTGCCGAAAGAAGCAAGCCAGTCATCTTAAGACGACGGAGCAGGAGGCTAGAAACAAGCTTCAGCTCGATATTTGTCCCAAAAGGCGTACTGCCTAACGCCGCAAGACGAGGTGGCAGTAGTTCCACCCGCGGGTCGCCTCCGAGTCGTTCAGAGCTGAAACAAGACTTGGACTGGTTAGCCACCAGAATTCTTCCTCCGACAATCCGACTTCTCAGGCCCAACAAGGGGCGGTCGAGACGGGATAGGACTCCCGGGGAGACTGGGCTGGATGGGAGAGTGAGAAACCCGAAGTTACTTTCGGAGTTCGATTCACCCGATCCCGTCATCTTCCGGTGGCCGTACGGCTGGACACCTGAGGCGGGGGCGCGTCGCGAGCCAGAGGCCGACTGTGGGCGGGTGGTGTGACCGGGAGGCGCAATGTCGTTGAGGATGAGGGCCGGTGCTACACTGCCACGAAGGGTTTAGCTGCCCCGTCACCTCTGGGATGAAGCCCGAGGGCAAGGAGCAGCTAATCGCTGGTGAGGGTGCCGGAGGCACCCACCAAGGGTCGGGATATCCGGCAACTCTCGGGGGCTGGCCAGGCTGGTCGAGCGCGATGCGCATCCTGAGCGGATAACGAATATCCGCCGGACGTTCGGATAGACATCACTGGGCGTTCGAGGAGGCCGGGTGTCGTTGAAGGAACTCCCGGCCGGGCGTTTGGGCGTATCCCAAGGGATAGCCGTAATTAGCCTTGCGGCCACCAGCGTGTACGACAAAGCGTTGACGGGGGTGGGGCACTCCGGGACGTGGGAAGCGGGCGCCATCCTGGTTTACCCATGATGGAGGTCGTTTCCGGCAGATCGCAGAAACTGCCCGGCGGACGGGTCCCAAACCGTTACTCGGCACGCGCCGTACCGTCATCCCTGAAGTGAGACAGAAACCGCAATTTCCTGTGCTACACTCGGGGAAATGGGCCAGGCGGCCAAGACGTCTGGATAGACGAACCCGCTTCCCTTGGCCAGAGACAACCGAGAACGACAAGTCTTAGGCACTTGGCAAACGTGGGACGTTTAGCTTTGGTGCTCTTCGAGCTACAAGACTTTTCTTAGTGCATGACTTAGAGGAGGTGGAGCCGCTCTGTGTCGTCAGAGAGTCACTCCTGCTGGTCCATGGGCAGTAGAACGCCTCTGAAAAGAAAAAGAACAAAAATTTTCTTGTAGCGATTTAACCTAACTCCTTAGAAAGCTAAGGGCAAGACAAGCGAGACTGGCTTACTTAGGCGGCTCACGGAGAATCCAAAAAAAAAAAAAGAAAACCCCGTCCAGAATAGGCTGGACGTTTTTTTTTTTTTTTTTGGACGAAAACGGGGACGACCTCCGTTAAAGACCAAAAGAAGAACAGTATGCCACCAGAACAGCGCTAAAAAGAGGCGCTCGACCCAACACGTACAACGCACACACCACAAACAAGAGATTGGCGTCAAACAAAAGACGGAAGTCCAAGGACCCGAAGAACACCCGCCAAAAGGGCCACGTGGCGCGAAAACAAGTACAATAATATAACAAAACGTACTTAAATGCAAAATGATGATCTAGAGAGGAAGAGGAAAACCACCATAAAGGAGAACAACCAAGTTTCAAAAGAAAAACAGGCGCCAAACCGACCGACCAACACAACCATGTTTAAAATGAACGAGTGGGACTGGGTTTGGAAACCGGAAGAAAACGGCCCGAAAAAGGACGTAATTCTGGCCAAAAGGGGGCGCAGAACCTAAAAGCACCCAAAAATAAGCTAGGCGTATAGGAGGCTTATTGGAAGCGCAAAATTATTTATATATATATAATTTCAAATCGCAAGTAGGAACTGAAGCTCACCCGAAATTCAAGAAACGTCCGATCAGCACGACTCCGAAAAATTCAGAAGAAGATATATGCCTTAGTGGCCTAGCGCCACCTCGTGTCAGGCAGGCGTGAGGCAGGGGTATATGGGAAGGGGCAGGAAGTAGGAAAAATGTTTGTAGTCTTATTATGGTTTCGGTCTTAGCATTGTCGGGAACAAAAGCAAGGTAAGAGAGGTCATGTGATTATTGAAGTAAATAATATTATAATTTAATAATAATAATGATAATAATAATAATAACCAATAATAATAATGATAATAATAATAATTAATAAATATAATAATAATATATAATAATAATAATAATATTGATTGTTATTTTAGAATTATAATATTATATGATGGCAATGAGAAAGAACATTACATAATTTGGCAGTTTTATAGAAAGAGGAATATAAAAATATCCATTTATATAAATTACAAATTTAATACAGCTTAAAGTTCAATCCTATCCGACTTACATTTTTGTCAAAAACATTGTATTACAACTTTTGTTTATGTATAATTATTTTCTATATTGTATTGTAATTGTTGATTTATGTGACCCTGACAGGCGACATATAACGATGGTAAAAATGTGGACTGGTTATGATAAAATTACTCCCCTTTTAATATCTACAAGCATCGGCAAACATTATATAAAAACAGAATGAAAACATGTAAGCTTCAATAAACACGGTCACTCAATTTTGGAATCCCTGTGAAACAGTACTAAGACAGTAACTTTAACAAAGAAATGTTTTCAAACAGAAACATTTGGCGCCAAATAAGGAAGGACTGCAAATCACAACATCATTATGGTACTGCAACGTGAAGAAAAAGTTTCAGGGATGATATTTGATCATCAGAGGCATGGTATTACCTATTGCTTCTCAAAATAGAGGATTAAAAAAAAACATGACTATGAAGCTGTAAAAACTCAATAAGCAAGTAAGAAGCCAAGAGTGTCAATATAAAAAACGATGATGAGGCTACCTACCAGAAGCATGTATGCATGTCAGGAGTAAAGGACGTGCTCATCAATCCCAATATCTCCATATGGTCCATCCACCACGTTATGGGCTTCATGACAACCTGGAAGTTAGGGATCCTGAATCGGCCAAAATTTCCAACATATTCAAACAGTTCCCAGGTATGATTGAGTGGAAACTGTCTTGGGTTAAAAAGAAATGGAGGTGGGTTCATTGTATCGCTCCAAACTGGATGTCCGGCATGGAAGACATGTTTTTCAACGTGCCCATGTGAAACCGAAAAGAGAACATATTGGATTGACCAACAAGAGCCGAACTGAGGCAAGGCATGAAAGAAAAAACACAACCCTCATTTCAGGGAAGATGAACTCTCCGTTCAATTTGGGCTTTATCACCGATGATCATTAAAACTCTGTCACATATATCTTCAATCTGCCTTGTCTATTTGTTGAATCTTGTTTAAGGATGGTTTTAACACACATACTTAATCCCTGTTTAAGTCTGCCCTATAGCTAGGTTGTATTGCCTTGCGAAACCTGGGAAAGATAGTGACCGTCATTTTCTACCTATCAATTAAGCTTGTTGAATGTACTACTTCTATAAAACATACACCATACATATTACATATGATAACCTTCATGCATTACAAATCAATAATAAAAACTGGAGGAGGCAAGGGGGCGTCAAACGGAACCAATGATATGCTCCAGACATAAAGGCAAATTCCTCAAAAAAAAACAAAGAAAAAACCCCCCCCAAAATGGCAGGAAATTATTGTTATTGAAAATTTATGTACACCCTAACAACTGCTGAAGATAACAATGGAGGTCTGGAAAGGATAAGGGATGTACTGTTGATCTTTGTTTAAGCTACATGTATAGAGGAAAAGGCACCAAGGTCCCTGATCACCACTTCCTACAATTATTCTGCCAGGTCAGTTGAACCAAACTTATATCTGTTGGACCAAACCTATCATACATCTCACTACCAGACACAGTCGATGAATCAAAACTTACCCTACATTCAGGTCCATTGGAACGGTAGACAAGATGTAAGCCTTGCCCTATCTCCTTCCTTCAAAAACCCAGTAGTGGTTGCATTCCATTACCATTAGTAACCTAGAGAAAAAAAAGCCATCCCATAGGCATGTTAAACATTACCAGAAAAAAAAAAAAATCACCTTTTTTTCATTAAAATACATATACTTTTAATATGGTAAAATATGGTTAAGAATAATTACAATGACAGTCAACATCGCTTTTCTTGTTTAAAGTAATAATTCACAAAGTATGTATCAAAGGTGCTCCAATGTTATTTGGCTGTTTATAGGCTACCGATTTCAGGACACAAATCATTCAAATCAATGGTTCATATCCCATTTACTTTAATATGGAGGCGGGTTGAAATATACATAAAGTTCTTGCCCAAAAATATTCAGTAAATCACCTGGGATGTGACTGTAACTTTGTGTAAGTAAGAGTATTTACCATAAAATGTGTTGTGTGATCTCCGTATGCCCAGTGTTAAAGTTTTTCATCCGAACGTCCTGAGATTCGTATTATAAGTTGATGTCATCCATGACATCTTGAGTCAAGTACAAGATCATCTTTCAAAGTCACAGTTATCATAGTCATCTGTGAGGAAAGAAAAACACAAGGACAATTTATCAGCAATTGTTAGCAAACAGATGAAAGTCTGTCTGTCATGGCATTTAGAGGCTCTATTGGAATTATTTTATTTGCAGCGTTTCCCAACAGTCCAACTGTATAAAATAATATTTTCATTTACATTTACAGCAATTTCTAGATAACGGTGATCTTATTCTTAAGAGGCGATTTTAATATTTAAAAAAAAATCATTATAATTAGCTGGCAATCTGTGACTACAATTCTTTTGTCACCACAAAAATGCATTCATCTTAGACATGTTGCAGTTTTGATTTTTTTCTGTAAATAACGTACAATTCATTTCTGTTATTTTCAATTACCATGTATTTACAATGCTAGCAAACTCAAATAGCAATGTCTCATATTGTTCAAAAGCATAATTAGGTACATGTAAGACGGGTTTGCCCTGTGGAAAAAAACTTCATTCGTTATTATCTTAAAGTGGCTATACTGATATTTGCATGTTTCTGAAGTACAAAAAGAGGAAATCTACTGCAGATAGCAGAGACTTCATCCGAAGAGTCACCGCACGTCTCATCGTAAGTAACAAGTCGAATCTGGTTGGTTATACAAGCACACTAGCACATCGGAACTCATCAGATTAACAACTGCCAGTTTGAGGAACTGTTGACAGAAGAAAGAAGAAAAAATAGTGATACCATCCAAGCATTTCTAGGTATAATTGTCAATAACAGGTACTTCTAAAAAAGAGGTGTCTAAGTGTCTCGTAATCCCAAAAATTTGTTCTGACTGAGGATTTTTTTTCCATTTGGGGGGCAAAAGGGGGGGTAGGGGACCGGGGGGGGCCCATGGGAAAGGCCAGGAAGCATTACAACACATTGCCTGTTGTGCATATGAGGAGTTGCCAAGATAGACGGATCGAAGTTGGGAATCAAGCCACTAATCTCTGCAATTAGAATGCTAGTAATTTCCAATAATTCAAAGCAGACATACACAAGACGAGTTAAGGCAAGGAGCGATTAAGCTCATTAAACCAGAGCTCCCCAGACTGAGAAGAAACTTACTTGCTATCGGAATTACTTTGGGAAAAAAAAAAAGCCCATGTGCCACAGATTAATCATAGAATTGGAATCTACATGTTCACTTTGGACAATGCGTCATAGCGCAATTTAGGATCAGAAGGCTGTAACATGAGAAAAAAAATTAAAGATAATAGAGCATTTACTAATAAGAAAAGCGAATAAAATGTAAAGCCCACGATTGGACTAGACTGGAGCACGGGTAGCTGGGGATGGCGAGGTCAGGTCAAGAATGTTTAATTTGCAAAAAACAGGTTTTGAGTTACTAGCAATCAAAATAAACCTTTACATTACCCTCTCATTCCTTCCATTGCGACTCATTACATGTATTCAGTGGCCCACATTTATTTTTCAGAGGGACGGAAATACATTCCTATATCGAAAGTGATCACTGATTGATCATTAAGAAAAAAATGCATTTGTCTTGAATGTTTGGTGTTTTCCTGGCTTAAAGAAATAGGTGCTTTCTAAACCCGGCAGAAGACAGTTTTTTCAATCAGCTTTCAATTGTCTATCATGACATGTTTTTCATTAAGGATGAATGATATTTGGAAAAGACACAACTCCTTGAAAGGAGAACGATGAGTAACGATACCGTGTACAATAAGCCACAGTCTACCAGTCCTGCATGTCATCTAGGAGCTACGTCTTCTAGATCTCAAAAGTTCGACAGACTGGAACATTCACCTGTTCAAAGAACAACAACATAATTTCATGAAGGGTAAATCTACGTTTCAGTATTATAATATGCTAATTAAACCAAATAGAGCTCGCATCCTAACAACAGGTACCCAACATGAATAATCTTATGTATGCCTGTTCAAAAAAAAGATAAAACTGCCTCCACCAAAGTCCAAATGTACATGTAGTTTAGGGACACTGCTCTTTTTATGCCCTCCGCCACCGGGATAGGTGGTGCCGGGAGGCATTATGTTTTGGGTTTGTCCGGTCCGTACGTTCCGTCCGTTTTGTTTCTCGCGATAACTTAAAAAAACGTTTGACGGATTCACTTCAAACTTGGATCATATATGCATTTTTATGGTAGGGACAATGATCTGAATATAGACTTCTGGGGTCATTAGGTCAAAGGTCAAGGCACAGAGGTCATTGTATGCATGAAAAGGCTCGTTCTCGCCATAACTTAAAAACTTCAACTTGCGGGCGTAATGTGTGCCTATAAGAGAGGCGCAATGGACCTGATTAGATTTTAGGGTCCATAGGTCAAGGTCAAAGGTCACAGAATGTCATTGTATACGATGAAAATGGTTCGATTATCGCAATACTTAATAGAACTGTCTGTGGATCCGGTCAACTTCAAACTTGTAGTAATGTGTGCATATATGGGAGGGGTAATGAACTGATTAGATTTTGGGGTCAAAGAGTCAAAGGTCACAGAGGTCATTGTATACCATAAAATAGTTTGTTCTCGTGATAATTTAAGAAATGTTGTACGATCATCTTCAACTTGGTTTAATATGTCCAGTATGGGAGGAGCAATGAAACGCGAAGGATTTTTTAAAAAAATTTTTGTGTGGGATCATGAGGTCAAAGGTCACAAGGCCATCTGTATGCATGAAATATGGCCTGTTCTTGCCATAACTTAATGAAACCGTTTTACTTGGATCAACTTTCAAACTTGGGTCATGTGGGAGGAATAGATGAACTGATTAGATTTTTGAGGTCAGGACATCAAAGGTCACTGGGTATATTTATGTAAATGACTCGTTTGCTGCAACTTTCTGTAAGGACTCTTTTGATCAGATCAACTTCAAAACATGTTTATCCTTATTACTATCAGTAGCCATCTCTTCCTGAGTTGGAAATAATTTCTTGATGATACAACTTTAATAGATTTGGGGTCAATTATCTCAATAGATGTCATGGTATAAATGGATTTAATAAATACTCAAACCATGCCGCATGCTCCTTTTTTTTTCCGTTGTGGCAATACGGAGAGTATGCTGCCGACCGATGCGCTGGATCGAAGATTCATCTATTGTTTTTTAAGTTTATAAACTTCTTATACCCTATCATGTAATCAAAATGCGTAAATATTTTTAATGTATTCTTGTCAGCCGAATGATTTGAATTCATTTTATGACTAAAGTTCTGTTTATTGCCCTAATTGTAATTGACACTTGTTTTGGTTGTATGTACCGACCTTACCAATTAATGAATAGGAAATATACACATTGAATTGCTACAATGTCATTTATTTAGTATAATGCTAAGAAGGCAATTTGATAAACATATTACCACCATATCAAAATACGAGCAGATAACAGATTATATAAGTTAATGTTCAATCATTTGAATCATTTTGTGTTATTGGTTAGAAAATCAATTAAAAATGGTAGGCTGTGATGTTCCAACTTCATATAAAAGGATTTATTATTTTCTTTACGTGAATCACCACGATTTCTGCCAAGACCAGCGATAGCTTCATGCCAGTAGTTCACCTTGACCACCAGTCTTAAACCAGTGTCCGCACAGCATAGTCCTGTTCTGATGCTACACTCGAGTAGTACCTATGTCTTCTCCAAACATGTGATACCAAAATCTGATTCTCACAGTGCTGCAGCGTTTTTGTTGCATCGGCGGAATGGAGAGACTGCCCAGGCTGTACACAGAGCTTGGCGGTGCTGCCAACTATAGATTTATACCCAATCCTGATAGACGAAAACATTTAAGATTCATACGAACAATATATTGCATATTGCGTCTGGGTTTATTTAGTCCAAATCAAAAATGACTGGTGAGATTGGATAAATGTCGTCTCTCGGAAAGGGTGAAGAACGAGTTACGGTTGACACACACCTGTGGTACATGTGAGAGTCGGACAAGACCCTATCTAATCAGGCGGCTCATTTCATAATCGTGGGATTTGTGGTAAACACGATGCGGTGATATCCTATCGGCAGTACTCATCTTCCTCCTTTTTTGTAAATCATGCTTCATTTTTATATGTTACACAAAATTTAACGTGACGAGTTAGAAATGATTTGGCATCTACTCTTGTACTGCGACCAAGAATTACCCTGGCT
Source organism: Paracentrotus lividus (assembly GCA_940671915.1). Taxonomy (NCBI): domain Eukaryota; kingdom Metazoa; phylum Echinodermata; class Echinoidea; order Camarodonta; family Echinidae; genus Paracentrotus; species Paracentrotus lividus. The sequence continues at coordinate 25,076,768 of CALNVZ010003433.1, forward strand.
TACACAACTTCTTAGCTCTTAAGAATTTTTAGCGTTAGGCGCTTTGATTTTGCGGGGTGATAAGTGGGCATTCTATGTTTATATGTTAGAGTAATATTATTAGTCTTAGGGAATTAATTTTGCAAATCACTATCCAGTCAAACGTGACCTCATACTTTCCTGTTGATGTGGAGAGTGGTGTTGTCATAAGCAGGTCGCAGTATTTAGGTCTGGGTGTAGGCTCGCCGGGCGATCCATCTATAAGCGACAATTCCAGCATTCCACCACCGGATGTGTCTTGTTCAAAGGTACAGGCCGTCCTATGTTGACAAAATATAAGTAAAAAGACCGATTACCAAAATGGTAAAGAAAAGTTATGAAACGGTGCTTTTCAAAGACTTGTTGCAATTATTTTTTTCACGGAAAGCGAGACTGAATTGAATTCAGGGTTAGTGAATCACCCGACAGTTAGTACACTACAGTTTAACCAAAGAATATTAATAGTGCTTCATTTGTTAGGCTTTTCAGTCATTTTCCAGTTCAATGTGTCCACAACTATAAAACATAAAATAAAATTAACTGTATGTTTTTTTTAACCGATTATAAATCCAGGGTTTAATAATGGTGTCGAGGGAGTTTGGACATTGCAGCGGTAATTACAAAAACTGGCTAAATTTACAATTTTACTCAGTTATGTAACCATTGGCATGTAACCCTTTCGACCATTGAAAAAATTAATTGTTTGAATTTTTTTTTTAATACTAAGGCATGGGGACAGCTCATGGTAAGCATGAGCCACAATCGAAGGCTCATCCATCTGGTTTGGACAATCTGTGTTATGAAATCACAGACCTGGGATAGAAGGCTAGCCATGGTCTCATCATCATCTCCACATAGCGAAATCTACCACTCTGATGGAGATCTACAGGAAGGAAAAAATTATAATGTCAATGATACTGATAGATAGGGGATATCTTTCGATTCTGGGGTGTTGCAATGGATAATAAATTAATGAAGTAGACCTCAGAGTCGAAGTTAGTTTCACTAAGAACTCAAACCAAAGAGGGAGCCATTATCACACACCTCACAATTGAAGAACTCGACAATACAGTAAATCAGGGTAAAGTTCTAATTATATGATAACCTGCCCTTTGAGCTTATTTTTTAAGCAAATTTCAAAGCCCTTTTTTCCTCCCTTTTTTTAAAAAAAATTGATTCATTGGCATTCCAGTCAAAATATATAATAGTGCCAAGTTTTTATCATAAACAAATATTTATTTGAAAAATAAAACACATACTTTGTGTGTAAACTGATAATAAATTTAATATATTACAGAATTTTGGCAATTGCCATCATTAAAATTAATGTTAAAAGCTAAAGACTCATTTACAGTTAATCGAGTTATGTAAAAGTCTATAACAGAACGTGCACCATGGAGTGTGGAGGAAAGAACAGTAGAGAAAAAAAAAAAAACAACAACAAGCAAAAAACAAAAACAGAAAACCAAAAATACAAATAAAGGAAATAAAAGAAAAAAAAGAACCAAAAATAGAAAAAAGGACCAGCAGGTTCACGATGGTTTTATTAAAAAAAAAATCATTGATGTTGAATGTCGTAATATCGCTGACAAGACCCTCGTGCTTTTCCGACCACATAACGTTCAGTTTTACCGGAACCCAAAACTAGGGCTGAAGAAGTAATGCATCGCTTAATCCATTCTGCTTAAAAAGAAATTCAATCATATTCTTGTTTCTATCTTAACTATTTATATATTTTATCATGTGTGCTTATAAAGTTCTATTTCTACTAAACTATTCTGATATATAATAAATAGGCTTTAAATATGTTTTCCCTTGTTTAAAATTGGAAAGATATATTTTCCCTTTATCATATTTTTGCCTACATATAAACATATTTTTCGATCAGTAATAAGATAAAGAAGAAGATTTTCTTTCACCCAAGGCAAGTCCAAGCTGAAATGTATTATACTCCAGATTTGATCTAGACCTCAGTACAGGTTGAAACCTCAATTTGTAGCCCGATTCATTTATTGAGCTATGCTGAGAAACACTATGTGCGTTGTATTTGATTTTCACATTTTGATAAAGGCCAGAGTGTTCAAGTGTGGAGTCTAATCATCCTCGACCCCGAACCTTGATGAGCTTGTCTGAAAGTTGGACTAAGTAAAAATGACAAGCTTTTGCTGTGTAATATCATAAACAAGCAGCCATGACAACATCCCAGTGCTTTGGCATTCTATAATCATTTTCTGTCAGCATGGATAAGGTTGGGTCACTCTATGAGTTATTGGATTTATAAAATGGTATGTGGCTTAATCCGTTAATATATGTTAAATACTTATCTGAGATATAGTTTTTCGTGTATTGCACATTAAGTGAAATATTCCTGTCAAAATTAAATTGGGTATGTATATAGGATTCATTGTATCTATTTGAAATTGATATATTTGATATGTACTTTTTGTATTTTTAATGGGTTTGGAGGATCAGTTAAATCTGTATTAAATCTATTTATATTCATTATGAGTCGCCCTTTATAGTAACAATCTTTATCGGTTGATTCTTGTATATCATTGCAACTAAATAACGGTCCTATATAGATCATTCTCGCTCAAGTCGATTTCTTTCACCATTGGTGAGTCTTGTGGAGTAGTACTTATAGTTTTAGAACACCCCCATAGGCCTACAAACCACGCTTAGCCCCACACACCCACATACAGCCACATGCACGCACGCACACTACTCACACGTGAACACACACACACCACACAACTTTTTCATCTGCCTGATTAAGCATTTTTTCATTGCAGAACTTTTAAGTTGTACTTCACTAAATTACACTCATCATCATACAATTCATCATCATCATATCATCATCAATCATCATCATTATCATCAACAACAATACACCAATCATTGACCATCGTCAAGTGCATATTATGTCCAATATGCTATCCAAATATATCGTATCTCGTTAGCTTTCTCTTTTGTTTGTTAAAAATGCTTAAAATGAAAGAAAAAAAAAGAAGATTATTATACTCTGGGAAGAATTTCAACCTTGCACCTTTATACTGTTTAAAGTTTTTATATATCTTTCTAACTATGTCGATCTAAATAATCTTAGAAATTTTTTTTTTTTTAAATGGAAGTTGCTTTTATTCACAGACGTGTAGCTATAGTGAGTGGGCGATGTGGGTTGTGTGTGTGTGGTGGTGTGTGGAGAGGAGAGGAGAGGGAGGGGGAGGGATTCAAGAATGATAGTAAAAAAGTCACAAAAGAAACAGATATTAAAGGAATAATATTAATTTAGGATCAGGAAGGAAATTGGGCTTGGAGAGAGATTTAGGAAGTGTGTGAGGGTGAGAGTGTGTGTGTGGGGGATAATGTTTATGTGTTTTGCGCACGCATCTGTGCGTATTTGTTGACATAGGTCTTTCAAATGTATTTTAATCTTCACTCAGCTACTTGATGCAAGTGAGATTTTGCCTTTTATCAATGGTTGTCTGTTATTCAGTCATTAGTGCAAAAATCAAAATGAAAAGTGTTTCAACATATGGAGGCAGAGTAATACCCATACATCATAACATTAATTATTATAATTTCATAATTCAAACTAGACAGCTTGATAATTACGCGACATTTTTTTATTATTCACTTCATAAGAGGCAATAAATTGGTGTTGAATTTTTCAAACATGTATATGGTACAATAATCGGCATATTTCGGGAGAAAAGATTGGCCATGGAAATAAAAAACAAAGCCTTTTCTTTGCCATTTCATTAGTGTCGTATTAAATGAGATACATAATTTTTGGGAGTGCATCAAACTAATTTTTTTTAAGTGACCTTCAATCAAAGAATTCGCATATTTCTTGCCCCACAAAATAATCATCATCAATCTCCTAGCCAAGGATGGGTTTGTTGAGGCACCAGACAAGGACCTTTTAACAATCTTCAACCACTGGTCGAGATCATGATTGTGTGGCAGTTTGTGACTAAAGACAGTTCTGTCCACTCCCAAATGTTGTCTTTAAAATAAAATGCACATTTCGCCCCAGAAAAAAGTAAATCCAACTTTGAGAGCCTCAAATCAAAATTGTATAGCTTGTATGACATTGACATTTATTTCATAGTAAAGAGTAACTCAAATTATATTCAATGATACCAAACTTATACTTGTGTTGTGACGGATGACTGATCACTTGGACTTCAAGCAAAAAGCGTCGAAATTGATTTATATCAAGTTTAGGCAAAATCAACCCTTGCATTTCAATAGACTAAGTAATCTTTTGTCTCTTATGAATGGACTCAGGAAGGCTGACCCCAAACAATGAATGAATGATCGAGAATTAATTCGAAGTCAGGGTTGCTTCTCCTAAAACTTGCGACAAACTATTTTTGATGGAAATTTTGCAAAACACATGTTCTCAGTTAACCAAGACAGCACAAGTATAAGTTTGGTATCACTGGGTAGAATATGAGTTACTCTTTGTTACGAAATGATAATAAATGACACATACGTAGGGGGAGACCGGGGATGGAAGTTACACGGTTCAGTTTTTGCAGTTCTCAGTGTGCTAAGCTGGAAGAAGAGAGGGTGTGCTAACTGGCATCCTTCTACAGCCTACACGTAGCTGTGATGAACTACCGGTCGTGAGGTTTCTCCGTTGAGGCTCTCCGCTGAGGCTCTCAAACTTGGATTTACTTTTATTTGGGACGCACTGTACATGCGTACCAAATTTTAGCCAACACAATTATTTCTTGTTTCCCCCTCATTTTCATTGGGTAAATTGTTCCCTTGTCCACCTACCTCCAGTTACATTACGCTAGTCCATTTATACTAAAGTCCAGTAAAGATAGGGGGAAAATGGCGAAACCCCAAAACAAATTGAAACAGAAACGAAATTTTCAGCAATGTGCTATTATAGTAATCAAAATAACATATCAAAAGTATAGGAACATCGAAGCTGTGGAACAATGTCTAATTTGCAAAAATTCAAAATGGCCGCCATTTGCCAATGTTTGAACTGTACATTCGGACCTAAGACTCGGAAAAACATAAATTCATTTTCTATTCCAATGTTTTCGGTGTAGAGGACTTTGTTAATTGACATCATTTAGCAAATTTAATAACAGATATGTAGTATTATAGACATTAAAGCAGTAGAACAATGACTAATTTGCATATTTGAAAAAAATGGTAATTATTCAATATTTGTTTTGCCTGTATCTTCGGATCTAGGAGTCATAGAAACATAATTTCTGTGTCTATACCTATGTTGTCAGAGTAGAGGGATTAGGTTAATTGACAGTATTGAGATCATTAGATAACATAAATGTGGTTTCAGAAACATTGAAGCAGTAGAACATTGACTAATTTGAATAAAATGAACGCCATTCAACATTATTTTGCCTATAATAACCTGATCTCGAAATAATAGAAACACAATTGTTGTGTCTATACCTATCAGGGTTGAGGTTTACGCTAGTAGACAGTATTGAGATCATTAGATATCATAAATTTAATAACAGATAAATTTAATAACAGACATGTAGTATTACAGACATTAAAGCAGTAGAACAATGACTAATTTGCATATTTTTTTTAAAATGGTAATTATTCAATATTTGTTTTGCCTGTATCTTCGGATCTAGGAGTCATAGAAACATAATTTCTGTGTCTATACCTATGTTGTCAGAGTAGAGGGATTAGGTTAATTGACAGATAGAGATTATTAGATAACATAAATGTAGTTTCAGATACATTGAAACAGTAGAACAATGACTAATTTGCATAAAATGGACGCAATTCAGCATTAGTTTTCATGTATATCCTGATCTAGGACTATTAGAAACTCAATTTCTGT
>CALNVZ010003433.1:25091122-25115819 GCA_940671915.1 Paracentrotus lividus
TGTTAAGCTCGAGCTCCTTGCTTGCATGTTTTAATTGCCAGGGGGAAATGGGGTCAAAGTGCTTAAAATGTCATTCCTTCAGATACATGGCATTTGTTTATTTTTTCTTTTATTTGAGACAGTAACAATTAAATTCAAGCCAAAAGTGTTAAAACTTTCCTGCAATTTCATGGCATGGTTTTACTGAAGCAATTAGAAAAATGATTGACACGGTATTCTTATCAAAAGCTAATGATACTGATAGGGGGTATATCTAAAGATCCCCCCCCCCCCTCTTATACAACCCGATTGCTGACAATCTGTGCACTTTGCACAAACTTTATAGTATTTATTCTATTATATTTAAAGTTACTGAATGATGTCCCACGCTTCCCTACAACTTAAACGCCAAACACGCCTTAGGAAACAACAACTAGAAAAAGCAAAAGCAAACCTAACTCATGTAACAAATTTAGGTGACATGTTGATTTTGAACACTGATGAAGGTGGGTTACTTAGGAATTCATTTGAAAAAAAGAAACGGCGACGAATTTTTTAAATAAAAAATAATTATTATAGCCTAGCTAAGCCGGGTAATAATTAGTTAATACTATATATGCGCTTAGAAACACTAAGGTGGATATATGTATTAAGCGCTATATAAATGTAATTATTATTATTATTATTATTATTATTATTATTATTATTATTATTATTATTATTATTATTATTATTATTATTATTATTATTATTATTATTATTATTATTATTATTATTATTATTATTATTATTATTATTATTATTATTATTATTATTATTATTATCACCATCATCATATTCATCAATATGATACCATTCTTCTTTTTTTATTATATGATTTCCATTAATCATACGGGTATATTTTTTTTTTTTCATCGAACAGATCCGGGCATGCCGAAAATTTCAGATAAGAAGTTGTTGGCCATTTCAAAAGAAATTGGACCAGAAGATGTGAGGAATTTAGGAGTCGAACTGAAGCTTACCAAACTTGATGTAGACAAGCTTGATCAAGATTGCTTCAATATTCTCACCAAGGCCATGCGAAAAATCGATGCAAATGACCAGGTTCCCACACTGAGAAAAGCCCTAATGACAATCGGTTATACGGTGGTTGCCAACAAGCATCTACCTGGAGGTAATTGGGCCATATGGATAAAATAAGTAGTTAATTTTTCAAGCATTTTCGTGAAAAATTTACTTAACGTACATAAGTTTTATGATTTTTTTTAAAGCTCTCGGTTAAATTTCTAACAAACTCTTAGTAGATTGTCATCTTGACAAGACAATATAAACATGAGCACCATAGCGGGATCTCTCTTTTTTTTACGAATAGTTAATATTGAAGACTTTCTCTGCATTCTTGGTTATCCTGACACCTATTTTATTTTGTTATGTCGTAGCAGTATTTTTTTCATGTACTAAGATTTATTTTATAACGTAATGATCCTCAGGTAGAAAATACTAGGCATTTAAGAAAAGTATGTTTACACTCTTTTTGCAAAAGTTAGAACGTGTCGCGTTTTCACAATCACACGAATAGTTCAGTGCTAGCTTGGATAAGAAGCCAAATGCAAGTGCTGCCAACAAATGAGAAAGTGGTTTTAAAGGAGAAATTCTCGTGAACTGTGATCGAGTATGCTTCAATGACCATGGTGATAAATAGTCATTATTATTATTATTTTTTTTTTTTTACATAAATCCGTGAGAACCTGATCAAAGTGTTGCCTGACATAGTTGCAGGTGCCTTTATGTGGGGGGAAATGACATTGTGTAACTTGCATTTATAACCACTGGATAAAAGTTGATCCGATAAAACAAAATTTGTGCGATTATGTCATGACTTATTTGCATATTGCAAAAAAATGAAATGGCCAATAATAAATAGAAAATTAAATTCATCATCTAAATAACTTAATGTTGATACCAAATGTGACAATTTTACGGCAATTGTTGTTGACTTTCATTCGGGACAGCCTCAGATCCATTGGGGAGCATCATGACGGATTTTCTGTTTCGGTACACCTTAATATTTTTTTCGAAATCTGTCCAGCTGGAAATGTTCTCAGTGGGGCGTAGTGTAGGCCTAAATGTCTACAAGATACAAATATCCAATTTATCTTTCTAGTTCACATTGTTCCAATTTCCTAATGATCAGGTATTGCTATAATAATGTGTGATTTCCGCATCAGGTGTCAAAAGAGAAATTAAACATTTCAAAAATAAGGACTTAGGGCCTATTGCAGAACTACTTTTTTTGGGGTAATTTTCCACTATAACGTTTACTTTTTAAAGAGAACTCTCTAAGTATATATCTCTGATTATCATTATTCTGGTTGCCTCTGTTTTATTTGCTGTACACATTCTATACAGGTAAAAATCCGAAGAAAGAAGTGAAACCTAGTATGCAAAGGAAAAGGAACCAGACTGAAGATCCTCCTCAACTGGATTTGACCCCTAAGAGACGAAAATCGAATGTTGATGAGATGAAAATGAATTTAAAGGACGTGGATGACCAACTGAAGAAACTGCGCAAAAAGGAGAAAGAAATACAACAAAACGATCGGGATATAAAGAAAGAAATTGATAAAAAAAATAAAGAAAAATATAAAATTGAAAATGCTATTTCAAAATTGCTTGAGCAAAATATAACAAAACAACAAAAAGAATTGGACGTCCTCAAATCTCGTGGAAATCCCACTCCGGGGCTTCCAGTCACCTCAAACGCTGTAAACTGAAGGTTCAAATGTTGTAACTGTACAAAATAAGCACACCTTGTTTTTTCGAAAGAAAATATCATATTTAAGAAGTGTGCTTTAAAAAAAAATGTTACTATCACCTTTTAATTCAAGGGGGCGTCCAAAATTGTTGACATTCCTTATAATGACAAATAGTATTTCGGAGATAACATTTGGAAGAATTATCACATCACCCAAAATTTTGGATCACATAAAAAAAGAATAAATTTCCTAAAAGCTGAAACCTACTTTGATGGAATTAAAGGGGTAACAATGAAAATTCAACCTGAACAAGTAAAATATTGACAAAAAAAAAAAAAAAATGAATTTGATCAAAATTTATACTTCGCATTTATCAAAACTGCGCAAAGAATCAATTGTTACTACATGTATTTAAAAAATGGTTTAAATGTGTGAACGACTTCTTGTGACAAATGCAGGTTCGTATTTTTTTTTTTACGAAAAGTTATATCATCCTGAAATCATGAACTTGATTTCACCGAAAACGACATTATGGTCAATAACTGTAAAAGCTCCGTTTTTTACGGACGTGTAATATTTTATGGGAATAGGTATGGTGTCTCATATAAACACAATTTTTTTTACATTTTAAAACAACGGTGCAGTTATTGTCAACTTTTCCTATTCAGCGCACACACGGTCACCCCAATAAATATTGACGAATGACCTCTACACAGCCCACCGTGTTCAATGTATAGCAAGTTAAATAGTTAGGGACACCCTGTAAAAATCACAAGACGAAATCCAAATAAATTGTTTTCTTAAGGAAATTCATTTCCCCTATCATACATTTTTTTTTCAGCAATTAAAACTAAGAATTGGTTTGTGCCACGACCACATTTGTGAACAAACTCACAATCTGTTTGGTGACTGATTTTTTTTGCACGTAAAGTGAATCACAAAATAGTCCTTGAAATTCTGTTTTAACGACATTGCTGCACTAAAACGGGCCTAGCATAAAAAAACAACTACTTGACCAACTTTTGATGAACTCACATGCAAATCGAGATTATAAAATAACCTTTCTAAATATGTATTTTTCACTTCCATACTACCCTGGGAAAATTTTGCCAGGGCCGTTTGAAAAAAAAAACCCCTCAAGAAACACGCCCGAACGAAGCGAATTTGCAGAGCGCCGTAAATAAAGAGAGACTAATGGTGCTATCTCACTTCGCGGAAACAAAATTGAGACAGATTTGCCCTCATGGCATTGCACTATATCTGTCTCCGCGACAGATTTTTGTGTGCTACAGGAGACAGATCTAGTACAATGGCATGCTGGCTAATCCGTCCTCTGTATCACGTAACCTTTTGTAGGTGGGAAAAAAGATTTCGTCGCGGAAAAAGAGGAGACAATGCCATGTTGACAAATCTGTCTCAATTTTGTTTCCGCGAAGTGAGATACCACCCTAATCAAACTCCGTCACAGTATATCGATGTGAGAAATTTTAATTCATGTGTTTTCAGGATAAAGGAGTATCTTTAACCTAGGCGAATGAAGCCAATTTTTAGCTAACTTTTCAATACAAATGAATTGAGTCGAAATACAAGAATTTCCTTGGTCCTGCATTGGCAAATGAAGCGAATTTCTTGGTTTCTTCTAGGTTTGTTTGGATTCGTTTCCATATCAATTCTACTCTATGTAAAATGTAAAGTTAACGTATACCAATGTGCGGCATTAAATCGTAATTAAACAAGGCGCGTCAATTATCTAAGAGGCCAGACGCAACAAAGTGACGTTGGAAATACGGCTGAGAAGCGCAGAAATCTTTACAGCTGGCTGCAATAATAAATTAGCTCACAAAAACTCTCGTAAGAAGACTTCCCTCCAGTGGAATGGTATTGTCCGTTCGGTTGAGCAATCTACTCGTGGAGATGAAAGAAATTGATGAACTTTTATCATGTTGTTAGTTAATAGATTCTCCAGACCAGATGGAGGAAATACACATTTGGGCAAGCTTTTAACATTATTGTGCTGAAGTTGTAATAAGAATATGCAATTCATATAAATTGATGCTCAAAACAATGACATACAGTCTGTGTCAAAAAAAATGGTACAGTCAGTGAAAAAATCATTTAGGTGTGAAATCTTTTCATATAATGTGTGTTTGTGGTACCAAATTAAAGCCAAAAGATTTTTCTTGCTGATGCGCTTTGTCCTGTATAATTTGCTTTTGTAAAACAAAAGTTATGCTAAGTTTTGTGCGACGAGGAACAAATCGAAATTACGCACTTCTATTGTTCTGGAGCGCTGCATTCACGGTCATTATGCGAAATCGTACACAAAGGCATGGGACGGCGTGCGAAAAATGGATTTTCCTTGATTGTAGAAAATTACTCATATCTCAAAAAATACTGCACCAAATGTGATGAAAAAAATTGCAGAAGAAAGAGTGATATTCCTGCTTTATGACAATAATAAACAATACCACGTTGATATTAACCTTCACACTATAAAAAAATGTTTTCCAACTGTACCATTTTATTTGACACATACTGTAGATTGTGAACTTGTCACAAGTCTTTTGAAGACGCTGTTCACATGTTTCTATGCGATATGCATGTGATAAGCGTAAATATTGACTAGTCGAGGAAAGAACCTCTTATGATTATGTTCAAAGTGACAGGACCTTTTTTTTAATCAATTAAAATGAATGTACCATCTCCGGAAAGCTGAGAATTCAAGCTTTTAATTGCCCTGTGAACAATAAGCCATAATATAGGTTTTCCCGCTCAAGTTCATCATTTCCTCACTCTATTTTATTTAAGTGCATTCAAATTCACGCAGCTGCCGCTTTCGTGCCGGTTGGGTCATACAAATTTTCAATTCGAGCAATGAATTTCATTTTAAATACGCGCACGCAAATTTTTGTTTGGTGCACTCAATTGCATTTATCGGCACCGAAATTTTTGTTAGGTGAAAACGAATTCACTATATTTTCATTCGATTGTCAATTTCATCCACCAATTTCCCGATTCGTTCATTCAATTTAAAACGAAACGGCGACGGGCTTGTTTTGGGGTAAACAATTTCATTAATAGGAATCCGATTTCCTACTTTGTGCACTTAAATTAATTAAACTCTTTAATTTTCAGGAATATATGACCATAATTTTATAAACCTCAACTTTTAAAAGTGAGACTGTGGAGGTATATTATCTCGCACTTTGTGGTCATATCCTATCATCAACGCTTTATTTAGACTCTTCTTTTTATTTTATCCATGATAGCACTCGTCTCTTTCACAAACTTTTTCTTTCTCTCTCTCTTTTTTATTTTTTTTAAATTTTATTGTGAAACAAGTATTCGGTATCAATTTCATCACTTAGCGCATTTAACATGTACGAAATGTTCAATATTTATTTTAGTTTCTTTTCATTGAAATGTTTTGTATTTGATTTTTCTATCTTTAATTTTGAAATTTGACACACAAAATTGCACTCGAAACCAAATTATGACACAAACATATGCATGCAGCGTACGAATTCCTCACATGAAATCGTCAGACAAGACAATGTTTGTATTTTTCTTGATGTGTTTTCATTTTGTATCATACGCAATCCACATAAATATGACAGTTATTACAAGAACGATAGATACTTTGTTCTTGACAATCCTTCTGAGCAGGTTCATTTTGGTCATTAGGGGTAATATAGGTTTTCCCGGCCAATTTCATTGATTTGTCAATCAATTGCATATTAGAGGCATTCATTTTCGGAAAAAACGCTGATGCATCGAAATGTTGCCAGTCAAAATCGTATTCAATCATCAAAATTAACGATTAATGTGATCGATTTCGTATTTGCCCATTCTGGTTCACATAGGAAGCATACACATTCGGCAATAACTATTCAAATTTGTCTTCATTCTGTCGACGTTTCATTCCGTATACTCAAATTCTCGCTAATTTGAATGCACATAGGGGGCCTATACTGAAATTAAATGCCTATATCCGAATTTGAACTTTGTAACCATTACTTTGTTTGCCTAAAAACGAATTTCAGAGCGTGAACACGAAATTGATTGACTTAAGTCGGTCCGTCGCATCAAACACAAGAATTTGAATACACATTAAATGAAAATGAATGATAAATGTATGAAATTGGCCGGGAAAACCTATAATTTCTAGCCATAAATCTCCTGACGAGCAATACATCTCCGCAGGAAGACTTGTAAACAAAAAAGAAAAATAAACATGAAGGCTATTTTACAAGCCTGTAAGGACCACGAAATGATAAGTATCTCACTTTGCAGAGACGTCTCTGCAACTCGACGTCCCCGAAATTTTTTTCCTTCACGACGGAAAATTTAACACTTTTAAGTATGTTCGATTTTTCGAGACTCATGAAACGTCTCGGAGACTCGGGATACGTCTCTTAGACGTCTCCGAAATGTTTCCGCAACGGTCTCAAAACCGCCTCGAAACGGTCCCAAACTAGACTAAAATCCTTCTCATGACAAGTAATATATCACCATAAGCTTTCATTGAAGCATCACTAAAATTTCAACTTGTATGCAGTTATTTACAATTCGATTGCCTATCCGTGAATTTGTTTGAACGAAGGAAGACAAATTATGTGGAAGCCAACTGTAAATCAAGATGAGTGCTCATTCCTGAAACTGTATGCTCCTAATATGAATTCACGCGAATGCTTTGTAGAATCGTTTGCAAGTATAGGGACTTTGAGTGAATAAAAGTGAATTTGATTGATGATGCGGTACCGCGATCGCAACTTGCGTTAAATCGTTTGATCCAAATGTGAAAATGAGTGAACAAACGATGAAATTGAGCGGGAAAACCTATAGTATAATGCGGCATCGAGGATCAAAACTATGCAGCGCATGAGGTATTTTGAGAGCAAAATATACCATATTGTACAGGAATTTGATCTGACTAGGCTTTCGAATTGACACAAGTGACAGGACTTTTTTTTTCCCTTTGCAATAAGTCTTTCCTATTTTTGAAAAATTCAGACTCTTAGCGTACTTATTCAAGTTGAACATTTCTTTGAAATGGTAGTTGCTCGCCACAATAAAGAAAATGAAGTGAAAAACTGTCCAAAAACCAAAAAAAGTCAATGGGCACGTTCGCTTTGAGTAGAATGGTAGCTCCCTCTATCTTTTAAGTTTACAACTAGAATTGATATGTTCTCCTTTTTTTAAATTTTTTTTTTATTCGCCTGAATTTTTCTCTTAAAAAAAAAAACACGCCATGCTGATACAAACTGGTCAAAACGTTGGCCAGAATCTTTTTATATCACTGTGTAAATTCGGTAAAAAAAGTCACGGTGAGTTTACAATGGGCAGTAACTGCAAGATAGCCCCAATCAATTGGTTTCTTCAGTAAAAGTTGATAGCATTAAAATAATCTGCGTATAAATAGATATCATTTTGATTGTTTTTATATAAATATATTTACAGGTAGGTAGCATTTTCACAAATATATTCCCAAAGTGGTTTACAGTTGTGAATTTTGACATTTCACGATCTTATTATGTGATATGCAAAGGTGGTGAACTAATAATATAAGAGTGAATTTGAGAAGATATTCCATTCCATTTTCAAATATTTATATTTCGAAAGGTATTCCATGAATCGTATTTTTAATTGCCTATTACATTTCGCCACCACCCTAATCATGCTAACAGAGCCTAAAATGCTCAATTAGGCAGACAGCAGATATATTTTGTGATAAGAGGGCTGTCGAGGGATGGGATACTCCAGGGGGCAAGAGTGGATGAGGAGAAGCATATTTACCTTTGAAAAAATCATGTTTGATAAAACTATTACAAAATATTGGCTCTGACGAGAACGTGATCCTTATCAAGATGAATTGCACCAGTCAGTCATCTTCGTTAAAGAGCTATAGATGTACATAATTGCTTACGAATGATAATAATAATAATAATATACCACCTTTATACAGCGCATATCACTATACATGTAAGTCCCTATGCGCCTGAATTGTCAAGTTTATCCTAAAAACTGTAATATCATATCTCTAAATAAAGAGAAATATATCTATCTAAAAAATAGGCGCGGATCCAGGGAGTCCGGCGGGCCAGCGCCTCCAGACAAAAAAGGGTGAATTTTGATACCCGTTTGACGGAATAAACCCTACCCCTATGGCCTTTATAATTAAATTCGCACTTTTAACGATACCACATTAATTATTTGTATTAATGTGCAGCATGAATTCTATAGTTTTATCATTTGCAAAACTTGTTCGCAATATGAATTCATTATTTCAATATTGGAATACAATTATTGATTATATTTACGAAGAACAACAGGTTCCGGTCCATGTTACGCATCATTGAACCCCATTGTTTTGAAAATATCTCGCAAAATTGTTATTGATGCACTGTCATGAATCTTACATTATCCACAGTGAACTGAAGGTTCTCTGGGCTGTCGTGAGCTGTATCATGAGAAAATGACCTGGATGGTAAGCTTGATGGACTAAATAAGTAGGCATTTCCAACTCATTTATCAAAACCATTTATTGAAAGTTATTGGAATGCATTAGGCCTACTTAGAATATCATGTTTAGGCACATTAAGACAACTCATCTCAAGGAGCATGAAAGTGAAGCAATCACAATCTTGCGAGACAATTTATAAGCGTCAACAAAATATCAAAACTATGAACGCATTTAGCTGTATGCAGTCCGTGTAAAAAAAAAAATGATACAGTCGGGGAATAATAATTTAGGTGTGAAATCTTTGTTCTGTCTAATTTGCTTTCGTAAAACAAAAGTTATGCTAAGTTTTGTGCGACGAGGAACAAATCGGAATTACGCACTTCTATTGTTCTGGAGCGCTGAATTCATGGCCATTACGCGAAACCTACACAAAGGCATGGGACGGCGTGCGAAAACTGGATTTTTCTTGATGGTAGAAAACTAGTCATATCTAAAAAAAAAAAAAAAAAAAAAAAAATTACAGCACCAAATGTGATGAAAAAAAATTGCAGAAGAAAGTCTGATTTTCCTGCTTAGCTTTATGAAGATACCAAACAATACCTGGTTGTAATGTATCTTCTTACTTTAAAAAAATGTTTTCTAATTGTACCATTTTATTTGACACAGACTGTATTTGTTACAGTGAAATGTAAAAATTCATTATTCCCTTCTAGCGTGCCATAATGGTGGCCACTACTTTAGCTATCGTAATGTATACAGCTGTGTTGGGTTAATCCGTTTAATAATGTATAATGATTATCCGACATAGAGTTTGTCTGTATTGTACATTTGGTGAAAAATTTCTGTCAAGATTTGACATTGGTAATGCTAGGTTAATATTTTATCTCTTATAAATTTGTTATATTGAACTTGTACATTTTTTGTTTTAAGTGGTTTTGTGGGGAATCAGTTAATCTGTAATCGTATTATATCTTATATTAGGCGTCCTTTTTTATGTAACAATGTTTTATCTGTTTTTGTCAATTATATCATTGTAAACTGAATTAAACGATCAATAAGATTTATCTCGCCTTAAGTTGATTGCCTTTACCCCTTGCTTCAAAACAACCAAGACGAGTTTCGTGGAAGAAGTTGAGAGTAACAAAAGGCTAGATTCGAGAAACATGAATTTGTTTCCCCCCTCCCCAACACACCCACACCCAATACACACGAACACACACAGAAATACGCGCGCACACACACACACACACACACACACACACACACACACACACACACACACACACACACACACATTCCCTCCCACGCATACACATACACACCCTCATAAACACCCACACAGAAGCACATTGCAAGCACACCTTTACACACAAAAAACACACGTTTACATTCACTAAAGCACTCACATACACGTATTAATGTTTCCTACATGTTTTTGGAAATTTTTCATCCGACAGCAGCTTGGTTATTAATTCAATATTTGTTACCTCCTCTCCTCTTTTTTTTTACATAAAAAAAAAAAAAAAAAAAAAAGCCGGGCAATATTTTTAATTCAAATTAATTATTTGTAAACTTGTATAAATTATATGCTCTGAATATTTGAAAATTTGGAATGCATTTGTCAAGATATGGACTTGAATCGAGACCACCCTGTTTGAATAAAAATGAAATAATTGATAAGCTGTATTACTATAAAAAAAGAAAAAATTACCTTCTATCAAAATAAATGCTAATTGGACTATCAGGACGTTTTTTTTTAAATTGTCTAAGCTTAACTCCTGTCTATAAAGTGAAATCCCTCTTGTTTGGTTTTATACAAACTATTTCGAAGCATGTAATTAATGATGCTTATGAAATGAAATGTTTAGGGTTTCCTCTTGACACATCATTACAATGCACTTACAGCATGTAAGTCTCTACAGCTCCCTCTCTATCTCAATATTGTCCTCTTGGTGCCACTAATCCAAAGCTCTCCTTAGCATGCTTAGTGTGACCCTTATTAAAACTCAAATGTATTCTGCTGCCCCTGCGCACTCTGCATGCATAACGCTCTAGCCCTCCTGTCAAATGAACGTTCCGTGTATAAGACAGTCATACTGTATGTACGTTAAAACAAATGCACACATTTTAATGTCTGTAATAGATATAAAACTTTTGAAAAAAGAAGCTTTTATTGGAAAAGGCTACAATGGATGTAGGAATAATTTTGACAATGCACAGTGAGTAAAAAAATATGGCCAATCATTTTGAAGTTGTCTTGTTAAAATTATGAGCATTTAATCCGGGGTTTCATGATAAGTCTTGGTAAATTTATCTGTCCTTTTTCATTTGGATCTTTGCATGCATGACTGAATAACAGACAATCTTCAGAGGACAGAAAAATCTCACTTGCGCCAAGTGGCTGGGTCAAAAATAAACAAATTGAAAATGTATTACTTATGTGCAAGCAAAAAGACACGCACCACATATACCTTTATTTGCACAAACACAAACCACATACACACCCACACTCTCACCACCCACACGCATAAAGACACATCCACACACGCATAAATACACACACACACACACACACACACACATCCTAAATCACACTCACAAACAGTTGTTACGGAATTACTATGTCCCAAACATTCAGTAATTGTCTTGGTAAACAAAACATCAATGCTTAATCAGAAAAAGGGGAAAGGTTATTGTTAATTATTTACTCTTTTTGTGGGTGCGTGTGTGTGAGAGAGAGAGAGAGAGAGAGAGAGAGAGAGAGGGGGGGGGGATGTGCGTGTATGTGCGTACAAACATTCTGTCATCATTTGTCCTAATCTTCATCCATCCACTTGGCATAGTTGAGATTCTGCAGTCTTCTGAAGACTGTCTGCTACTCAGTCATGCGTGTAAAGTTCAAAGTGGAAAGTGTACCATGGGAGGATGACTCTATCAAGTGTTATCATGAAACCCATGATTAAATGTTAATACTTCACACAAGACAACTTCAAATTGATGGGACATTTTTTACTCACTCTGTATATAATGTTCCTTGCATCGACGGTGAATATCGATTTTGTTTTATTTGTTTCCTTTGTGTAATCCCATGAATGTTGTTAGAGAACATGGATATTGCATATTTCACGGGCATGACGGGCAAAACTGGGCCCGTATTCCATAAAAGCATGAAATTTAAGCATTTTTGCTTATCTTTAAAATGTGTATTCCATTAATACGGCTTACTAAGAATTCTGTTCAAGCCTATTTTTGGCAGTGAAGCATAAATTCTTAGATTTTTGCCAAGTCAAAAGTCTTAAATGGAATTGCGCCTTCAAATCGAACATAAAAATATGAGAATTTTATCCTTATTTTAAGCCTACTACCTAGTGGCTTAACTTTAATGTTGATTATAGAATCCATGACATATGCTCCGGCGACAATTGCTCCGCTATAAATTCCATACACTAATCGAATGACTAACTTCAACCAGGGACTTTACACTATACCCTACCCTAAAGCTAACCCTAAACCTAATATAAATCCCTATTACAACCCTAACCCTAACCCTATATCTTAGACGAAATAAAGCCCGGAGCAATTGTCGCAGGAGCAAATGTCGGGTCACCTGATTATATGGCAAGCTCATTTGAGACCACAAAAATAAAAAATGCCGATATTAATAAAATTTAGAATTTCGCTTGATGCTTTCTGACCTCAGACAAAGTGCTTAACGTGTTTGGTATAAAGGTTAAGATTTTTTTTTCCTGGACAAAATCTTAGAAAAATACTGAGACTTAAGACAAATTGCTTAAGTATAGTTTATGGAATACGGGCCCAGGTCTATTCACATTGTTAAGATGTAAACATTATACAGTGCGTATCAATAAAAACGGGACAGTTGTGAAAAGTCTATGAAAATTTTGTTTCATATCATGATGTCTATATTTTGATGTTAATAGATGCTCTGAAGTCTTATCTTTCAAATGTAATAAAAAAAACAGTTTTGCTCATGCTTGAGCGAACACGGAACGTTTATGTCGGGGGCTAAAAAAACAAAAAAAAAGGGCTGGTGCACAATTCAAAGGGTATTGAAATTGTGTCATTATTCTGATTCAGGTAGGCCTACTCCCATTTGGATTTATTGTTGCTTTGCACAGATCAATTATTATGTTAGTCTTTTGAGTTCATTTCCTATGATTCTTTCAATGATTTAATCAATCATTCGAACAATCAGTCAAAAAGTAATCAATCAATCAATCAATTATTCAAACAAACAATGAATAAATTAAATAATCACTCAAAAAGTCAATATATCCATCATTTCTTAATTTAAAAATAAGCCACAATCAACCTCTTCTTTTTTACTGTAATAAACATTAGTAAAAACAAGTGAATTCATGTTGCGTAACATTGGGTTTAAACAACCAAAAAATATAACAAAACAATAATGCAATAGCCAGATTGTGTCTCGCCCACCGTGTAACGGACGGACGCTGGACGATGGACGGATGAACGACGGACGGACGGACGCTATTTGTATCCAAATGCAAATCCCCTTGGGTAGACAATTTTTTTAAAGTATGAATGAATAAACAATGCTAAAAGATAACATGTTAAAATTATTAAAACAAAATCAAATAAATAAATAGCTTTTTAGATGAATTTTTAAAGCATGATTCGAAAATAATGGCAAAGATAATGCAAATGTTAAGAGGAAGTCTGCTGATAAGTAAGAAGTCGGGTGATCATACTTCTCATTTTCTGCCATTTGTGCGCAAGCCCTTTTTTTTTTTGCCCCGACAAAAGCGTTCCGTGGTCAGTCAACCATGAAAAACTTTTCTTTTAAATGGCATTTGAAAGACAAGACTTCAGAGCATCTATTAACATCAAAATATAGACATCATAATGTGAAACAAAATTTTAATAGACTTTTCAAAACTGTCCCGTTTTTATTGATACGCACTATATTACTTAACTTGGCCTCCATGTGCATATTTTTTGGTGGAAATTGTGAACAGCTTCAGGCACGACTGAAAGAAAGCTATTTATTTCGAAAACCCCGGTGAATCCCTTGTAGGCCTAACTATTTATACGAAATGGCATTCAATACGTGTCCATATCTATTTTTTTTTTTTTTTTTTTTTTTATTCTAGTCAATTTTTTAAAGCAAACAAAAATCCAGGGAGACAATAATCAATGTTATTGGAAAGCTTCAAATCAGAGGAGAAATGTATAAAAAGTTCCATCAAAATCGGTTATGAAATAAAAGAAATGCAATCTTGAATAGTCTCATTGCACTTGTAATTTGCATTTCCAAATTGGATTTTTTTTTTTTTTAGACACCCACCCCCTATTTTCTTTCCAAATATACCTTTCCTGAAATATTTTAATTTTTACGACGGCTCGTTGATTTGCTCCTAAATTCGACAAAAATTCAGTAGGACCAACTACCCGCTAATGTGGCCTTGGTATCGTAATAAATGTTCATTAGCGGCTACATGTATTTTGTCGATTTGAATGATTGGCACAGCAATTAACAATCTGTCGACGATACCTTCTAAATTAATATCCGCAAAATACGGCTTATGACAGCTAATGATCCAATATTAAATGTGAAAAAATGCTATTGCTGCAAATTTACATCCTCGCTTCCGACAGAGTCAATTTTTACGGAGATAAGTGCCATTAAAAAAGACTTTTATAACGCAAATTAATTATTTGCAGTTCATTAAGTGCCGAGAGCCGAGTTGTCATTAAGTATAGTTTTTAGCTTTCACGATTCATATCATGATAAGTGGAACATTCGGAGGCAGTTGATAGTTGAGAGAACGATTGTCTTTTCAAGGTTTGGCAGATGAGAGAGGAATATATTGAAAACGCTCGACTATCCTAACGGCAGACATGATGGAGATGCAGTTTATTTGAGTTCTATACTGACAATTTATGCTATTCCTATTTTTCCTTTTAGTTCTACTACCAGTACTAAGATAGACAAAGTATTCTTCTACAACTATTATATGTTTTTTCACATCAAAAGGGGATTTAGACTATTGCTTTTCTATCCCCTCACGATGGTTTTGATGGATGGAAAACATTTATATCATGTGTTCTTGAAGTATGTGGACATTTGTTAAATCTACCATACACATTTTTAATGAGGTTGTGGAGCGTATTGAGACTTCAGGAACATCCCATTGGTCAGAATTGAAAGACAGATAATGGATTTCAATACTACTGTCAGCGATTTAACATCAGAAACGTCAACAGGTTACTTTAATCAAATTTACCTGACTTATTTAATCGGAATCGCAATTCAAGGGCCCTTGTGTCTCACAGGAAATATTTTCACCCTTTGTGTCTTGAAACGAGTGAAGGATAACTTTGATGATATCACCAAGATGCTACTTACTTCTTTAACTGTCACATACCTTGTACTCGGTACCGGACAGTCTTTATTCTTGCCTATTCAATATTCATACACAGGACAGAACGTTTATGCATTCCTTTGCAAGTATTCCGGATGCATCTTTTACCCATGTGCGTTTGAAGCTATAACATTAACAACCTGCTTGAATCTTCACCGGTATCTGATGATTGTGAAACCGTTAAGGTACCAGACTGTAGTGACGACTGGTCTCGCTAAACGAGTTATCATGATCAATACACTCTTCGTAGTCTTTGTATCCCTCACATATTTCCCGTTCCCTGGGACAACAATTGGACGGGGATATGACGGTAATTGCGATTTACCTCCCATCATTGACAATTCTGCATTCCTGGTTCTTCACATGATATTCATTACGTACTGTTCTCTAGGATCGATATTCGCCATTTTTACTACTTCCCATACAATAGTCATAACCAGACGGCAGATGAGGCAAATTGAACTTAACATGCCCCATGTACAACAATCCCGGAGACAGGAACAAGGGACCAATCAACAACCGGTTTCAGAGGGCGCTCCTTGGCCCCCTAAAAGACCCAACCGTATCGGCCGAACTTTTGTCACCATCCTGTTGTTGAATTGTGTTGTTATTTTTGGTTGGTGCACAATTTTGTTCTCTATAATATCCTCCTATCAAGGAATTGGAGAGTTGTTTTTATCTGTAAATGTAGTTCTTTCGTGTTCTGTGACGTGGTGGCATTGTTTTGTATACATTGTTACAAGCAAGGCCTATCGCCGAGCAGCTGTTGATGTATTGAAGCTATTGAGGTTAAATTGTTGATAGTGTTGGCTGGGATACACGTCCATGCGATGACGGTTTCCGGCCAGGTGTCACGGGTGTGATATTATTTTTTCTTGACCGCTGTTTACTATTATTAAAACTTGTTTCACTTCAATGAAAAACATTGAAACTTGATCTGAATGAAATTATGATTGAGATTTTATTTAAGTTTGTATCATCTCAACATAAAATTCAATGAACAATTGAACAAAATATACAATATTGACTCATCTTAATAATAAAAGTCTTCTCGCATCTGATGTCCTCTGTCTAGTCCGCTGTGATGTCCACCGCCACGGCTCCGGGGTTGAAAGCTCCTGCGTTGATCCCTCCAGTTCGTTCCTCCGCGTCTCGTTGAGCCTCCGCCGTCTTAAGTTGATCTCTCTCGATCCATAGTTGAATTCCCCGCTGTAGAAATTACGACTCGGCACTAACGTAGCGTTGTAGAGTTACTTAAATTAGACTAGATCTCGCAGAACATCATTTACAGTTAACTGGTTAATAGGTGAAATAATTGTAAGTCATCACCAAAATAGGTCTTTTAAACAGGAGTAAATTAAATAGATAAACGAAGTCCAATCATGCTTCGCCACCTTCTTCCCGCATGGCTCAAACTACTGTGACGTAACAATACAATTCCCTCTTGTCTATTTTCGTAAACCCGTCAATCCGAAATGCCTGCCTAGTAATCTACAATATGTACATTTCGCTCTGTATAATTTCCTTCCTTACACCAGGCAATAAGGTAACGTGATAAGCGAACATTTGCGATAGTTTTCTCATCACCTTTGTAAGTCAAAATAGAACTGAAAAACGGGGCGGTGGAGTAGGGCTGTATGTTTCTAATGATCTAAGTTACGATGTGAAATCAGATATAAGCAAAGTTTCGAATGCATTAGAAAGTATCTCTATTACAATAAAACTGCCAAGAAAGAAAAATATCATTGTTGGCGAAATTTATAAACCACCTAGTACTTCAAATTATAAAGACTTTATCGAATCATTACAAGCTATTTTATCTTCACCTTCCCTGCAAAATAAGACGTGTATTATAATGGGCGACTTTAATCTAAATTTACTTCAATGTCAAGTAAATTCACACTGTCAAGATTTTTTGGACCTTATGTTATCAAAGTCTTTTGCCCCAACCATAACTAAACCAACTAGAATTACTGAATCATCAGCTACGCTAATAGATATTAGGGTGCTTTCGCTGGACTACGGGGAGGCTAATCTAGAATGTTAGCTTTATGAATGACTTTATTTTCAAAATAGCTCAAACCCCAAACTCCTGCATACTGTTAGTACAGGAAAAAGAGTGTGTAAAACTGGTATTTGCTAGAAACGGCTGGCAAGCGTTTAAATTACAAGTTTTCGTGTGCACAAACGAGGGTTTCCCCTAGCTACAAGAGATAGCTCCCCGTTGTCAAAATCTACAACGCTATTTTGGGGAAATGTAGGGGAGACCTGGGACAGTTGTAACAGTTTTTTCCAAATTTAACCTATCAACTTTATTAAAGCCAAATACTTGCTTAAAATTAAATTAAATGAAATATGCATATCTTAACTTGACATATGAATAGGTTTGGGCTAAGTATAACAAGTCATTTTGAAGCCATTACCATTTCAAAGCTATGCACTTGACAGATCCAAGATTTAAACATCATTAACCACATAAGCTAATTATAATAAAACATGACAATGCTTGATTCATTTATATTATGTTTTCCACTTGTTATATTCATGATATGGGGCAAAAGTTATGATCCTTTTTTTTTTTTTTTTTTTTTAAAGGTTGTTGGGGCTTCACCCTTTAACTGTAGAAATATAGAACCTTCATCAATTCATATTTTGGTTCTTTATCTACTTTGTACCTACCCAATATATCTTTAAACTGACAACTGTGGTATAACACTTTATATTAGGCCTACGCCTTTTGACTTTGACACATTCTTTTCCAAATAAAGTGATACATTTCTGATAAGAAGTAAAAAAAAGTTTTGTTGTAAAATCAATCTTTAAAATTTACGCCACTTTTTTTTTCTGGCAAAATCAATATTTCTTTGCCCTGTTAACAAAACGCGTTGGACGTATATTTTCAGGTATCATATTGAAAATATATCTTAATCTTTTATGGGGGCTCCCATCTCTCCCCCCCCCCTCTCTCTCTCTCTCTCCTCTTCTTTTTTTTTCTGTCTTTCTTTTTTCTTCTTTCACTCCATCTTTACCTTTTTACTTTCCTATCTGCCCTTCCCCTCTCTCTCTTTCCTCCTCCTCTCAATTTTCCTCCCTTCCTCTCTCTTCTTTCTCTCTTTTAATGTGTGTGGTTTTTTTTAAATAAGAAAAAGCAAATCAGGGGGGGGGGTCCGTAATCTCTTTCTCATTTTATAGGACCCTATAAAATAAGCCTTTTCGGATTTCATGGGCTATCCTGTCAGTGTTTCTTTTTTGTTGTATACCATGTACAATCGACAAATAAAATAAAATAAAATCAAATCAAATTATAGGTTCACAGTTATCTAATATCTAATTCTCATGTTTGAACTCGTAGATAAGGTTACCTTTTGTAATTGTGAACAAAGCAATATAATTGACTATACATTCAAACATATGAAGTTATGAAGTTCTCTAGTAAAGTGACATAAATTATCAAAACAACAAGAATTAAAAAAAACTTGAGGCTCTGATTACAATGAAACAAATGTTAAACAAACTAGAGACACTTTTTCGGACAAAACCAATATTTCTTTGCCTATCTAACAAAACGTATTGGACAGATATGTTCAAAGTTATTTAATTCCCATGTCTGAGCTTATAGATATGGTTACCTTTTGTTTTTGTAAAGCATTATAATTGATAATTCATTCAAAGTTATGAAGTTCTGATGCTTGAGCTTATCGACGAGGCTACTCTTTGCTGTTTTTATTTATTTCCAAGTCTACTCCTATTTACAACTTTGGCATTAAAAGAATCTAATGTTCACTCTCTTCATATTTGTTTACTTTTTCGTTTCTAGTAAAGTGATATAAATTATTAAAAAACAAACAGAAAAAAACTTGAGGCTCTGATTACAATGAAACAAATGATAAACAAACTAAAGACACCCTTTTTTTCGGACTAAATCAATATTTTTTGCCTTTTCAACAAAACGTATTGGACAGATATCTTCAAAGTAATTAAATTCTTATATCTGAGCTTATAAATACGGCCCTTTTTTCCTTGTAAATAAAATAAATGAATGACGGATACGTTCAAAGTTATGCAATTCCTTTTAGCCGCCCCCCCTTTCGTCAGGAAACGTGTAAAAACGGACAAATAACCATAATTTGGATTTTTAGCCTGTTCAGCCCCCCCTCCCAACCCCTTGCCGCTCAGCCCCTCACTTTTAAAACGCTCCGTGGCCCCTGATTGGTATATATATTAGTTGGGTTGATGCAGCGGAAAGCTGCTTAACTACGCGCGAGTTCCTACGGGAGATTAACTATACAGAATGGTCCTTTAGGGGCATTGTACAGCTTGTTACAATTGCCCTGACAGAGGCGACCATATTTGGAGGATTTTTTTCTATCTTATTAGGTATTATCGTTGAAACGTTAGCAAATGACATAAGAACATAATTTCTTAAATATAAAATGACCCGTACTCATCCACATATTTGTCCAGAAGAAAAACAATGGGTAATGTGAAATATTACTTCCTGCTCAAAAACGGTTTTTCTGCTGTAGAAAGTTTCCACGAACCGTAAATCTGCTAACACTCATACAGCATGTGGAGCGATGTAATACGCATGCTCTGTACAAATTTTAAGTTTATAGCGGTGTTTCTGTAGGAATGGGAGCCCTTTACAATTGCCCCGTGTTACATGTTGTCCCCGTCTCCCCTACGGTTCTCCCGAAAGTAGAACGTATCTAGGTTCTCAGCTGAGACGTAAGTCAGTTATAATAAGCGAGCGGCTTTGATAGGAATGTTTACACGGCATTTCCCCTTTTGCATAAAAATAAAAAAGCTAACTTGATTTGACTAATCATAAAGGCTGAGGCAGGTAGGTTATTTTTTTCATACCAGCAATGTTTTAAGTCAGCTGTTATACGCATAGATGCAATTGTCACAATAAAACCTGGGTATGAAAAAAAAACTAGGTACGCCGGTAAGGAGTAGCATTTGGATTGAATTCTATTGCAACAATAGACGTTACAATGTCTCACAAGCCAAGGGAAATGTGCGGTTACCATTGGAAACTTTTATCAAAGTTATTGAAGAAGATAGAAACGACAGGGTTTGCAGGCATTTTGAAATAGTGCCATCTTTTTGCTTAATGCTACGTCCACACCAACATTACGTATAGTTACATCCACGTTGGCGTCAAAAAATATTTTCTTTCTGCGGATCCCTACTGATGCCTACACGTCATAGTCAGCAGTTGAACGATTGATATTTCGTTCATCCAGTAGAACAGAATAATAAGATTAGAATGAAGATGAATAAAGATTAAACAACGATTATACGTAAGTGTCTGTGTGACTGTAGCAACTTCTAGTATCCCGTAGTCTGGAAATACACATTTTTCATAAGCGTGCTTCAAATTTTAATCTGTATTATTGTCATCAGATATTTTCAGACCACGTTTTCGGTTTTTGTTCTGGGTTTTTAATGCTACTTCTCCTCCTCAAAACATGCAAAAACAACATTTCTGGCAGGTTCAAGAGATTTTTTTGAACGCTAACCTGCAGGTAGACTCATGAAATCACTTGAATCGGCTGATTGGTACTGCAGTGTAATAGCAAGTAATAATGATGTAATGTAGTTCACTTTAATATTTCGTGGATACATTAATGCAAATCTAATTCTCCCTATTCTAATTCGCCAGCGGCTAATAAACAAAATATAAAAAAATCGTCCTAACTACCTTGGATAACTAAATTCTCTTTTAAACTCCCATCAACAGAAAAATCAATTTGTATTATAAATACAAAGACAAAGAACCCTACCTAATTCAGTCCAAGTCTAAAAACAACCCGGTACCGGAATATTTTAAAACAACGTCCGCTCAGGCTGTGCAAAAAAGAATTACACTTTCATAATCAATTCGAGACATCCCATAAAAGGAGAATATTAAAATACATGGAAATAAATATGTTCTTAAACGCAAAAAAAGCGTCAAATCCTTATTACAAACATAGTAAGTTGATGGAAACCAAAAATCCAAGACCCCTTGAAATTGCGAGCGAGTTTAATAATTATTTTGTAACATATGGCCAAACCTTGCCCAAAACATTCCGATGCTGATTAGATTTTAACATTTTTTAAAGGGCGAAACCCCCTGTCCATTATTCCTGAATCCAATTCTAGAGCATGAGTTTTAGATATAGTAAACAATTTGAAAATAAATAAAAGCCCTGGATACGACTGCACTCACGAAACACTATTCTATTAAAAAAATATATAACAGAAATAATATCTCCCCTCACACAATATATTTAACTTATCAATTACAAATGGTATACGTTCCCCACTAAGATGAACATTGCAATAGTAATACCTGTTTTTAAAAAGCAATGCTGACAGAAGTTGGAAATTATTGTCCATATCGCTTTTAACGTCCTTTTCTA
This sequence comes from Paracentrotus lividus, assembly GCA_940671915.1. Lineage (NCBI taxonomy): Eukaryota > Metazoa > Echinodermata > Echinoidea > Camarodonta > Echinidae > Paracentrotus > Paracentrotus lividus. The sequence goes on from CALNVZ010003433.1 coordinate 25,113,138, forward strand.
AAATTCTTGAAAAACTTATTTACAAACGAACTATGCTCATTTTCTTATATTTGTCAGGAACCAATTTGGTTTTAGGCAAAAAACATTCCACAACTCACGCATTTCTCAAATTTTAGAAATAAAGTAGCTCATTCAATTGACAATAAACTCACAACTATAGGAATATTTCTCGACTTCTCCAAGGCCTTTTGATCTAATTAACCAATAAAATAACTACTGCAAAACATATCTCATTATGGGATCGAGGAAAGGCTTGGAGTGTTCACAATTATCTTACAGACATGACAAGATAGAAGCAAATGTTAGTATAACAGCCCAAGACTCTTATGAAAAAAAGCCAATACATCATGCGCGTGTACCCGCAGGTTACACCAATAGGTCCGCTGTTATCATCAATATATATAAATGATCCAAGTATTCTTCTGAAATCATGTCTTTATTTATTTTGCTGACGATTCTAATATCTTTTCATTCCATCAAATACGCAAATCTCTTCACTCAACATTGTAAATAATGAAAATGAAAACGAGCGTTCAAAAACTGGCATCATGCTAACAAATCATACTCTTTAAGATGTTGGTAAAACATATATATCGTTTATTCAGTAAAAAATAAATCGCTACTGGAAATGTTCTGAATAATATACTTACATAAGCAGGTTGAATCCCCAAATTCTTGGTGTTATATGATCCGGACCTGTCATGGAAGATAAATTTTGACTATTTGTGTAAATACTCTGAAATACTGGCTTTTATATATTAAGCATGATTTTCAATCGATCATTTTTCATATACAGACTTATTTTGCAATCTCAATACGGCCACTTCTTTCTGGCGGTAATGGGACTAAAACTCAACAGGAGAAAATTCTTATGATTCAAAAACGAGCACTTAGAAACATTAATTATGCTGGATTCCTTTCTCATACAAGACCATTGTTTCTTAAAAATATATTGCTTCGTATCGACGATATTTGATTTACAACTTAGGAATATTCATGCACCAACTGTCTGTTAATGAAATACCTGCGGAAATAGCCAAACTTTTTGAAAAGAACAGCTCAGTTCATTCATACCCCACACGTCAACGTAATTTATTTCATCTACCACGTACACGAACTCTTTTTGCCCAAAAAACTGTTATATATACTGGTCCTAAGTTATATTCTGACCTCCCCAAAACAATAATTGAATCAACCTCTTTGCATACTTTTAAAATGTAAGCTAAAATGCCATTTATTAAAGGGTTACAAAACACAGGCGGAAAATGACACATGAGCAATTGTTTTTATAGTCCCATAAACATGTATGGGCATCTCAATATCAATGTATGTTTATAATGCAGTGCCGAGATGCTGTCGTCATTCTACAACAAATAACGACATCATCTCGATACCCCTCACTTTGTCCATTTGCGTATATCATTATTAATGTATGATTATAATGTAGTGCCGAAATGATGTCGTCATTACACATCAAAATAATGATTACATCATCCCGGTACGCCTCACTATTACCATTGCGTACAGATAGGTATATAGTTCTCAAAAAAATCGGGCGACGCATCTCGTCCTTAAAATTTAACGGAGCAAGCAGAGCAAGCCCCTGCAAAACACGAGAGAAGTATCCTCGTCTCGCATTGGGCAAGAATGACATCAATACGAATTGTGACCACCAATTTCTGAGGCGTGAACTCGTGTCTTAACCTGTCAACGACTTATTGAGATCTGATCGTTCTCTTAAACAAAAGATATTCATATTCTTGAGTCAACCAGTACGGCCAAAAGTCTAAAGTGTCACATGAGTCCATATGTTTATACTGCTGCTGAACTTTTACGAAGCGCATTACACGCTGGCAAAAACGGGTTTATACTGTTGGAGTCTAGAATTTAATCGTTTCAGTATAATGGTGGTTTGGCAAGGTTTATCGATCTTGGTTATCTTCCATCAGTAGCCTAAACACATGGTCTTGAGTGTATTTCTATAACAAACAACAGCTTCATTACTAAACACGGAAAAACCTACATTGATAGACCTCCTACCATGGTTTGATGCGAAGAACCTGCGAAGAATGTCACCAAAAGAAGCGAGAGGCGAACAATCTTCATCTGCCTTGAGACTGTGGGCCCATGCTCGTGAATGATTGTTATGGCTCGGCATGATGGCCACTGCCCACTGAAAAACTTAATAACAAATCCGTCCATATTAGAGTCGGCAGAAGTATACCGGGAACAGTCGAGAAGAACAGTAAAAGTTGTCCCGAATCTATTTTGATCGAATTAGCTCGGATTATAAATTACGACCCAGAACTAGGTGTTATGTGAATTTCCATAACATCTAATGCAATCGGGTTTCAGCGATACTGATGTCTTAATAGTGTAGAGTCAATCTTCCTGCGAATCAATGTTTGTACTCCTTTTTCGACATTTGTGATTCTTTTGTGCAGACGCAGACTGCTAGATAGACAGAAAAGTCTTCAGAAGCGGGGATAAAATCCTCGCTCTACCGCCAGGTATGGAAACGAGCGATAAACTACAAACTTGGAGAAATCGGTGACACACCCACATGCTACCCGTGCTATTTTCACGTCACATACCACATACACTGCCTACACGCCATTCTACGCACTACATTCTCACCGACACTCTCCCAGAACAGTTGGTATTCACGGTGTTAATTTTTAA
>CALNVZ010003433.1:25119237-25220750 GCA_940671915.1 Paracentrotus lividus
TCGTTTGTTTACATACGCAACTATCGCTAGGGGGTAAAGAAATGTGAATTGTTTTGAACGAGGCCGCATAGATCAATATGACAGGTACATATCGTGCATTTGCTTTTAATATACGTAAACACACAGTTAATGCCGGCCTTTTCCAGTTGATTCAGCCGAGTCAGATTGGAGGGAGCGGTGATATTTTTTTATTTTTTTCTGGCTGTATTGCAAATTAGAAGATGCGCGACATATCGCATTGATGTTGCCCTGTTTTAAAACGGATTTTCATATGACAGGAGCGTGGTGGATTTTTCAACCCCGCGGAAATGGAAAACTAGCGACATTATCGGGAACCATCCCATAGTCTAACATAATCATCTTCCTGGATAACGCATAATTATATTACAGCTTAATGATCAAGCAGTTTTTAAAAGCTTGAATTCTCAGCCTTCCAAAGATGGTACATTCATTTCGATTGGTTAAGAAAAAGTCCTGTCACTTTGAACATTATCACAATAGAATCTTTACTCGATGGGTCGACATTTCCGCATATCACATGCATATCGCATGTGGACGGCGTCTTCGCAAGAGGTGACAAGATCACTTTATATATTAATAATCGTTTGGAACATCAATCTATGTGAAATAAAGATTCTGATTACAACTTCATCACAATAATGTTATAAGCTTGCCCAAATGTGTATTTCCTCCATCTGGTCTGGAGAATCTATTAACTAACAACATGATAAAAGTTCATCAATTTCTTTCATCTCCACGTACGAGTAGATTGCTGAACCGAACGGACAATACCATTCCATCTGCAGGGAAATCTTCTTAAGCGAGTTTTTGTGAGCTAATTTATTATTGCAGCCAGCTGTATAGATTTCTGCGCTTCTCAGCCGTATTTCCAACGTCACTTCGTTGCGTCTGGCCTCTTAGATAATGGACGCGCCTTGTTTAATTATGATTTAATGCCGCACATTGGTATACGTTAACTTTACATTTTACATAGAGTAGAATTGATATGAGCAGAATTTGATATATCGCTAAACATACAGTGGTGGCCAAAATTATTAGAACGCCAAGTAAATTTAAATGATTTTATTTGTTTTCATTCAGTTGACCATTTGAATACCTTTAAAATGCCTGGAATGTCTACAAAAGACATTATTATACTTTAAAAACTAAATAACATAGTCATGCGTTTGGAACTCGCCCCCAACTCGCCTTTTTTGTGTTACGCTATCAATTGTAAAATCTAAAAAATCTTGCCCATATCAGGATAAAGTGTCATAACGTCACAAATATCAAGTTTCTCCCTACGAAAGTAAACATTTTCTGAAAGGAAATTTCATGAGAATGTCAAAAATGTCATTCACAATACGATAGGATTAAGTGGTAACATGTTCTGCGGGAATTTTTAAAATTATTTGTGAGGGGCCCCAAATTTTTAATTTAGAGCCCCCATTTAAGTCTCACTTTCCTCTGACCCTTAATAATTCAACATATTTGAATTGCTCATGAAATGTCCTTCTAAAAAGTATACATTTACAAGGAGTATCTTCATTTAATGATAAAATAGTCTTAACCTTTAATGGGCATGGTTATCTTTGTCATCTCACCACCAAGGGAGGGGGCGAATCCACCCCTCCCCATTTGACCAAATTTTCTTAAACTTGGCAGGTATTTGCGGTATATTAAAATGAATAAGCCTGCCAAGTTTCATACTTCTACCTCAAATACTTTTTGAGCAATCGGCATATGTAATTGACATTTTACTTTTTTGCATTTGGACTACATGTTTAATACACAAGTCCACGGGGAAACCAAAAGCGCATAGCGCAACGATTTTTAATGCTGCGCATTACCAGATATTTTAGATATCTTAGCAGGCTTATTTTTTCTAATGTACCTCAAATACCTGCCAAGTTTCAAAAAATTTGGTCAAATGTAGAGGGTTGGATTCGCCCCTCCCTTGGTAGTCCCTCGGATAGGACGTTAAATGGAGGTCCCTTGTAAAGGAGAGTCACAACCTTTGCACGTTAAAGAACCCACTGCACTATCCGTATAAGAGTAGGGGGAAACCCCGGTGCAGCGGATCGCCTGCATACCCCCAATCAGTTATATTGGGAGGAGAGACCTGCGGGTTACAGTGATTCAGTTTGCTTTTCGCCTTCCATGGCACAGGTGACGCCACAATGAATAATAATAATACTAATAATAATAATAATAGTGAGATGACCAAAATAACCATGCCCATTGAAGGTTAAGATTAATTTTTCATTAAATGAAGACACTCCTTGTATATGTATAATTTTTACAAGAAAATTTCATGAGTAATTCAAATATGTTGAAATATTGAGGGTCAGAGGAAAAGGGGACTTAAATGGGGGCTCTAAATTAAAAATCTGGGGCCCCTCACAAATAATTAAAAAATTCCCACAGAACATGTTACTACTTCACCCTATCGTATTGTGAATGACATTTTTGACATTCTCATGAAATTTCCTTTCAGAAAATGTATACTTTTGTAGGGAGAGACTTAATATTTTTAACGTTATGACACTTTGATCCTGATATGGGCAAGATGTTTTAGATTTTACAATTGGTAGCGTAACACACACAAAAAAGGCGATTTGGGGGCGAGTTGGGGGCGAGTTCCAAACGCATGACTATGTTATTTAGTTTTTAAAGTATAATAATGACTTTTGTAGACATTCCAGGCATTTTAAAGATATTTAAATGGTCAACTGAATGAAAACAACTAAAATCATTTAAATTTACTTGGTGTTCTAATAATTTTGGCCACCACTGTATATATATATTTTTTACCGTTACTAAGGAAAGTTCACGTAAAAAAAAAGAAAAAAGAAAAAAAGTCGAAGTTACACTCCTGCAAAACATGATAAATAGGTAACAAATAAATGTATAATAAAAATAAATAAAAATGCTTACCGCAGTTAATCACATCAATCAAGAAATATGGGAGAAAGTATTGGTGCAGTTTGGGAATTATTAATTATATTTGTATAAAAAGAGTGCGGACGATGTGTTGAGTGACAACTCAATATCAAAGTTATTAAAATGCATGAAAACTGTTGATATCGAACGGAAGTGTGCATAATATAAACCGACGTCTATAACTGCAAATATTGCTTGGGTTGCGTGTGATAGTGCCCTATATTGTCGTTGTTGCTTTTGGGGTATTATATAGCAATCAATCATATTTGACTATTTTTTCATATCCTTTCTTTTACTTTTTACTCAAGAATTTGACAATAAACAATTTACATCGAACAGACATATTAAACATGAAGTAAACACAATTACAGTGACCATGGGTGTCGATTGTGGGGGGGATGGGGGGATGGTGTGTACAATCACCCCCCCCCCCCAATATTTTGATATCAAGAAAATGAAAAGTATCATATTATGTACATATAAATCTAACCATTACAAATTCGTTATCATATAAAACACTTTCATGACATTATTAAATTATTTTGCAGTCTAAAATGCATAATTCTGACATTCAAAAATCCAAAATTTTATCACTTAATCGTTAATCTTCCTCGTATGTGCCTGATATACTTTAGTAATCATGTAAAACACAAGACACCGTGCAGATAATGGAAGCGAAGATGGTTTCACTATTCACAATTTGAAAAAATACCCATTCAAATCGATGATAATCACGGGCACCGATCCCAGGGTGCATAGTACCCCCCCCCCCCTCAATAATCCACGAGGGCTTAGATAAAATACATAATGAATATTCAAGAGTCTGTAACACTTATCTCGGCTCTTCATCGACAAGGTTACTTTTGGGGACTAGGACCAGTGATTATATAATACACTTTCACTTCATGATCGCATGCTTGCTTCAAATTCCATTTTAGATAACTATTGAAAATTGCATGAAAATTTTTAGCTCGCCCTTCGCGCTCGTGTAATATAGGCTATTGCAAACTGTACCTCAATTCGTTCAGCTTTTAAGTATGTATATATATATTAACGTCACAATAGTTCGTTTTAAACACCAATTCCCTCCCCGTTTCACTACAAGTATGCTGTTTCATCCAAAGAAATTCTCAATTTCTGTGGTTTCATCATGTCACTATTATTAAGAAAATTTTCAGCTCGCGCTTCGCGCTCGCACAATATGGCACTAACTGGAATTCGTCCATATTTATATAGATTTGCGTTTGTTGGCATTACGTCATGCTGGTCCGCTTCTAATCACCAGTTAAAGCCCATATAGCCCTCCATCAATTTCGCGCTTACGTGCACTGTAAAAAAAAAAATACAGCAAAGTGACGCATACAAAAATGTAATTTAAAAAACAGTTTTGTGGTAAATTTCTCCCTTAAGAATTGATGAAAGAGAAGGAAAAATATCATTAGAGTTTTATAGCATATGTATTTGTTTAAAACGGAACAAATGTGTTACTCCTGATGTATATTTTGTATTTCTCACGTAATTATTTGCAGGAGAAACTTACAACAAAACTGTTTTTTTTTTTATTACATTTATTATGGCGACTCTGCTGACAGTAGATTTGCTGTAAAAATACAAATATTTTTTACAGTGTGTAACGCAACAAATACCATGTTTCAGTTCAATATTATTGTGAAAATTTTAAGCTCGTGCTTCGCGCTCGCATTATTACAGCCCTATGAATTCGACGATATTCACATACTAGTAGGGGAGACCGGGTATGGAAGTTACACGGGTCAGTTGTTACAGTTCTCAGTGTGCTAAGTTGGAACAAGAGAGTTCGTGCTAACTGGCATCTATATACAGCCTACACATAGCTGTGATGAACTGCCGGTCGTGAGGTTTCTCCGTTGTTTTATTAAAAAGTAAATCAACAAAAACCATTTTTTACAGTTCCAGGTGAATTTTTGACAAAAATTAAAATTTGTAATAGTTCTGACAACTGAAGGCGCATGATGATAGTCTGGTATTGTGAAGTACATGTATGTCACTAATATACCCCTGAGCCATGCTCTGTAATTCTGCCTAATGGCTTTGCTACAGTTGATTTTATGTGTAAAATCACCCATGGGGTAGGTTGTTACAACAACCTACCTCATGTCGATGTAACAACCTACCCCAATTACATTACACATGTAAAGTAATTTTGTTTCAATTTTCAGGGTTTAATATTTTGATATTTCTATTAATACTTTAGTCTATGCTAGAGCTCTACTTGATCTACTGTTAACGATACCAAGAAAGTGGAAAGTTGAAACAAAAGTATGGTATAAGAGATTTACACATTTTAACAAATTACCCCGTATGTTTACATAGTAACAATTTACCCCGTATGGTGTAACAACCTACCCCGTATACGGGGTAGGTTGTTACAAAAAAATGGCTTCATTAATTAAGCTGTAGTTAATTAGTGTTTACATGTTTTCAAGTTTTATGTGCCTCAGGTTTTAGCCAACATAATCGGCTAACTACAGACCCAAAATGGAGTGTGTGAGTACTTTTATTAGAATTATCTGGCCCAAAATGTGAATTTTGTAACGTCCATACCCGGTCTCCCCTACTCATATGCATACTAATGTGCATGCGTGTGTATCTATAGGCATTACATATTAATGGTTCCCCCACCCCCTTTAATCAACCAGATAATGTTTCGCGTTCGCATTAATTATTCTACAATAAATATCCCATTTCATGTCGCAATTACTAAGAATTTTCAGCTCGCGCTTCGCGCTCGCATAATTACCCTATGAATTTTTAATTATATACTAGTAGATACTCATAAACATGCATGTATGTATATCTAGCCATTACATCATGATGGTTCCCCCTTGAACAAACCAGTTAAAGCCCCTTCCTCGTTTTGCGCTCGCATTATGCTACAAATGCCACATTTTATGTCCCTATAGAAAACTTTCAGCTCGCGCTTCGCGCCCGCATTATAAAAAACTAACTGGAATTTTGTTTTCACATTTACATGCATTCGTGTATACAAACATTACCCCACCCCCAACAATGTACACTGCGATCATATACCATCGTATGTGTCACATTGAGGAAAAGAGGAAACATCGACGATCATCCCCCCCAATCGGCAAAACAAATCGACACCGTTGACAATGACTTTGATTTTACTTTGATGGATTTGAAGTTTTGCGGGCGGGATGCTTCAGACAATAGGATCGCACAATAGCAACACATAAAAATAATATACAGTGATTTCTAAATTTTCTGCACAAACTCAAACTCCAAAGAAAGTGTTATTCTACATGTATAACGAAGGTCTAGGATTAAATCGGAAATATTTATATTGAAATTGTGTATACAATATTAGAAACAAAAATGACGCAATAATGTTTTGTAAGTAGCCCCTTTTCGATTTTGGCAACCATTGACAATGACAAATAGGCAAAAAAAATAAATAAATCGACGTTAAAACCTATACCAGTATTGGTTGTTGACGGGTGGCATATTCATTATGATGCACAGTCTTGTCTTTAGGATCGCAGGTTCAAATTCGATAATTTGCACATTTTTCTTTTCCTGTGAATCAATATAGTTTAGGTTTACGTCAGCAGGTGTTTACGAGACGGGATGGGGTCTAACAACCAAACATGTTTGTTAGACCTCTTTACCAGAACCGCGTAAGAATCTATCGGCCATTAGAATAGTGTTCAGTCGGTCACCCTAGTGTTGAAGTCATCCATCAACGTTTTTCCCCTTATTTTTCGGACCCGTCGGCCCCCTGGATCCGCGGCTGTTATTACAGAACGTGCATTAATTAAGTTCGAATATAGCAATGTTGGCCGATTTAGACTGTGAACACATTCTATTTAAAACCTGACGAAATCTACTGTTCTGCAATGCGTAAATGAAAGGGTTAGCGCAGGAGTTGTAAGAAGCAAGAACTAATGTAATACGATGAGATGTACTCAGGTAAAAACTCTGGGGTAAAACCCCAAGATTGTAACAGAAATAAGCGAATTGATTTGGTCCGAGAGTAAAGATAAAGATTGCGACGACAACAGCCATCATTCTCATTACATTCCGCCGGGCTATGAGGAGATTGTTTGGTCCAGAAATTGAAGTGCTTTTGTTGGACCATTGACGAGATTTTTGAAGCAACGTACGAGCCGTGAGAATTTGCGAAATGAGCATCGTCATAACTGGTATCAGATAGATAAACAGGATGTTTAAAAAACCAACGACTCCCCTACTGAACTCAGATGGAAAACGAATGATGCATCCGTTGGATTCTGTATCAATCATGGTAACAATTGCTGTGCTGAAACTGGCCAAGGAACATATCCATATAGCAAAAACTATCATCAGGATCCGTCTTCGGGTCACATAGGTACTATACTTTAAAGGGTAGACAATTGCAGCATAACGATCCAAACAAATGAGCGTTAGAGTATAAACTGAAGCGAAAATACATGTCCAAAGATGACCATTGATATACACTGTCCAACAGTAAAATTGTCCCATCCAGCTAGACGGAACAGTCTGGGCCCTTGGAAACGGAAAGAGAAACACTGAAGTCAGGAAATCAGCTAAGGCTAGACAACCGATCAAGGTATCGGTTGATCTCATCACTGAACGTCTAGGGAACAGAATTACAACGACAGCTAGGTTTCCAAACGTTCCCAGGAAAGAGGACACCAATTGCAAAATGGTATCCCATCCAAGCCAGTTGTTCTCTTCCCAGGTCCATGGAGTAGAAGGATTAGTATATGATACAGTTGTTATTTCCATACGGATAGCTTGTTCAAAACTTTATTACACGGAAAACTTGTACTTGTAAAAGTTATATCAAGTGTTCTATGAAATATAATTATGGTAGTTATCCGTTGACAGGTATGCAGCTTTTAAATTCGTCCTCAAAGGGGAGCTTATTTTCACAATCAAATACTCAAACGTGTCATATGAGAAAACTTGCAAGACTGAATTGACTACACTTAATTCGCTCACAAATTGAACATCACATGCGCGATGACAGTCCTGCCACATGAGAGATCAACATGTCTGCTGCCAACGTTTTGTTATGCTGCCAACATTTTGTTATGCTGCCAGCGTTTTGTTCGGCATAAGTGTATTATTTGTTCATGATCTTTTAATGGACTTTGTGACGCGTATGTTAGAAAAAAGAGCAGAGTATTTCGAAGAGTGCCTTTTTCCTGCATTATAATGAGCTTATAATTGGGGTTTCGCATGACAGTTAATGTAGGACATGCGCACTTATAATTATGATCGTACTACAATTAATAATGGATTATTTTGTAATATGATTTTTTTTTTCAATTTTCAGCATTAAAATATCATTTCTTGTTGGGCTGATCAAAATATTAACTCATTATGCTTTAAACAGTCAATCAATTAATTTCGTACTGCGTTGAATGTTTTTTATTCATAATACAGCGTATATTGTAATCATAATGTCATCCATTCCTGAATCTGGCTGTTCCCAACCGATATAAAACATGTACAAGTTCATTATTACCAACAAATTAAGCCATTTGGCCTAACATTCTGGTTGAAAGTTAACTGAATTCAAATATAGCAATGTTTGCTAATTTAGATGGTTAATAACGCGTTCCTTCAAACCTGACAAAATCTTCTGTTCTGCAGTGCGTAAATGAAAGGGTTAGCACACGAGTTGTAAGAAGCAAGAGCTATTGTAATACGATGAGGTGTACTCAGGTAAAAACTGTGGGGTAAAACCCCAAGATTGTAACAAAAATAAGCGAATTGATTTGGCCCGAGAGTAAAGACAAATACGGCGACGACAACGGCCATCATTCTCATTACCTTCCGCCGGGCTTTAAGATGATTGTTTGTCCCTAAGTTAGGAACGGTTTTGTCCGACCATTGACGGGATTTTTTAAGCAACGTATGAGCCGTGATAATTTGGGAAACGAGCATTGCAATGACGGGGATCAGGTAGATAAACATAAAGTTGACGAAACCAGCCAAAGCGCTACTGAACTCAGATGAAAACCGCAGGATGCACCCGTTAGTTTCTGTATCAATTACTGATACAATTGCTGTACTGAAATTGACCAAGGAACATATTATCCATATCAGCAAAACCATCGTTAGGATCCGGATTCGGGTGACATAAAGACTATACTTCAAAGGGTAGACGATTGCAGCATAACGATCCAAACAAATCAACGTTAAAGTATAAATTGAAGCGCTAATACAAGTCCAGGATGACTATTCAAATACACTGTCCAACAGTAAAATTGTCCAATCCAATTACGAGGGACAGTCTGGGCCCTTGGAAACGGAAAGAGAAACACTGAAGTCAGGAAATCAGCTAAGGCTAGACAACCGATCAAGGTATCGGTTGATCTCATCACTGAACGTCTAGGGAACAGAATTACAACGACAGCTAGGTTTCCAAACGTTCCCAGCAAAGAGGACACCAATTGCAAAATGGTATCCCATCCAAACCAATTTGCCTCTTCCCAAGTCCACGAAGAGGAAACATTGACGTGCGATACAGTTATCATAGTTTCGGTAACCATCTCCTGCACTATTTAAAAGAACTTTCTAAATTGGCATGTATTGTCCACTGACCCTTTTTGCCTAATGGTCCTGTTTGCAGTAAAAGATCTAGAACGTTTGATTTTCTTTCGTGCGTTAAGTTGTAAAGCTAAAAGTAAAGGGAATTGTAGGTGATACATTTACCAGCCTTCTCCATATTTTGATCAGTGTCTTTTCCCTGTGTTCTCCAGGGCCTAATTAAGATTTAGCGCTTGTCAACACACGTATGTCCTCTTATAGATTTATAAAGGTATCGCTTAATTTTCAGCTATGAGCATTAAAACGAAATTTTGTGGAGGGTCGACCAAACTGAAATAGCGCCTGTAATGTCGAAAGTCCTTATACTTAAACCTCATTTTGCACAGGGCAGTCCGACTCATTGATTGGGTCGAGCAGTTTCCTCAGTCTCGGCGAAACGAACGTGTGACACGGGGCACGTGAGCAGAAACTAACACAGGTACTTATAGTTATATCCTACCAAACAGAAACGAGTTCCTTGAATGAAGAACAGACGCAACGTAATATTAAAAGTAGTGGAAGAATAATCAAAGTCGCATAATGCTAGTATTGAGAAACAAGTGTTTGAATCTTTTAATGTCTGGGGGAAAATATATTTTTTTAACAAAAAGAGACAATCTGAATAGTGAGAGGTAAAAAGGAAAAATATGAAATTTGTGTACAAAACGAATAAAGAGTTGTCCATAAAATCAGCTACTTTGAAACAATTTTTCAAATTTGAGGATCCCCGCAGAAAAATTACCTTTTAACGAGACCATTTAAACTTCCAAAACTCTTTTCTTCTATAATTGATTCTTATAAGCCCATTTCCTGCCTTTAGAAAGAGATCTTCGTACCATGATGATAAATTTGAAAAAAAGATTTGAAGCGGTAATAGTGCCGTGATTTAGTTTGTTATTGCGAACACATTTCCGTAGGCTTTCGTACATGTATGCCTCAAAATATGAAAATATATCGATTCCCTTGTGTCAAAGCATTATTTCCTTTGACATAACTATTATTGATAACGTAGGCTAATGGATATTGGCTAGTAATTCATTAAATAGATGATAATTTGATATAGTTTGATCCGCTGAGGGATGAATCAAATAAAAGCAAAATTGAACTCGAGTGCTGAAAGCTTTCACCTTACGTCGACAGATGCATGCCTCCAAAAGGAATCTAGTATTATTTTCTGGTAAAGTATAATTTTGTGCAGCAAAGCATGTTGGGGCCTCAAAGCTCAAATAAAGCCTTGACCATGTTACAAAAATCCCTTCAATCAAAATTGTAATTGGATTCGAGTTTGTTCTATTTAAATCAGCTAACAAAAAGTAAAAAAATAAAAAATAAAAATAAAAAATCTACAATTCAGAATCAAATTTATTGGGACGTGTAAACAGGATGCGGACATTACAACTCACAAAAACACATAAGGCAATATTTAGTATTCACAATAAAGATCATTTTATTTCTTCCCATGGCAAGTCAATGAACAGTGTTTAAAATACAAGATCAGTCTCCATGACAATCTAAAATCAAACATTCAGCGCTTCCTTATAGTCGGTACTATCATGTTCATAAAAAACACATTTATATCCCCTTGATCTATACTTATACCTTCGCCACAACAGTGATACTGACTTCTAAACCACTGTCCATTCACAGTGGTTTTCTTTTCAGGTTTGAAGTCATCTCACTGGTGTAAACCGGCTTTTAGATAAAAAATTAAACCAAGCTAAATAATCAAAGCTAAAACTCAAATTAAAATCACATATTCTTACTATTTTACTAATAAAAAAAAAGACCTCAGCCTCACTAGCTCTAGAAAAAAAATTGTTTCACATACGATGCAATGATTAGATTGCAGAAAGATCGGCAAATTTATGGAGAAAATATTGAAGAAAATATGATAAATACAATGACAATGTAATTTTGGCATATTTATTGCCTAGTCATAGATCAAACAAAAATTTATATTGAAAGAAAGAAATAAGAGGATTGGGCCGTAAGCATAAACAAGTAATTACATTTCTAGGATTGTATTCATGAATTTAATTTTGAACTTGATTCAGTTCATTTCAATATTCGCTTTGTTTCCAACTGATTGAAATACAAAACAATTACAAACAATAAGCAAAATATCACGATCATAATGATAAGAAAATGCATAAACAAAATTCTAGTAAGAACAATTGCTTGATTCTGTATGGTCAAATGTTTCAAGCTCTCTACCCAAAATGTATAGTCAACAAAAAAGGAAGCTGCATTGCGAAACAGCAGCAAAGTAGTTTCCAATGTTACCAATTTATGTTGCATGGTTTTCAAAGTCGACAAAATTACGGTACCTTACTTCTTTGGACAACAGTGGGTCAGCCTCGTATTGCTTGAACTTTCAATACAAAAATAATTTTGAAGTCATACACTATTAAACCTTTATATTTATTATTACAAGGGTGCATATGTGATGGACAAATAAACAACTACAAGAAAATTATTTTGAGATATCCTGCCAAATAAATCCTGCCAAATAAAAAACATGCAACCCATTAAAAATGCAACTAAAACTTCGGAATCAACTTCGGATCTTATTTTTTTTTAAATCGCACCTTTAACGACATAGAAAAAAAATCTGAAAATCAAACTGTGTTCAAACCGACAGAAGAGTTAGTCATAAAATGCTACAAATAAAAAAAAGAGGCAGTTTTGTATTGTATTTTGATAAACCCTTTGATATTTCAATTGCTTCTCTAATTTCAATGTTTCCTGTAAGATTTATTCTCTCCTTGGGTTTTTGGCTTTCTTTAAATATGGCTTTGTTTCCAGTTGATAAGTCTGATTTATTTTATTCTACCTCATACCTGCCAGTGAGATGGAATCCTGACAATGATACAATGACGTCAATACAAATTATTCAACCGGAATGCAAAACATTCCTACTGTTTTTTTTCAATCATTACATAAATTATTACATCGAAGTTATTTCGACAGTTCTGGAAAAAAAAATACATCCAGGGTACATGCAGGTAATATGGGCCCCCTAAGCTCATTTGCCTAATTTGCATAAAATTACGAAATGATACACAGTCTAATCTGTGCTTTATCTGAATCAATAACTACTGCTCTAACTTTTATTGTGAAGAAAAACAATTATCACCAACCCCCCTGTCTGCAATACCAATTTCCAGTAGTATCGAGAAGAATTCGTTTCAGACGTATCTATATACCTCTACAAATGCCATATTACCTGCCATGTGCGGTATTGCGGCACATACTTTAATGTATGTTAAAAACTTACAATGACCCTACCGATGTCTGGAATTTGCTTAAAATGTGATTGAAAAATCATTAACTTTAAGAATCAATTTAAATTAATAGACCCTTAAGGTAAAATCCTTTGACTATACATTTCATGTATATGTAATTTATGTATATTTTCTCCTTTTTTAATACTATTAATATGCATTTCATTTATACAAGTCAATACAGGCTACAATAAGGTTTATTCTTTATATTAGTCATTATACTTGTGAATATACCCCAAAATCGTAGCAAATGAATATGCCTCATCCAATATTAAGTATCAGAATCATTTCCGCCATTTTGGACCTGTCCATTGTACCCGCGACTAATATTGGATTGTGATCAGCGAATGCATTCAAGCACTTGCCACATTGCACCCCTTTACTTAAAAACAAATTGACTTGTACACGCTACGTAATGATGCAATGAAACTTCATAAGCTTACCTAGATATAGTATTACAGAAAACAGATTGACGGTACCCTACTCATAACACTTTCTTTCAGCCATCCAGCAATGCTGTTGAAATATCCAGAATTTTTACAGTCAGCGGAGTATAAAAAATGCCGTAAGTCCTTTTGACCTACCTGTTGGTTTTCAGCATAGTTCTTCTCAGAGAAAATTTCGGGCATCGATGGCTCTCACGACGATATTTTGGCTCGTCATTCACACAAGTTGTCTTAATGCAATGAACCCATTCAGCATCTTATGGATGCTCAGCCACCCGGTCACCGGTCACGCAGGATCGACGGTCACGACATGATTTGCTTCAGTGCCATATTACCTGCTGCGCCATATTACCTGCATGTTTACCCTACATAATTTGCTAACTAACATTTATCAGCTTTATTGATTGAAATAGAAAGCCACTTTGGATTATAGGCAAGTAAAACAAAGTCAAATAAATATAACCAAGCATATCCGCTGTAATGCCTATAACTAGGCCCTATTCTTAGGTAGTGCAACATCTGTGAACACAATACAGCGAAAGCGCGCTCGGATATTATAAACTAATAAAGGGCATACGATATTCAGAGGTTTACAAGATATATGCGTTTTTAATATATTTTACTTTGCTCACCCATACAAATTAACGCCGCTAAGAGCTGCGGTATCGACGGAGTTATTGGTAAAACAAGAGCATAGTGACCCAACGCATAAGATTCATGATATAGCTTCTAAAGGACTCATCCGGGCTGGAGTTTGCATTATAAGAAAAATAATCAGTTAAAATCGAAAAGGCACTAATACTGAAAATTTCATCAAAAATCGGCATATGAAATAGCCAAAGTTATGAATTTTCTTCAGAGTTTTGAAATTTTTTAGTGAAATCGAGTCTTCAAAATTGGCAAACTGAATGATGCTCATCCCCATACTTATCTTGTTTTTAATTGTCATCGAAATACCAATTATCAAGATTCTGCCCCAAAGACATAAAAACCATCGGATTAATCCTAGTGGAAGTCAAGTCACAAAGTGCTTTTCTTATTCAGTATGAGGGACAGATTTTCTGTATACGCAATATATTGAAAAAAAATGAGATAAATAGGATTCTCAATAATAAAATACACAAGAACATTCCAGTAGGGACCTGCTGAACTGATCATCAGTTTGCTGCATTTGAATAATTCAAAACATCAATATTGAGACAATTGCAATGATACTGTGTTTACAAAAAAAAAAGTGCAACTAACGCTAAAGAAATATGCATAATGTGGTATTATTTCTTCCGATTTGTATGTGAACATTTCCTGTGTTTGGCTTGCATGAATTGTTTCTAATTTACGAAAACTCTTTACATATGTCAGCTCCGAACTCTCCCCCTTGCAATTGGCCATTGTCATACTGAAAGAGTTCTCGAAATGTCCCTTCCTGCTCCTAAAGCTGGGATATAGTTTTGGTGAACCTTTAAATATAATCTTTAAACATTTTTAATTTACTTTTGGAAAGAATGAAAGATCATAATGATGAAACCAATATCACTTGAAAAAAATTACAATAAAATAAAAATTAAAAAAAAAAAAAAAAACATACACAAAAATCTATGCTTGTTATATGACTTTTGACACGATATGAAACATTTTATAAACCTTTTTTTTATCCTTTCCTTTTGACCGTCGCTTACGACGATACAATCGACGTGGGTTTGAGACTAGTCTTAGACAAGTTTTAAACGGGTTTAAAACTTGTTGCAAAGAAGTCTCCGCGACGTCTCGACGAGTGGCGGAAAAATCGAACGTGTTCATATCTTTTTGAGATTTTTCCCGTCTCGGAGCCGTCTGCCCAAGTGAGATACCACCTTTATAGGCATGTCAAGCGTCTTTGGTTTGGAATAAGAGAATTGCCTCTTTAACCACAGGGCATGATATCTGGTGTTGGACGGTTTGAATTGTATCCTCGTCAAGCGAAAAATACAGTGCAATTCTTTGTATTGTTTGTTTCCCGTAAATGGAAGAAATATACAGTTTTTATTGTTTAAAAAGACCTAGTAGGATATTTACCTTGCATGGATGTTATCATGATTGTACCAATACAATATCATTGAGTGAGAGAAAGAGAGAGAGATGAGGAGCAAATGATGGCATATTGGGGGGGGATATCACTGACAATCTACGGCTGCCTATGTTTAACAAATATTATTTGAATGCATCATGATGACGCATATGATTGCTATATTGCATAATAAATTAACAATATACGAAAGAAACGAATCATGTGATATCGCTTTGAATATTATTGAGTAAAGTGAATATAGCCATTCTTATTTTTATAAAATATATCTCATAATCGCTATATACACTCAAAATATTTTCATTATTTACATATTTACATGAAATGTAATAGTAACACATTCTGTTTATATCATAAATACACACTATTTAAATGGAAAGTGGGTGATACCACATTGTATATTCAAAATAAAATATATTTAATTCCACATAATTTCCTGATGGGTGTACCCAATTCGAAAATGCAAACAGTTTAAACGAAAAAAATAAAAATAATAGCTTTGTGAAACGTAGTAGGTCGCACTAGCTTCGCAGTATTTTGCTTGATGTGAAACGCTCCAAGACCAAGTTTTAATCAAACAATCAATTAATCAATAAATAACCTTTGAGCTTTTGCCGATGCTCACCTTTTAAAAAGAACGCCAAGCAAGCGACCAATCTGTGTACTTGTAACTTTGTACAAGCGTGAAATGAATTGCAAAAGCCCAGTGTAATCTTAAGACATGGACGCTATTCAAATCATCCTGACTTTTTCTTCAAGCTAGATTACAAACTAAGAGAGTATAATAGGCGATCTTAAAAACAAAATAAAAACGGTATTGCATAACCTGTCAAAGATTATTTTCTCTGAAATTGAATGTGGCTCAATAATTACTGGGTCAAAAACCTTTCTCTTGACCGACCTACACAATTTTTCAGAGAAAAGACGGTGGAGAAATGTTTTCGTTTCCGATTCTCAAGACAGGTTATCTCTCTGCACAAGAAGCGATTCTTGCTTTATATTTCAAATATCTTTAGGATCTAATGTTCGAATAATGACACTTAAATTGACCTTTTACGAAGTTCTTCTTCTCCAAAAACAAATCATCATGAATGAATAAACGCTGGAAGACTATTCGTATGGATCGCACTAAAAAGAAATATTGCGAAAAGTGCTATAACTTCAAAGTGCTTAACTTCTTATAATGCATAATAAGCGTTTCTGCTTTCCTCACTTTCTAATTCAGCACGTCCTAAGAAACTCAAGCTAGCCAGACGGTACAAATATATTATTAACACATATTTTGAATGCTTCAACGGTGCAACGGCGAAGATATGATCCAGTTAAAATATGTCCGACAGGGCATTTATAGGGCACTATTTTGGCATCGATGGAGCGAGTAGGCCATAGGAGCAAGCAGATAACGTTCCGAATGGCGCTTACCGATTTCCTTCGTCTCCGAAACACCGAAGAATGCCGATGGTACTACTTTCGCTTTACATCGTCATGTTAATGAACTATAGCCATATACAACCCAAAATGATAAGTGCTTTGTGCACGTCACAATTTTGTCGTTGCTATCATTGCAAAGTTTTGGAAAAAGTTTTGCTAATAGTAGAAGTCAAAATGCCAGAGCCGTACCGTATGTCGTGATGGACAAACTTTAAAGTACCTCATTAAAAAAAAAATGTTGTTTCACCGTGATGACCCAATCCAGTTTAGAATTTAAGTCGTTCATCGTTGTGCACTTAAGGGACCTCAAAACGTGCATTTGATAATGCATCAGACAAAAATAGTGCAATATGCTTTGTAAAAATAAATATATTTCTATGATATATGATATGTTGTTCAAAATTAATATTGCTATTTTCACCTTCTACTGAAAAATTATTTATACACTGTTTTTCGAGTGAGCTGTCCCAATCTTTGTATGACGAGGTAAGATGCTTCTACATATGATAGGATGTTCCATTCTCAGCAAATAGGGATGGAATCGTTGTATTTCCAAGAATGTGTAAGAAAATTAGTCTATGACATAATTGTCACAACTTGACATTTTTTACATCTCATATTAGATTAAAAATAAGCATTTATTTACAGAATATATTTAATTTGGTGTGTCCATTCGTATATACATTTCGACATGCCTTTTCAATAAAATAGTAGGCCTTATCTTATATTCAGCCGTCTTCCAAATTACAACATTTGAACTATTGAAATATTATCACATATTCTCTTTGGTAATTCAAATATATTAAATAAATTATCGCATATTCATTAAAAAAAGAAAGAAAAATATGTGGTAGCAGAATGGCTTGTGTTTGCACATTTAGTTTCTATGCATACAACAATACCAATAAATTGGAAAAGCCATCCACGTGCGTCAAAGCCTTCCATAACAGCCGACGAAAATAATATTGCATTCGAAGATCTCGCTTTTTTTGTAAACTATTGGCTCGTGCGACCGAAAAATTAAATCGGGACGACACCAGCGATATTTGTGTGATAGTAGAAAGAAAACAAAAACGTAACGATAATTGTTTTCATCGATACATTGGTTGCTCATTGGAAGTTGACTCAGCCTGTTTCACCTATATCTCCTTGATCCTGCAACCATTTCATCTCAAGTCATTTTTAAAGTTACGTCAAAGGAAGTTTTTCGGCCTCTTTCAGCATGTTAAAATATTGCATAACGATCCTTATGCATCGGGTAAAGAATGTATTCTAAATCTTTGACCCCTCCATTTTTTCTGCATTTCAAGTCCTTATACAGCCGATTGAATGCTGTTCAATAAAAAGGGCACTACTGCCAATTTTCCTCTTCCTAGGGAAATTTCCTGAAAGAGAAGAATTTCCCGCACCTCCAAGCATACGGACAGACGGGGTGAGTATCCCACTGAAGCTGACCTTAATCATCTGGAAATCCTCATACACATTTGTCTTATTTTCATCTCATTATCTCCCTAATTAAAATGAACAATACATATTTAAATATGTTTGTCTTTGTCTCAAAGACTGGAAACATAGGTTATTTCTTTTTTCCAAATATTTCCAGATACTGGTACGGATAGAAGCCGCTTTGACGACCGGTTCTGACCTGGCTCCAACCATTATCATCAGGGGACATCTGAATTACGACCTAAGGAGGAGCGAAAAGAAAAGCAAAATGTTGAAAGAAGAAGTAAAAATGAAGGTATTTTAGAGTCGTATATACAAATATTCTCTGAACCACTCACTTACACACCGTGATCGTGCTCCCTTTTTACTAGTAACTGTTCGGCAGCTGGCACCGGTGTCGAAGGCAAATCCGACCAACCGATGTACATAAACTGCTAAAATATGGCTAACTGCATGCTCGGTATACGGTGTACGATTTTGTGAGGCAGGTGAATATGCCGCTTAAATCGAACCAA
Source organism: Paracentrotus lividus (assembly GCA_940671915.1). Taxonomy (NCBI): domain Eukaryota; kingdom Metazoa; phylum Echinodermata; class Echinoidea; order Camarodonta; family Echinidae; genus Paracentrotus; species Paracentrotus lividus. Next base: position 25,137,965 of record CALNVZ010003433.1, read on the forward strand.
CCACATTTCCCTATTCGAACAATAGATAATTTTCTTGTCGCTGCGACCTCTCCGAGACTACTGATGCGACTTATCCTACGCTAGGGAGTCTCGGAGACGTTCCTTTTGGTGAGAGTTTTTGTTCATTCGAAAAGATCGTACATTAGCGCTGTGCATGACATGGTATTTAGTGGTAATCAGGCTTGTTCAGTTTAGTGCTGCATAGACTGTCCTGTTTGGAACATGTAGCAGCTTTAATTCACGTAAACTACATTTAGAAAGCAAAACATCAACTTTGCTTCTGCATGCATCAAACAAACGGACATTTTTTTAAATTTTTAAAATTTTTTTTAAAAGATAAATATTATGGTTAGTGTGACTTGATTCATGATCATATGCGCAAGTGCTGTGAAGTGACCAAACACGATGCAAAAACACGCACAAAGGGTTAAGGAGATGAAATGAATTCTAATTTTGTACTGTCGTATAGAATTGTATTTTGGGAGATTTTACTTTTACAATGTTGGGTCAACAATGATGAAAACAAGGTGAGAAAGTACTGGTAATGTACCGCAGGTCGAACCTTCTTACAGTGACTTTAGCACGTCTCATCCCATGGACCAAGATAACCCCCTCCACCCCCCGCATACATAAACCGGGAAAATCGTTCAGTATCCGATTCGATAAAGAAACATTATGAAAACTTATATTCTTCACCAATGTTTATTGAGGTATTGTTTCATATCAATAAATGATTGCTTGAGATTCATTTCAAGCTATTCTTTCCCTTTTCCTCAAGCAAAATATACTGATTGTATGAAAATATAGTTTATTATATATATGTTGTATATTACCTGGCCCTTTCTTAGCGTCAACCCATCTTCTTTCTCGTGAGAAGCTTTGAAGCTGTGTACGACAATCATGACCCTCTCCCAGGGCTGGAGGAATGTCACACAGAATGCGGGAAAGTAGCCAAAACGACCGTCGCAATCACCCTGAAAGGAAAGTCGTAAATGATTGTGTTAGAGCAGTGCTGAAAATAATAAATTATGAATTACCATTCAACTAAACCACGCTTACATTATGGTGATAAGAACTAAAAACACGCCTATAAGCTGTGAAAAGAAGATTGAAGTTTGTATAATTAAAGTTTCTAGGGTCTTCCAGTTTTGATATTTGGGTGAGCTGTAGGGCACAGATCACTATCACATGGATTATGCTTGTCGAAAGGCAGTGAATGCCCTGAGTGCTTATCAAAGATGATATAATAGCATAGGAAAATTGATACAAGATAAATTCTACATTACTGAATTTTTATTTCCGATATTCTTTTTGTCTTAAGAAGAGTTATTAGTGTTTTAAACAGATTCTTTTAGAGACCCGGAATGAGTCCCAGTAACTTGAGGTCGTGATGACTCAAAATTCGTTATCCCCTGGCTATAGAGTCTTTTCAGGCTGATTTTAAAAGAAGAATGTAACTTCATACTTTCAGGAGATAACGATAAAATGATCATCTAGTTGTAGCATTACCATAGTCTCGTGAACACTAATTTTCTCCTTTAAGGGGGCTTTTTCATTTTTAAGACATAACTATATGTAGGATAATAGTGGTTTGCACCCTGTAGTTAAAGGTCCATTAGGACCTGCAATATTACAAACTACGCCATTTAAATTCCAGCATAAGTTGATAGATCGGTATGAAGATGTTAACAACTTCAATTCATTTACAGACAACTTATTAGATTAATTCGTAATTCACTTTTAACAAAAGAGAATAGCCATAATCATTCATAAGCAGTAATGACTGCTTACCTTCCACCAATCAGAGCCTTCATCTTCAGCTACACGCACCCTCTGACCAGCTCTAAAAATAGAAACATAATATCATTTCAAATTTTATGACGAATTAGACAGATATTTGAAGCACTTCTAGCATTGAATACCACGCCGAGCTATCCTAAGGACGCATTTCGTTACGTACTGTATTTATATATTATAAATAATAATGCTAATGCTACACGTATATGAAATAGCGACATTATGATTATATGAATTATATACAAATCCATGCTCCAAATTTTTTTTTTTGAATGCTCCATATCCATGGATTAACCCAATTTCTTTTAGTTTTGCGATAATTTTAATCATCAAAGATTGACATAATTTTGTAAGAAGTTTGACAAAATATGACTGTGTATAGAGGTTATTGAGATAATAAAAGGGTATATTACTTTAAACAAGATGTCTTCCTTTTATAATATAAATCCTTTAAAGTCAGATGCAGATATCTTTAATTGCGCATTCATATGCTTACACATATTAACGCATCTTATCTTAGACAGTTTGTACGGTTTATTTTATTTGAATTAACAATAATTCATCTTGGGCCACTAGAACTTGTTAAGAGTAAGAGAAAGGTAAAATAATATCTTACTTTAACGACAGGTCGTCCCTTAGCATGCCTTCAAAGTCATAGAGGCAGATGTATTCTCGACCAGGAGCAGGGCTCGTTGAGGCGTCCTGAACATAGAAATCAATTTAATTTCGCTAATTTCACTTAAAATAGACAAGGTAGCATTTAGCATCCAAAATCACGTAACATGACTTGTGTTGAGTATGACAAAAGAGAACTGAATTGATTGCATAATTAAACATGGGGGTCTAACAAAACGAAAAAAAATATATATATGAATAGATAGGAAAGCATTTATTATTATGTTTTGAGATCATTGTGACGTAGAAGAGAGGATGAAATCGTATACACGTTAAATTGGCTGTAAAACGTAAGAACCTCATTAAAACATAAGCAAGTTATCAATACCTGCAAAAAACAACCACATTAAAATAAATAAGTTTGATACAACTGTATACAATATGTATAAATAAATCAGTTTACATTTCATGTTATACAATTATTTTTCAATTAGAAAATGTTAATATATAGAACATTCAGTTTGTGACATGCTATGTTTAAAAAAAAAATTAAATAGATTATCGTAAAAAACAAACACTGCTGTACATGTAAGTATATTAATCGAGCTCATCACGATACAATGAATTTTTTTCATAAAATATTGAATACAAAAATAAATAAGTAAGATAAAAACTGTATATTTAAATATATCACCACTCACATCACATTTTCCAAAACTTTGGTTTAATATGCCAGTAAATATTTTGTTTTTCAATCAACAAAATGTTAATAAAGCATTCAATAATTCTATGAAATGAAAAGGTTTAAAATACATTTAAAACAGTTCATATTAAAAAACAAACTAATGTAAGTATCAACACGAAACTAGATATTGAATGATATTATTACAATGTTAATATATTCGGTGACAAAACAAGGTTGCACTATTAGGCCTATAATTGTGCATTATGCGTAAAACCGAAATTATGATAGCAGACAAACATTTTTAGTTAAAATAATTATGTAACTTTTTCCAAAATAATTCAACTTCGTAGTTTTCAATTGAACAGTTGAATGGTTAAGTTTAATTAAATCTATTATTTCTATATTATGATCATGATATCATAAAAAATCTACGATTTTCATTAATATAATTTTTTTTTGACGATTAATTCAAATAATTAAAAGAAAACGGAAAACAGTGTAAACTTTGACAACTGATAACACAAGGACATGTGAAAAAGCAAGTTGTTTACCTTTAATGCCTCAATGCAAAATATTAGACTTCGGAATCCCATTTTTTTTTTTGGCATTACAAGTTTAAGAATAAATGTGGAACATTATGGTAATCATTTCTGCTATGATCGCCTATTGGTATGAAATTTAAATGGCCATACGGCTGCGCGTAATTTCAATATCCACATTACTTTTACCAGTAATGGTTTATTGGGTCCGTGTTGTGGGCATTTTATATCATATTCTACAAACTAAGAATTTTGCAAGAGGATTGGTCAAAAGTCAATTAGGCGACACATTGTAGTTCTTGTCCATTAACCGAACAAAATTCATCGGCCTTAATATAAAAATAAGAAAGAAAAGCAAAAACAAAAGCAAAGAAAATTCATGCATGAGCAAAAACGATCAAAATTCACACATAAAACACTTAAGTCAAATAATTACTTAGTATACGTTTGATACACGTGGTATGCGACATATTGAGACTAACATGCAACGTAAAACCCCAATCACATTGCCAACAGCGACCCTAAACCGAACAAATTTATCCATGGGCAGACAGGGCAGTTGATGGTCGAATGTTACAATCGATGTGACAATGTGAATGAGGCAAAAGAGAAGTCCCATACATAATACAAATAAGAAAAGGAAAACTTATTTTTTGAGGTCACCTTACAAGACTTGACAGAACTGGAAATAATGCGACCTGAATATTTTTGCCTGGATGGAAGGGTAGATGTAAACCGCACATTCATGACGTCAGATGCAGAAGAAGAGTGACGTGGGGTCTATGGTGGCGCAAGAGGGAAAATGATTCTCAAATTCATAAGGTAGGGGCAAAAGGAAAATGATGGTTGAAATTCGCTGTTAACGAGGGGTTACACACAATAGATTTCATAATGCACATTTACTTAGGACTATCAAACGAACAAAAAAAATATAAATAATACCGAGATGAATAGCATTTATAAACCTATTGTTTAGTTTAGTTTTTTTTTCATTCAATCAGATTTATATTCTATTCGAATAGTGTGTGAAAAAGAAGAGTTAGAGTGAAATTTCTGGTATGGTCTTGGGAGAAAAACTCTTAGATTGCACTGAATAGCAATTCTTAACAGTGGACCATTTTTATACTGTTATATTCTTCCTAAATAGCATGAAAATAATCATGTTTTATATCCTGTGACATACTATTTAATAATACCCATTATTATATTTCATATTTACGAGATATCCTTCTTTTTTTGAATTTCCAGGCTGGACACATCGAAATGAATGTAATGATGCCTTGATGACTTTAAAAATGGTTTAATAAAGATTCTACTTTAACATTACAGATGCAGTTTGCAAGTAGAACATGGAAAATACAAACATTTAAATGAAATAGAAAGAATACTTCAGGAAAGAAATAGGTACTTTCTAAAACATCAGGGAATACTGCAGAGTTTGACGACAAAAAGTAAGAGGTAATATGCAAAAGAAATCACTGCAAATTTGAAACCACTCATTTCCTTTATGACAGAAAACAAACAGTACGCCTACTCAGGAAGAGTACAATGAGAATCAAGAACATTGAGAATATTGTCATAAAAAATTAAACTATTTACTTCAAAGGCTGCCAAAATTTGTAAAAGGGTTATTCATCAAAATCAAGTACTTAGTATCCGACGTAATTCTAAGACGAAAAAAAAGAGCAAAAAAACAATAAACACCCGAACATAACGATAGTGAAACTGTTAACATTAAAGTAACTTTTTGGAGAAGCCCTTTTTCCTGCATTTGGTGACGTAATTATTTAACAAAACTCACGCTCCGTGACCATTTTTTACCTGTACAATAATGATAATTACTTATATAAAACTATTACTGTTATGATACTTACGCTTTCGACGGGTGTTGGTGGTTCACTTCTCCGACCATTTGTACCTGATTTATGAGCTGGTAAATATAAACAAGGATATAATTTTAAGTAATGTTTAAATAATGTACAGGCGTAATTGCATTAAAAAATTAAAGAAAAAAACTTGATCCCCTCCCACATTATAAGTAATGATTTTGGGACAATGATATAATTTTACTTCTCGGGGTACCACATTCTACACGTATTCCTTTTAGTGACTCCCCCATTTCCACAGAATTATGTACTATCTTTTTAATAATAGGTTAAGAGATATATTTATTTCTCCTTAGTAAGATTAGTGTTTATTTTGTCTCCATGTGTTTCATTACAATAATGATAAATTGTATTATGTTGTTTCTGTTGGAAATGAATAAAATGAATCTGAATAATGGATTAAACTCTGAAGGCCATGAATAAGATTATGAATAATTTTGGAGATGATGGACACTAATTTTTTGTTTTCATGAACTTTAACTGATAAAAGAGGACTCACATGGTTCTGTATCGAATGACATGCTTTTGCCATAGGACTGGAGTATCTTTCTTCTGTTCTCTTCTCCCGCCTGGTTCGGACTGATGGATGACCGAAGACGTGGGCGACCAACATAGGTGGGTGTGGGTGTCGCGTGGGTGGAGGGGGCAGCAGACGGTAAAATAAAAACACGATTTTCCCGAGACTGGTTAATGTCATGGTGCTGATGAAGAGGGACCGGGGAGAAGTGGCGACCCAAACTACCAAACTGGGTCGACACCCCACGGCTATCGAAGGGTATGGTGCGTGGAATAGAGGATTGGTGGTAGACGGGGGGGGGGGGGGGGGGTAACACAATTGAGAGGAGTGTATAGTGTTGTATGGTGGTGTTTGGTAATGGGGGAGGGGTGGTTGATGTCGGTGTGTGGATGGAGGTATTAGTGGTGTTTTATGCGTTGGTTGGTGTTGATAATAAAGGAATAGGTTGCGGTATTGGTGTTGGTCGGAGTGATTGGGAACGAAAATGATGGTTGTGAAATTAAAGTGATGGATATGAGGCGCGTGTTGCGAGTTATAATGTTAAAAGCGACAGCGATTGTGTTGTCCGTGGTCAAAGATGATAATATCATGATAGGGTGGGCAGTTATTAGCGACGTGCATAGTTGAAAATAATGCAATGTTTGTGGAAACAGGGTAGATTACAATATTTTTGGCAAAATCATTACATACAACAGACATAGACATGTGCCGTACATTTCAAAGTGCATAAATTGTGCAAAGTTAGGGTAAAGATAATATACGATACAGAAAAAAGTAGCACGGTCCATAGTACACTAACAAACATATACCATACAAGTTGCCACGTGTACATACATGCGCGATTTTAGTGAATATTAAAGTGAAGAAGATTGAATTTCATACAAATTGATAACGTAATAAAACAGATAGTTTGAAAAGATTCAGAAACAAAGTGGTCGTGGTTTTAGTAGTATCATGAGGTGAAACATGCAGATTATTATTAGATTTTTTGTTTTTGCAATAATAATGTTACAGCAGACAGATCAAGCATTAGTTTGTTATTAAAAGATATGAGTTTATCCCAATGTTAAAAAAAAAATCATACACCAAAATATAGAAATTTTTTTCATTAAAAAAAAATTTACATTTCGATGAAATGGTGAAATATCAATCAAAATGTTAATTTTGTGTTTATTGATAAAATGAGGGTGTCAAAATGCAAATTTCGATGAAAATAATGCACTTCCAAACAGATTCATGTTCATGCCATCAAAAAGAAGGGAAAGAGAAGTGTTAACAGTAAACTCATTAGTAAGTTATCAAACAAAGATTGCTTAAAAGGTATCAGTAGGGAATATTTGACAGGGAAAGGAAAATTGCTACGAATTAATGTAGATCAGTTGTAAAAACAAAACACATGATTTCGTAATCACAAATTATGTATTACATTTCATACAAATAGATGTATTTAAATAAGCAAAAAAGTAACAAAATTCTCAATTTGTTTGGTTAATTTACAGTGTCATTTCAGATTAATGTGTTTTTAATCGTATCAACAAAATAGTACAACGAAAAAACATTTTTTTTTTTATGTTAAGAAGAAAATGGAGGAGAGAAAAACAAATAATTTCATTAGCTTACATCTAAAAAAAGAATATATTTTAAGGTCTCGAGTTCGATTCTTGATGGAATCCCATTTTCTCAGCTCATTTTTTCCATGAAAAATATAAATGCCGCAGCTATAACTTTATAATGAAAATTTTAAATTCTCGGTTTTTAAAATTGATAACAGTGATTAATTTTGGTACAAATTCCCGCGCAGTTTGTGACATAAACATTATTAAAAAGTACAAGAATAACGAGCAAGTGAACATGCTGTGCTTTTTGTGTTGTAAACAGTTTGGCCAAGACAGAACGGCATACCGATGATAATGAAGTGCAACATTTTCAATGCATTTTCCTAAATCTTAAATTATTATGGTAGTTATTACGGTTTGAGCTTTGACAATCCAGTGTTAACTTGATTGGAAGTGTAGATCAATTTCTATTCATTAACATAATCCTTGTATTGTACGAAATCTGATACTGCAACACACTACAAACTACTAAATAACTCTGACCTCTCCTGTGTTACCCATAAAACTATAGAGTTGGTAGGAACCGACGCGTCGGTTCCTACCAACACTATAGTTTTAACAGTTTTAATTTTGCTTCAGCGTCGCGACGCTGAAGCAAAATTAATGTCGACCCTGCTAACCATGATCCAAAACTTGGACAAAATGAAGGTTAAGAAACCACGACTAACCTATGTGGAGCGGATTTGGGTGTGCCTGCCCGCCTGGAAGGGGAGTCAGGAGCGAGAAGGAAGTTACTCTCATTTCCTGGAGACACGATCTGCTGTGGTTTGGACTTAGAGGGCGTCCCTTTAGGACTTCCTGCAGAAATGGTCGAAGAAATGGATCCTCTCCTGGAGATGTCCGCATTAGATCCAGACATACTAGCGGCACACTTAATCGCTTGGTAGACTGGATCAACGGGCTCTAAATTGTAAAGAATAATGATGTGAGAAATGAATGAATAAATTGATAAGTTGCTGTATTTTTTATTATTTAGTTTACCAAATTGTTTAATAAATGAATGAATCAAATGATTGTAGCTTGTAAGTTAGCAGCCAGATCGCTTTGAATTGAACAAGAAAATAAAGATATGCATTCTAATGAACATGATAAAAGTAATCATCAAAATCACCGCAAACATCGTCATTGTATTAACCGCAGTATGCATTTCTTGCTGTCTGTGTCCAGTGGTGATTAATATGCTATTACAAATTGTGTTTCGGCATAATTGTAGCTGCAACCACATTGCTCCTCATATCTGGCAAAAATCCGATGAAGAACAGATGCAAATAAGTACACGGCTGACAAATGAAAAATCGTGAGAAAGGGATTATCTTTTTATTATAATCATGATAATAGTGAAAACATAAGGTGTAGTGGAACTTATCTAGTCATATATTCAATAATGGCCACGCTGGTTTCAAATTTTGATCAACATACCTTCTCTAATTGTGCCTTTGGCGTCACTCAGGCTTCTAGTATCGAGGTCGGTGGTACTCTTTTGCCTCCGCAACATCTTACGTTTGTCAGGCTTTATTTGTAATTAAACAAATACCAAAAAATCAAAAGATATAAAACAAACTGATAAATAACAGATAAACTGTGTAAGACCGTCGGGAGACAAACTTACGAATGGTTATATTACTAATTAATGGTAATAATAATAATAATAATAATAATAATAATAATAATAATAATAATAACAATAATAATAATAATAATAATAATAATAATAATAATAATAATAATAATAATAATAATAATAATAATAATAATAATAATAATAATAATAATAATAATAATAATAATAATAATAATACCTTAGAACCAATACTATTAATAATAAAGGGAAGAGAAAAGTACTAGAATTAGAAATACAAAGTGGCACACATTTTAAAGATCTTGACTAACGAGCTGGATTCACGAACATAGACATGATAGTGTTTTTTTGTTATGACATTGTCAAAATATATTGGATAATGACTTTTGAATATATGATTTGGTTGAAAAGGTTTTGGAAAAGAAAACGTACCATTCTTGGATGGAGCATTTGGAAGAAAAATATTATATTCTATCTTTGTTTTGTCATGCTCCTGTTTGACCGTTTTTTTTTATGACAGTAAAAATAACTTGTCAGGCTTGTCAGGAAGGCAATGCGTTTTCTCGTTGTCATAATTTTATGTAATTATACTCTAACTTCCTAGGTATTTGCGTGACAATTATTGAGATGTTAGATATTATTTGTTAAAAAACACAGCTAAAGGTATCAAAAGAATATAGTACCCTAAATTAATGACGATTATTAAAAAATTAGGGTTTCCCTATACCGAGTGAGTAAAAAAAAACTTTACACTTAGAAAAATGTTAATAAAAAGAAAACCAATTTATAAACCCCAAATTATTTTACATATTCTGAAAGAGTAACTCCTCCCGCATCTTCTGGTGCCATTTTTGTGTGGTATGTTTTTACGCTTGGATGAACACGACGCATTGTTTGCGAACATGTCAATTTCGAATTGTGCCAGAATGGGAGTAAAATCAAAACAACAAAAAGCTAGAAAAAAGCAACTTTATCCTGATTAAAATAGCATAACTTTTTAACGAAAATGTCTTTCGCTTAATAACTTGGCAGGGTTGTTGGTACACATATTGACTACATTTTGTATGAAAATGAGATAGATCTGTAGAGTTAGGCATGAGTGAGCACACGTCAAATACAAAATAATCACTTTTCAAAGTATAGGGGGCCTTTTTAGGTCTGTCAGTGGCAATTTGCTCTTTAATGTGTACTCATTCGTGCATTAATTCACGAGTCAATCTAATTTTCATACAAAATGTAGTCAATAATATGTGTAACAACACCCCTGCCAAGCTATTAAGCGGAAGACATTTCCGTTAAAAAGTTATGCTATTTTAATCAGGATGAAGTTGCCTTTCTCTAGCTTTTTGTTGTTTTGATTTTACTTCCATTCTGGCACAATTCGAAATTGACATGTTCGCAAACAATGCGTCGTGTTCATCCAAGCGTAAAGACATACCACACAAAAATTGTACCAGAAGATGCGGGAGAAGTTACTCTTTCAGAATATGTAAAATAATTTGGGGTTTATAAATTGGTTTTCTTTTTATTGACATTTTTCTAGGTGTAAAGTTTTTTTTGACTCACTCGGTAGTTCCCTAAATTAATGACGATTATTTAAACTTTAGGGACATAAAACATGCTAAATGTATTTCTTAGCATTATTTAAATTGTGAAATCATTGTTTTACTTGAACATGGTCTGAATAGTTTATTGAGCGAATCTCACATATTTCCTGTTTAAATTATACAGTTAACCACATTGCTATTTTACCATGCTTATTTTAGTTTTGCAATTACATAGATAACATGCTCACAACTTAAGTTAATTCCAAAGAAAATTACCCACAGGCCACAATAAATTGTATCACACATCCAAATAAAAATGACAAAAAGGTAAAATTTATTATGATTATTTATGAGAAATATTTTCAATACATTTCGAGGGCTAATAAGCTTACAATGATTACATGAGCATGCATTATGATGGCAAACAAAAGAAAATTGTAGAACTTTACGGCCAGTACAACATCGAAAATATAACGTCTCTAGCATCTAGTAACCCTGATGAAGAAAAACATGCAGGAAATTTCATCGGCTATGTTTCTTTTGATACGACAGTTATATCATTTTGTAAATCGCACTAAACCATGCCCTCCAAGGGTTGCCCTCATGTTCAACATCAGCTTCGCAACTTTCTTAACTTGAAAAAAAAAAAAAAAAAAACAATTACGTCAGGGTAAGAAGCAACAAAATACAAGTTAGGTATTTTACACAAATGTTTTTAGCATCACCGTGGAAAATAATAACTGGAGCGTTTAATTAAATTTTTGGGGTGGGGCGGAAGGCATATATTATGTGGCTCATGTGATGACAAAAGCATAATTATTCATAAGCAGGAATACCTTTTATGCCAGAAATTAATTTAGGGAAAGAGGCACCTAAGCACATTCTGGCAATTTATGTGATCACATGTATTGTAAGGAATATGAATATTTGGTCTTATATTATCGAAGGGTATATATGTTTTTTTGATGAGGATATACAGAGATTTGAGTGTAAAAGCGCAAATCTTAAAGAAGTTTGGGCAAGATGCAACTACTGGAAGCAATATATTGGAATAGATATTTAACATTATGGATTTTCATGCAAGAATCTTAAGCAAGCCCGTTCTCAGATAGCAGTGCTTTGATAGAATGCAAGGAAGCAGGAAAAAAATAATCTTGTACCAGGTTTCGTATCTCTCGCACACTCATTTGTCGAACAAACAACTTCCTGGCGCTACGACCTTCTTGCTGTAATACAATTCATAGAAAATAAGCAGAAAAGTTAAAACTATTTCCCGGTATATTTTGGAAAGTATCGAACAACCAAACTCATTTTTGTTTTATTTCTATATTTGTTCATTCATTTACTTTATTGCGCTAAGTGTCTAGACTGTCTCTATTTCCAAAGAAATCATTCAAACACAATTTTCATCCCTATTATGACCTCTTTGAGTGGTCATAATGCTGGACCCTTTTAATTACCTCAACCACTATAACAATTTTCGATAATTCAATTAGAGCAATCATGAAATATATTTGTAAAAGCATGCACAACAAACAAAATAAAAAATGATGTTATGTTTCAAACATAAGAAGTTCTTGTTAGACATAATAATGCAGATGTAACATCTTTTTCGTCCTGTTTTCTTAAAATGGTTAATAAACAAACAATTTATTAATAACAAAAATCGATATGAGGTATTCATCCTTTCAAAAACCTTCTACGACACTGTTTAGAATGGCACGCTGTTATTGAAATAAAAAGAAGAAATTTGGCGACGGTACCCAATAACCGGGGTCTCGAAAGCTAAACCGACGCGAAATACGTCTAGGATTTTCATACTGGAAGAAAAAGGACACAACATATTTTAGTATTTGGAATGTAATTTTCAGGACAAAAAAAAGAATTTAGTGATTTAAATGCTAGAAAAAATAAAATGCTTTGATGTCAAAATTACGATCTGAAAAATGATAAAGGGGGAAAAAGACCCCCCCCAAAAAAAAAATATATATATATATATATATATATATAAGACCGCACTAAAATAAACTTAGTGCTTTATGCGAAGGTAATTATTTTTTTAATTCAATACATAAATATTGTCCCGTTTTTGCTGATATGAAATAATGACACAACATTAAATGAAAATATTGAATATGACGATTTAAAGCGGACATATTGACAATGTTGGTAAATAAACACGGTTAGGTTTTTTTCCATATTAGATGCATTAATTATAAAGTGTGACTTATCAATCCCTTATCCTTTAGTTTATAATTTAAACAAAATAAAAGAAATAATATACTTACCGATGCAGGACCTGCGCAGGATGATACGGCTTCCAAGCACCGGTGATGTACGTTTGCCTTGCATACCTTACACCTCAGACCCTGCCTCATAATACCTTAGTTAAGGAAAAAAAAAAAAACGAACCAAATAATTCCTGATAATGTGCGATAGTTTGTATTAATATTTTATATTGTATGAAAGAGATTGGCCCAAACTCACGAACGCAGGATTATAGAGGTTATCTTTGTCCAACGTTTTCCACAGAGTGGCGAGTTAAACGGCGGACTAATTTTGTAATAACAGAAAGTTCGATGCGTTTATTTCCTTTACACATCGTATTAATTTTATAGTAAAGCATTGCTACAAGGGATGTAATTTCTAATTTGCCATTTAAGCAGATGTTTTAGGTAAATTTGGCAGGTGACGGTTCCTTTAATCCTCGCTCCGAAATGTTGGTGAATTCGTTCTAGTATGTGGTTGCATCTGTTTGTTTTTTTTTTGTTTTTTTTTGGTTACCTTTCAGCAGACCTTTACAATCGTCGCAAAATGTGGGTTTGATGAAGTTGTACTCTTGGAAGACATGCGACTTTGAGTTGATGGCTCCATTGCTGGACACCCCCATTTCTCGGATGGAATCGCCTGATTCTGAAGCACGCCTCTCTGGTGAAGCCATCACAGCGTGACCATATGCTTTAAACGAGTTTTAAACCAGTCTGGTGAGAATAGGAGAAGCTGTAATTAAAAAACGAAATGAGATTAATATCCCTTGACATAAAAAAAATAAAATAAAAAAATAATGGGCATGAAAAATATGACAAACCTAAAAGAAAAACAAACATAGAGGTTGAATGATATATTCTAATGAAAGAGTTTCAATAAGCAGTCATTAAGGAGACCGGGGACAATAATAACACGGGGAATTGTAACAGAGGCTACCATCCCAAGCAGAAACACGCTAAAAACTTAACTTGTGTACAGAGAATGTACATTTCATCGCTCCACATGCTGTTTGAGTGTAAACAGATTTAACGGTTCGTTTTCTTTTAACAGCCAAAAAAAAAAAAAATCTTTTCACACTAACCAATGTTTTCTTCTGGACAAATATGTGGTTGAGAGCTAGGCTGTCTTTTTTTTTTTTTTAGAATTATATTTCGTTTTACTTAGTTTTAAGCAAGTATTTAGCTAAAGTATATTAAAGTTGATAAGTTAAATTTGGAAAAAGTGTTACAATTGTCCCGGTCTCCCTAGGTTTTTAGTAACTAATGCCCCCCCCCAAAAAAAAAAAAAAAAAAAAAACCCTAGTTGCTGTATACATGTATATAAAAATCCCGGTTAGGCCTAATCAGCAAGCGCGGTAATCAATTAAATTAAAATTAATTAAAATTTTAAATACTGAAGAGGAAAAGCAAGAAGGATTTGACACTACTTTTGCCAACCAAACGTTTTACCGAGTGCAGTAAAAAAAAAAAAACAAACAAACAAACAAACAAATAAAAAACTGAACACCTAGAAAATTTTCATTACAAAGAAAATTAATTCATGAAATCCAGATTATTATACATATTTTGAACAAGTAATTCCACCCGCAGTTTACGTTCGGATAAACATTGTTTGTGAAATTTAAAACTCCTCATTTCAATTATTCATCCCATTACGTATTTACACACCTGAGCTCTCTTGCAGGCTAAATTCGTTTCATTCATCCTGTTGTCATTGCGTAGCTTATGGATCTCCAGTAACGTTTCATGTGCTTTACTCGACTGATTTGACTTGATGCTATTAGAATAATAAAATACCAGTAAAAAGATAATGATAAATATAATTTATTTGACGTCCTCATTGACAGAGTGCAATATTTGTACAATAACTGAAATAGATACATGTAGTGAAAGAGGCATTTAACAAAATTTATGTCAGAATAGTTGTGGCGGCCAACTATCCCGCAGTATCTTAGCTTAAGTTTTGTATCATGAAGCCCTGTCCTTTTAAACTACGTTTCCAGAGATCTCTATGGAATCATCGTCAGTCGATGTTAACACAAACTTTAAGTACAATGTATATAAGTCTCGATTAGAAACATACCAAAAATAAAGCTCCTCTGCAAATAAATATTTCAAGTTATAGCAATGAGATATAACTGAATTTTAATTTCATAGCATTATAATTTAAATGTGACATTTTTTTACTTGTACCTTTCATTAAATGTTACTTTTTTTTTACTCGTACCTTTCATATTGCCTCTTTAACCTATTGGTTTGGTCTTTGACCACGTTGATCTCTGTCTCCAAGCCTTGAATCTGAAAATGGGAAAGGAATGATAAGAACATTGTTATGTATACTCGTAAAGATTGATTGCCAAAATTATGTATCACTCACTGTTCAGCAAGTACGGTGTCAAATTAGTATTATTATTCTTTAAATATCCTATATCATTCATTCAAACATGAACGTATATGTTTTATTGACAAACATTACACCATACATTAAGAACCGCAAGAAACTACTGACCTATTGTGCTGGTTATCAAAAGGTTGCGAATAAGTTGTGAATCAGTTCTTTTCATATAGTGTTTTTGGCCGATTTCATCTGATCTATATAACTTGGACTCTTTCTATTTAAATGCAATACCTCGAATAATTTCATCATTGCGTTACATTGCATCAAATCATATATTTAAAACTTGTGTATAACGAACAGTTACCTCCTTGGAGAGTAAATCATATTTATCTTTAAGGAGGCCCTCAGTGGCTGAGTTGAGCACCAATTTATTTTGAGCGAAGTCCTGTTGAAAGAATAAGTAGAGGGGTTAAGGATCCAATAAGCAAAGATATGATCCATACTGAATAAATCTAAAATACATAATAGGCCATCATTTGTTATTTAATTTTTATGTTAAATAAAAAAGTAAAGGGTCTGAAAACAATACGAATGCTAAGCTAGGTAAAGCATGCACATTCGTATTTGGCTCTTGGGTATACAGGAACAGGGTTCTGTATTCAAACTATCAGAATATACCGGGAAAATAATACCAGCGGGTTGAGCTTCTCTCAGAAGCTCTCTTTTATTTCTTTCTTTATTTATTCATTATTTTTGTATTTCTTTTTTTGTAAAGTAGCGTCTTTCTGCAGCTGACTATATGCTACTTTAACTACACATACCTCCCTAGATAAGAGTAACATTATGGATGATATGTCTAACGATGGAGCTTAATATTTGAGCCTGGTCAGTTAAGAGTGAGCACAGGGGTGAAAATGTCATATTAAGATTAGGGGATGAAAGTATTTTCAGGATTTAGACTAACATCTCAAGTTGTTAAATTATGATTGTCAGAGACATGTAATGATGAGAAGACCTTGAAATATATTATTTTTCTACGGGGGTGCCTAAAAATAATGTCACGGACGGACATTTTTCAGTAAAAGTAAATAAGTCTCAGTTCAATATCTACACAACTTTTTTTTTTCTTTACTGATACAGAGAGGTTGAAAGTATTTTCTAAACAAAACAAGAAAACAATAGAAATTATAAACTGGGGAAATAATTGTGTGCGATAAATTTAAACATTTTGATAAAAAAATGTCCGTCCGTGACAAAAAACAGAACAAAAGTATTTTTTCCCTATGTTATTGCTTGTTTGAAATTAAAATCATGCAAAGCTATCTCCCCATTATAAGACCTTTGCTATGTATGAATGATACTTTTATCAATTGTGATGCATTTATTTCATATGAATTTGATTGTCCGTGACATTTTTTGTCACGGACGGACAAATCAGTACTTAAATCCAATATGCTGCACTAGTTTTAGGTGAAATTAATTATTTTCAATTACTCCAGGTAATTATCTTGGGGGGGGGGGGGGTAAGGTGTTAATTTTTTTTTGACCTACGGCCATCAAAAGGTCACCATGTATCAACTATAGGGGTACGGTTGGGGTCAAACGGTCCGCTCGTCTATTTTTTTACTCCGCTTTTTTTTTTCTTCTTCTTTTTTTCTTTTTTTTGCGGGGGGGGGGGGCGGGCCCGTCGCCCCCCTGTACATGTATGCAGGAGCAAATCCAGGATTTCCCAATTATTTTTAAAGACTAGATTTTGGACATCCCAAAGTTTTGCATGATACGCCTGTCAAGCAAAAATGTACACTAAAAATGTTTACTGCTCTCGGGGAGGGGGTGGGGTGGCAGATTAAAACAAACAAAAAAACCTTCGCCCGTCCAATATGTCATCCTTATTTTTAAAAAATATATATATATTGGGCAAGGCTATACAATGTTGAATTGCATTACCGTAGAAATATTCTTTGACGGAAAAGTTGATTTCTGCAACAGTTTCCCTATGATGTCCGTCCGTGACAACCAAATGTCCGTCCGTGACACTGAAAATGTCCGTCCGTGACAAAATGTTTTTAGCTGTCAATCAAAAACTGGAGCTTTTATCAAAATGATTTTTACGCGGCAGCGAAGTAAAATTACTTGGTTATTGTATAATATGTTATTTTCTTAACATTGGCAATTATTTTAGATAGAAATGCCAAAAGAGTCAGGAGAAGTCAGGAAACCCATTTCTATCCCGTCCGTCCTTGACATTGATCATTTAAAGGATTCTATTCTTAGCATGTATCCATGGCAACAAAATTTTGCCATCATTTGGCACATCAAGTGGTACCCTTCACTATAAAACACAGACAATTTAAATATTTCTCATAATTAACTTTTCACGTGCTGTCAAACTTTAAAATTTGCAAAATGTCCTTCCGTGACAAACTGACCAGGCTCATTTATCCCTTTGACAAAGCATTGATTCGAAACACTAAACTCAGAGACGTCGAGGCAACTGAAAAAAAAAAAATCTCATAGATATGAGCCTGTTCGATTTTCCGACGATTTATGAGACATTGATGGAGACTCAAAACACGTCACTGAGACATCTCCGTTATGTTTTCGCGATTGGTCATAATTAAAGTAACTAAACTCTAACCGATTCCAAACCCGTCTCATAGCAAGTCAGATATCACCATAAGAATGTACGGGGTCGGACAGGACTAACCGCGAGCTCCGATCAATCTGTAGACAGTTTTGCGATTCTCTATTCTTTCCGAATATTGGCAGCCTTTCTTTTTTTTTTCCACTATTATTTTCAACATGAAAAATTCTGTGTTGCAAGTGCCATATGTAAAGGCTATGCAAGCATGTCATATTTTCACGTTTGATCGATTGAGGAATAAGCCACTGGATTTGTTTATATTCAAGTCACACCAGTGACAACACGGCCCAAAACCAGACACAACTGTATGTCTATTCATATTAGTTTGTCCGTTCGGATTGAGTCGGCTGCCCCCAGGTGACTGAAGATGTAACTGTTCTTACCCCTATAGCTGATGGTTCGGGTTTCGAAAATGAGTATTGCTTGGTGTCGAGGGGTTCCGAGTTACCCTTCGGCTTTTCCGAGGCAGCTCGCTTTGAGATGGACTCCAGCTTACGGATCTGATCCGATAACTATGTAAAGAAACAAGAAACAATGCAGGCAGAAGACATTGTACACATATAAAATCAGAAAAATTAAAAATTTTAAAATGATCGCATTCCGAATATCTTTAGCCAAACAGGCGGGGTAGTTTTTCAGAATGTTGGTTTCTTGGACAGCTGTTATCATTTTACAAGAAACAAATATGAATATTTTAAATATTTTTAATAGGTTTTAAACCTCTTCGAGTATAAATACTACCCAATGAAAGAATACTACACAATGAAAGAATATAAGTTTAATCTATGAAAATGTATTTATTTAAGTATGATAAGCATGGTAGGCCCTAATGTACAAGATCGCATTTAAACTCATTATATAACGTTCATTGGGGCAATAACATCCATGTAGCAAGATACTAAAAGAAAGTTGAAGCTTGATCGGTAAATCAGGAGAGCATTGCTTCAAAATCAAACCGTATTTATTTCAATCAAATTTGGACATGTTTATTTGAACAATTCAAGGCACCCAAGTTGACCCAAGTGCCTTACCAGGGAGCGAATCTACAACAAAATCGGCTACACCATTGCAAACATTATAATTACCTTCGCTATAAGAACTTTAGAGTGCCATGATACACCTGATATTCCTGATTCAGATATTTCATGACGTATGAGGTCTACGTCCTGTGAAACAGAAAAAACAAACTGTTTACTAACAAGTAATAGTAAGTACTCGTCTCATAACTCATCCGGCACAAAAAAGAGGGGGAAAAATGAAAGAAAACTGACAAAACAAAGCTTTTTAGGTAATGCCATAGCAAGTATTTAGTTGGATTACCATAGTTAAAGTCTATTTTGTTTAACAGGGTAACTAAATAAGGTGTGATAGGCAGAAATCACTGTTACATTGTACATTAAAACTTACAAATTTAACTTTTGGAAGCACTGCTGTAGAAAGTGAGACGTTGAATTGGTTTGCTGACGTCATCTGAAGAACATAATCATTTAATTTATTGTAGCACAAGGCTGTGTTGTAGTTCTGCAATACGAACAAAGGGAGAGTTAATGAAAGAGTATTACATAATATTTATTCAGTTTACAGTAACACAAGGCCGTGTTGGGTTTTTGCATGAGTATCATGATATAATTTAGTAATTAATTTATTTTGGCAGTAAATAAATGGTTATAATGTGATACTGTCGCAAATTGTTTGGTTGTTGTCATTGTTTGCATCTTTTGTCCTTGCGTTTTCGTATTTTAAACTTCTTAGATGATCATCTTAGAAGTCATATGTGCTAGTTCTTAACATCATTATCTTTAACATTAACCATACAGAATGTAAGTATTTCTAGATTTCAGAGTTCGACGTGACAAAATGGGGATCGTGACAAATGTTGGTAATTTACATCATATGGTATAATAGTGTTACCTTTATATTGTCCATTCCGTCTTTTGACATTTTTGACCAACTGTCAACATATTCACCCTTGCTCTGTAAAGATAACAAAGAAGCAGACTGTCAAACATTAGCATGATTGTAGAACTAAAAATTGTATACCACTACAGGTAATTAAACCTTGTATTTTAATATATCATGTATATAGCCGACAAAGATATCACATTATATTGTGCAAAGCATATTGCAAGCCTGTAATTGAAATCTTGTAAATTATTTTGTAGTTTGGCAAAAAAAGGGAGTGCGTGGTAAAACAGATGGGAAATGAAGATCATGCTTATTCACCTAACAAGAGTAATATACATGGAGCTGTTAACATTTTTAAATATCGACAATTATTTACAAAATAACAGAAGCAGACGTGCGAATCCCAATAGCACAAACCTTATCGATGATAGCACTGAGCGACTCTGATTGCTTCAAATAGTCATCTCGATACACATCCAACATCTTTACAAGCTGCTGTTTGTTTTTCGCTGACTCCACCAACTGATCTGTGACAGACGCCTCTATGGCTTCTCCCAGGTCGCTATGGTCCTAAGAAAGATAATGGTATCAGTGTATATATATAGACATGAACATTATTTACTATTAACCGTTTATTTTCGTATTTCTAATAATTTTCATTAAAACATTTCGAAACAATTTTTTCTGTTACATTAATTTGCAAATGTTACGACTATATTGATATGTTTACAGATGTTAACGAAAGATCCTTAAAAAAGAAATAAAATAAAAAATAAAAATCTAGGTCTTTTGACTTAAAAGGGATGACTCGATGACACATTTTCTAGATTAAAATACTAAACTACCCACATTGCATTTGCTAATGCCAAAATTATGGAGCTTTCCACAGCAGAAAATTTACAACAAAAATACTTTTAAAATGTTGAAACATTAGTATATTGTTTTGGTGGGGAAAGTGTCAAAAAAGATTTTTTTTCACTATTGTAAGATCGATCGATGATCAAAACAAATTAATAGCAGGCAAGGTAATTCGAGAAAGAAAGTTCTACTAACTTGAGCTGCGGAACCATATGCCTGTAAGATGTTTTCCCACACTGTGAACAGGTTTCCACTTTCCTGCCATCTGAAATGAAGAACCATGTATTATGTTTATAAAAATTATGACATACATGTATATGTTAGTGGCCATGATGGCCGTTCCGGGCCTCTACAGGTATAGGCTTACAATCCTGCGAATATCGGACCGTTGTATTAATTGTGCCTACTCACACTGACATGTTCGTTGAGTCCTGATACAAATCAAGTGAATGACAGCAAGATAAGTGTGCTGCGTGATTATTTTAAACAAAATATTTGACAGGGAGCCAGGGGTACAGAATTGGTCACCGTATTGAAGGAAACAAATAAAAAAAATTCTGAAGTATGGTATCTTGTTTTCAAAATGACGATTGACTATAGGAACATTCATGTAGGCTTGGTATCAAATTTATGAGAAAAGAGATTTCAAAGCAATATTATGGCAAACTTCTAAATCGTGTATTAATCAGTAGTATTTTGTTATCAATATCTACTTATTGAGTGGGAGAAGTATGAATCACGTACGGCTTTCTTACCTATCTTTGGCTAATAAAGTTTTTTCTTTGAAAGTTTCCACCAATGACTGAAGGCTGTGTGAATAGTCTATGTGAGTCATGGCTACAGCGGTGTGGAACTCAGCGACTGATAGAAGAAAGAGAGAACAGAAAACAAGTCCATTAGTAGGCCTACAAAATTCTGCTACTGGTGCACAGTTGATGGTAACAAATACAAACTTGGAATTAACGATTCTTAAATATTTGGTCGAATTTTAATCAGCAAGAAAAGATCAAAATTTCATATTATTTCTCCCTACATTATCCAAGTAACGATGTCTGCCGACATTATGTACGAGTTAAACTACGCCACTGACTGTGACATACCGAGATATACATAAAAACGGATTTTTCGTATAGATTTTAATAATTGATTGTGAGTAGAGACCAAGAAAAAAACTTTGTGAAAAGTTAAAGATTTTGGAACAATAAACATTTAATAACATCAACAATTTCTATACAGATATGATTACGCGAAATGATGCAAAATCTCGCTAATGTTGACACTATGGGATTTTCAGCAATCAAAAGGGCATTTCATTGAATTTATTCCATATTCATACATTTTAAGAAGAAGGAAAAGTTATCGACTAGTCACCCTACTAGTTCTTAAATTCATGAGGAAAAAGAATAGAAAGGGGGAGAAAAAGAAGGGGGGGGGGAAACGGTATCTCTTTCTATAATATCAGCTACACACTATCCTCCGAACAAACATGGTCTGCGCCAGACATGCGAATCCAAAAGCCTGTTGACTTTTAGTTTATATTCATTTACCCGTATTCTAAACTGAAGGTTAAGTTTGCAACGAAATTGCGTTTGCATGGGAGGTATATAATCGCTTTGACTTTGTGCGGTGTTATTGTGCGATCCTGTGCGTCCCGTGCAAACTTATCCTTCGGTTCAGAATACGGACGCTTGAATATCGTATGGAGATGTTAGGAGCGGTCACCTCTTTAAAGCGTGCCAGAAATAAAGGAGCATCACCCTGCGTCCTATGGACGTACATTACTTTCTGCTAAAATACAAGCATATCTAGACGCAGAGAGATACACCACCAACATACGACAGTCGTAACAATTAATTGCACTCACAACGCCAAAATGAACACGTTGTGAGGCCGCGGCGTCACAACGTGGACGGCGCGCCGTCGAATAGCGCTAAAAATCAATCCCGAAATTATAACGATCGTCTGAGGAAATGAAGCCGTACCCACTAAACCGTCGAGTATGCACAATCAGTGTGCATGTAACCAACGGGATTCTTGACCTTGGACAGGACGAAACAGGCAAGTATTCATTATCGTTATGGCTGATCAAAGAACTCTTTTACAGTATCGTTGGAACAGGTCGTCCATTGGTCGTGAACCTACTTGTGTCCGACTGTGTCATCGGATCAGAGATGTGAATGCCTTTTCAGATTCACCGAAGCAAGATAACTGTACTCTTGCTACTACCATCATGTAAAAACGTAAAGGATAACAACCATCGTTATGGCACACAAGTGGAAGATGCATGCAGAGCGGATGTGAGCATGACAGCGGTGTTATCAAACTATGTCATTGATGCAATGCGAGAAACGGCTCTTAAAAGGCGTCCCATTTATCATCATTTAACTTTTATTTGCTTTGGGTGGAAGACAGATAGTCGAACTCATGTTCGTTATTTATACACCACGAGTCACATAAATCTCGTCTCTGATTGCGGTACATCGGTTTAGGTGACACGGGAGTTTAAATTTATCTATATGGGGCTACACTTCTGAAGAGCTCAATTACATTCGCGATTGCACGAATGATTTAATAGTGTTTCTGTGATTGCTTTAATAGAAGTGAACCGCTTTCTCTAATAACGTTTCAAAGCGATGCTATGTCATCCTAGAAAAAGAAGGAAAGAAAATGTTAATAACTCCCGTCGCAGTACGTCCCAATGTGTACCACCCTCATAAAGTATAGGCCTACATGACTCATAATTATTAAGGTTTCTTATATTGCACATTTTGTCTTCATAACTTCTATGTTTAGAATAGGTGTACCTCGAATTCTTTGCAGGGGGCTAACGTGAGGAAGATTAACTAAAGCACTTTTAAAAAGTGCGTCAAGATAACCTTGCATCAAGTTTGGGAAGAAGCAACTCACCGAATGTAACTAAGGATCAAATTGTCTATGTCACAAAAGAAGAAGAATTTGGTAACACTAGGCGTTCAATATTAAAAGTCCGGGAAGTAGACTGATGATAACTCAACCCATCGTACCGAGGGACTCTACGTACGTAGATCATGATCATCACAATTAGACTTTCATTCATCTATCAACTTTGATCCCCTAGAGGGCACGTCTATTAATCATGCTTTGATGGTTTCAGACCCGAGGCTATAAGGTTGTAAGTGCCGTTTGTTTGTATTTCCGAAACACCGCCAGGGTTTTAGCCAAATATTAAAGGCAGTACAGTCCACCAACCATTGTAGTATACATGGTATACACAAAAGAGAGGGTCTGGCCACTTCGGTTTGAATAAGTGACAGCATTTCGTAAGCTATTAAAATGAAGCTTGCCAGACCCTTAACATGTTACTGCTCCTATCAATCAGTTCCCGTGAGGCGAGTAACGACTAAGTTTGTAATGCCTTTTAATGAAATGTTCTTCCTAACAAAGTGGACCATTCACAGCGATAGAGAACTTGAAAATATATAGATACAGTCCCAGAATTATGATAATCAGTTACGCATGCTAAACTTTAACAGCAACTTGAATTTAGACAAAAGTAAGTTCACACACAAAAGGTAAAGGGAAATAGCCCCACTGACTACAATTGGAGAGTAAGGGGTATGATCCAGTGCCCTGTAAGATTAGGACATTACGTTCGATAAAAAAGGTTACAACTGATTTTTTTTCTTGGTAACCTTATCATGGACAGGTTGCTCCAGTTGATGATCGTAATCCTAACCCTAGTCCTAAACCTATATAGTCTTAATCATGTCCTAATCCTAATCCTAACCAGTACCTGCGTTCCAAATGAGACTACCGAATAGATCATAACTCTAAGTCTATATGTTACAGGGCACTAAACACAAATTCGCTTATTATCGTCTGAAAGTGTTGCCCCTGATCTGGGTAAGATGTGAACTCATTATTATTGAATGTGTGCAGTGTGTAGGTTATTCTATGACATGAGGTGTTTAAAAAAAATAAAAATAAATTGTATGGCATTTGATCTACGAAGGCATTCTCCAACAAACCAGCAGGAAACTTAACAAATACTCGTATACCTACCCCACCCCCACTCACGAATGTGAGCATGTCTGCTTTTGCGGTGTATGGTGTGAACGAGGGATCGACATACACAGATGATGATGATGATGGATGATTCCAATATCAGAGACGTTCTATATACAAACATCAAAGAGGTGTTTTGACTTGTGTGGCAGTTCATGGATCTGATTTTTCAATCAAAATGTTCCATAGTTTTCAAAAAGGTGTTTTATGAAATATTGATTTATCGCTTGGCATATTGAGGTAACGCTGGCATCTTGCAAGAGTTCTGCCTTTATTTATTTATTATTATTATTATTATTATGTTTTTTTGTCTTTTACTACTGACCACATTTAAGATAATTGAACTCCAAATGAATCGTTTATAAAGACCGAATATCCGAATTTCAGCTTGGAATATATATTTAAAAATATGTATAATTTAAGTGCAAAATAAAACTTTGCTTAAAAAAGGAAGCACCGGTTTTTAGTTCCTAGGAATACAAACTGATGCGGTGATCACAACATGTTCTAAGTGCGACATGCACCTTTCTACGACGGTTTTCTAAAGCGGCGGTCACAACTCACCGTGCCTTCGACGTGAAACTCCCTACGATGGATTTCGTAGAAAAATCGTGCAGCATTTCTACCATGCAGGCACGTTGCCTGTACGACGTGCAGGAAATTTTCCAATACCCTTACTACAGAAACGCAGGAATCGCAGAAATTGACCCACGACCTGTGCGTGCATTGTGCATGCAACGCAGGAAACGCAGACACGCATGGAGCCTCCTGTGTATCGTAATACACAGGAGGTTTTTGCCATACTTCTCAGAGAGGAGGAAAAGATTCGCAGAAATATGCCCGCGACGGCTACATGCCACCTGCATGGAACAGCTTACAATCAGTTGTGACCACCGGATTGCGGTCTTTATGTACCCGTAATGTCAGAAACTAGTTGTGTGTAAGTTGAATATAGAAATCGAACCCCTTCCCTCCAATAAAAAAAAAAAATAATAATAATAAATAAATAAATAAATAAATAAATTAATTGATTAAAATAATAGTAAATAAATCAATAAAATAATAATAATAATAATAATAATAATAATAATAATAATAAAACAACGAAATTAAAATGAAAAAAATAATAATAGATAAATCAATAAAATAATAAAAATAATAATAATAATAATAATAATTATTAAAAAATTAAAAAATAGCTCGAGGTGTTGACTCTCAAACCGACGCACGAAATTCAAAGATATGTCAGGTGAAATGTTCAAAGACAGGAACTAATTATCAATATATGAAGCTAAAATGTCCATATATTTTATCAAATGACAATATCACCCAGGCATTTGAACTGCTTATACCATATACACTGTCAATATACACTGGTTCCAATCATAGTATCAGTATATATTTGATGTCGAAAACCGATAAGACGTTATTATTTTACTTCAAGATGCTATATCCCGAGAAATAGTTCAAGGTGCCAAGAATTTTGATATTAGCACGTGCATTATTCATGATTATCGTCAGAAACCATATTTTGGATTGGTATCTACGTCAGCATGGTCAGGAGTCTATCATGCAATTCTAATGGGATCGCTATATATCACGAACATTGATGCGAGTTTGATACCATGTAGTTAGTGCCGTAAAGCTTCAAATACAAAACGATTTATATTTCACTTTTGAAAAGGAGTGGTATTTCCAATTATTTGTACGTGTATATTATATGGCGCTAATCTGAGTCCTCACATACGTTTTACTAAAAGCTGATGAGTCTGTGGGAATCAGGGGCGGATACAGTATCGCAGTATAAAACGTATCGGCCAACGCGCCAACATAATAGACCCGATCTTGTCCCCAGAAAATGGGCCCGACGAATGTATTCAATTCGGAGATCTTGGATCCGCGCTTGGGAATACCCCCTTCCCCAATAAAACATAACAAACAAAATAAACAAAAACAGAAAAAAAAAAATAAATAAACGAAAAAAAAAAAAACAAAAACAAAAACAAACAAACAGAAGAAACAAAATAAACAAAATAAACAAAAACACACACACCCCCCAAAAAATAAATAAAAAATAAATAAAATAAAATAAATAAATAAATAAATTATATCATTATATGTATTTAAAAAATAAATAAATAAAAAGGATATTTAAATAAACATAATAATTTTCGAGGAAGTTATCAATTATGACATCGACCCTTTTGTCATCGAATTAAATAAAAACTTGACTAAAGACAGTACATTTGATACTTGATAATTCCTTTGAAAGCTCACTCAGATAGTTAAACGGGGACAATGGTTTGTAGATAACCTTATATTAAATAATAAATAATTCTAGAATAGTACAATATCATTAGTATCTTCCTTTACGGCACCGAATGCACGCTACACATCTTCAGGATTTAGTCCTAAGGGAGGGGTATAATTACGAACACCTAGCGTTGGTTCGTTATGTTGGTAAATGTCAAACACTTATCATGTCCAAGACAAGTGTTTCTAAGTTATCTGTGTTTGTTCTCCTTAGTCTCCTATCGACTCGTCCTTCCACATTTTCTTGAACGCATTCATATAATTACAGTCTTTGTCTAACTACCCATGAAATAATAACAGGGTCATTATCAATTATGTTCTATTTTTTGTTTTGTTTTGTTTTGAAAATGATGGGCGTGGAGGCACATTCATGACTCAGTTTAGTTTATTTTAATATTTTAAATACTTTACATTCATAAAAATATACAAAGAAATATTTGTGAATAGAAAGATGATCGAAATAACAGCTCAAACAATAATTGAAAGCTACACGATATAGGACTAGTGGTCTAAGTACGTGAAGGTGCCATTGGTAATATTTATTTGGACTTAATTGCTCGTACTATCATGATATTTCTGAATAGGCATTCGTCGCAATTATAACTCCTCTCGTAATGTTTTTTTTTTCTCTCGTTTGTTCAGCCATGTTTTTGTTTAGTTTAGTTTAGTTTCTTTTTGGTGGGGGGGGGGGGGGGGGGGGTTGAACGTGAAGTCTTAAAAAAACAAAAAACAAAAACACAAAAAACAGACAGACAAGAAACCCACGGAACTCTTGCGGGGCTAATCACTAAAAATTGCTTTAAGGGAGCATTTTCGAAAGACGTTCCATCAAAAAGCACTCACCCCCGTGGATGACATAACACGCTCGTGGTATTTGTGCGGTTGGTTACGCAAAGTTCATCTGTGACGTCACTTCCTTCTTCGCCTTTTTCAAAATGGCTACTCTGGGTAAATCGCTATTTTGAAAAGGAAGATGATGCAAGTTTGAATGTCATATTTGAAAAGTATTGATCGATGGGGTGTAGTATGTCTTTGGGAGACGGCACGTCACGTGCTAGCCACACATTGGCTCTCAGGTTCAGTAGTCTACTTTCAGACACTTGGTGTTCATTTTCTTCTAAGACCAGTGCAGTTTAATTTGGGTGTCACTACGCATTTTATTTCATCATTTTTCATTTGGCATATGATATGGGCACGAATTAGAATTATTCTTACCAAAAAGAACAGTAGTAGAGGCGAGGCTCTTTCTGATTTTCATCTTTATTTCTTCTCTTTATGGTTGATGATATTGATAAGAATAGGGAGAAATTCTGTGAATTTTGAATAAGGAATTTGGGATATCAATAAGAAAAATTAGGCCGAATTTGTTTCTCTGCAAAGGGCTGAACGGGGCAATACATTGTCTGTGTATACCTTTCAAATGGGAAATGCTTATTTAACACCGAAAGTTGGAAAGTCACTCCCAACTTGAACTTACTTTTTCGAAGCACAGCTAAATTCCAATTATTCAGAAAATATGTAAGAATATAAGTACAAGTAAGTTCACCTAATCTTGAAAACAGAAATACCAATGTCAAAGATGGTAAAAATCGACCGCTTGTTTTAATATTGTGACAAGAACTATGAGTGAGTTGGCCATAATATTCTAATATCACAGTGTTCGAAAAAAAAAACAAAAAAAAACCATCATAATAATATTTTACTCATTTCGATATAGTTATACACCAAAGGCCTATATTTTGATATCAAGAATTATCAAAACAGTTCGGCCCCAAGTTTATTTTTGTGTTCGTGTGTGTTTGTTTATTATTATAATAGTTAAAATAGTATAACATACTAGCAACTAGTTTTTCCCCTGGACGGTAAAATGTCAATCGTGCTTTTTCTCATAGCCTAACAGCCGATGTATTATGGCGTCAAGATCACGGTCTGCACTAACATCTCATCTCCAACATCTTATCTTCAACATCTCATCTCTGTCTGATATGTCTCAGAGGTGTAGGACTGTGTTTGTACGTCTATGATAAGCAATTCAAGTTTCAGGTATGAATCAGGTGCATGGAACGCTAAAGGGAAAATTTAAGGGCATACAAACTAATCATGACGATGATAGTTTTTTTTTTTTTTTTTTTTGGTCTTGTCTTGTTTTTTTTAAATTTTGTTTTGTTTGTTTTTTGTTTAAGGGCGAGAGTTCTTCATTTTATTCAGTTTGGGTCATTTTCGTACTACCAACACCATACAAAAATGGCCAATACCGCTTTGGGTTAACTTTGTTTGCTGTTGTTTGCTTGTTGTTTTCTTTTTACACCAAAGTGGGATGTGATCAAAGTTTTTACATGCATCTTTTTATGCTACTGCCCTTGTCCATTTCATGTTTTTCTTCTTCTTCTTCTTCTTCTTCTTTTTTTTTTTGTTGACTAAAGCTTTCTATTGTATTATCAAATTCGCCATGATAGCCGTTTCCAATATTTGCCAGTTTGTTTATGTCTGTTTTTTGTTTTGTTTTGTTTTTTTCTTTCTATAATGTTATGAATAGCCACACCGTATTAAGATTTAGGTAGGCCTCGCCTGTGTATCGAGACATCTTGGAGGAAAGAAGAAAGGTTATGTCACTCACACGTACGTCAGAACGACTAGACTTATCACAACATTTCATTCCCAATGATCCAATCCTAGATTGAAAATGGTCTAAATATAACAAGGAGGCAAATCCAGGCTTTCTGTAAGCTATATTGCCTGTGACATGCAAACTCGACTGACATTAGTTCGCATACACATATCAATTGCAAATACATTGCATTTACGACAATATCCTACATGTATATTGAAAAGAAAAACATACAACTTGCAGTAAAAAGAGCATTTGGAGAGACAATATATTCATTTTTGCATTTTCACCACTTGGTGTTTAGCGGCAGGACTCAACAAAATGAGGGAATAAAGCCTTTAAAACATTGAAATGTCATTTTTTAAACAAGGTAGAAAATAAAAATGCAGTGTTAATCAATTATAGTTCTACCCCTTGTAAATGCATTATGAGCCATTTTCCTCATTTGAACCATGCGAACAACGAGATCGATACAAGAGAGTTGCAATTCTCAACAGAAAAGCTGATTCAATCATTCTAAAAATAATTTATGTTTGGAACTAATTTGACTGGAGATTGTATATTCTATAAACATGATGAACGGAGCCAGAGTAGACGGGATTATTTGTACAGCTTTCAAAGCACACATAAAACATTGACTCTTAATTTGTCCCTTATGGGTAATTGTTCAAAATTACCGCATCGAACCCCAACCAAGCGGGGGAAAGGGTTCACGTTCCTATTAATTTTTTCAAGGTCTGTGAAGTAAGTGTGGAGCGAAAATTTAAATCATGAATTTGAATCTGAAACTAAACTAAAGTAAAAGTAAAATTAAATTCCGTTGATTTGAGGAAATTTTGGGATAGCAGGGAGAGTTGCAATTATCTTTAGTCTTGTTCGGGTGAAACAGCGATGGTTTTTAATAGGATTTGACATTGATTTTTCTGACTGGTCTTGCTGAAACGACTCGAAGATCTACAAAATACCAAATGCAACAAAAATCAAATTCACAAAATGCTTGTTATTGTATTATTGCAGTACAATATATATATATAATATATACAAGGGAGAAAATAGTAAATATTAAGGAAGAAAAAAAAAAATCATCTTAAAACATTTATCCTGTTCCTTTTAATGTCCAGGTGTCGACAGAATAAATTCGGATCTTATTTTTTTCTTTTTTTTTTTAGTCGAGAAATGAACATAACAACAATCATATTTCATTACTTGCAAAACATGAAATAACATGAAAT
Source organism: Paracentrotus lividus (assembly GCA_940671915.1). Lineage (NCBI taxonomy): Eukaryota > Metazoa > Echinodermata > Echinoidea > Camarodonta > Echinidae > Paracentrotus > Paracentrotus lividus. Next base: position 25,168,955 of record CALNVZ010003433.1, read on the forward strand.
TGAAATGGCTTGATTTGAGGAAATTATAAGATATTATTTTGTAGTGAAAATTGCGATTAGAATGATCATGGTGATATAAATCCTTGGTTCCCAAGAGAGTAAGGCCAGTCTCTTCACACCCTGCCATCAAATCATCTCACCCTCATCTCACGTCTCATAGCACCCTATCAACACTAGCAACCCAGGTTACACTGACGACAGACATACAAGAGACCAGTGTCCTGTAACATAAAATAGATACGATCAATCTTACGATTCATTTTAGCTCTTAGTTCGCAGCTTAGTAGATAGATAGATCTTTTATGTTACAGGTCACTGGAAAAATAACAGCTTTGCTGAAAGTTGTAAGGGCAGGCTTTAAAGTGTGACAGGTTTAAGCCTATATCAAATGAAAATTTATTCCCAAACCCTTAACTCGCGTCTGATAGCGCTCTAACAATCCATTACCCTATTCACATAGATCAGGCAAAATCAGCTAAATCAATATCATTATCAAAACTCCCCATGTACGCTAGTCCTCAAGTATGAGATCCTTAAAAGGGATAAACAATGGTACTATTTTTGTTTACATAGTCTATTTTTTCATGGCTAGCTGTGCCCATGAAATTAAAAATGAATATTCGAAGTGGTATTGTATCTCAATATCAATATGTCTCGGACACATAGAGACGTCTCTGATAATTTTGTCCGTCGCGGAAACGTTCTGTGTGATGTCTCCGCGACGAAAAAAACAAATACATTAAGCATGTTCGATTTTCCTGCAGCTCACGAGACATTGTGGCTACTCATGAAAGGTCGCGGAGACGTCTTTGCGACCAGTCTCCAAATCGTCTCGAATCCGTCTCAAACGCATCCCAAACTAGTCTCCAATTCGTCTCATGGCAAGACAGATACCACTATTACAGTCCACATGCCCTACGCGTGTAAGCTTCGACTGCCTCAAATACCAACATTAGTTGTTCCTTCTAATATAGCATACCCTGTGGGAGTTTAGCATACACCTGCTCCAGGGTATAACACGTGCAGTAATTACATTTTGCTGTGTGTATTTCTCATTAACCAGCCTCTGCAGTATGACATTGTGCAAATTTGTAAGGAAATTACAAAGTTTATATCAAGGTCATACCGTCATGTTGGTTCTCTAATAACTGATCATCACCGAAATGTGGCAATTAGCATTTTGATTATTTTTTGTCGGATTGTTTTCCTCCAACGTTCATTCTTGCTCAAGTGGCAGTGGAGTTAAAACATACCAATTTTCTGCTTATAAGATCCTAAAATCTAAAAATGTATGTTTGCTTAAGGACCATGAGGACATACGGTTTTAAGTCTTACCGATATACGTATTCAAATTGACAGTCATGACAGTGATAATTAACGCCTTACCAAAGGATACTTTTGACCATTGTCGTTAATGAATCTATAAACTTTGCTTCATGTGTCTCCCAATGATATCATGACAAACAACTCTTACTTGCTCTCATATTCTCATTTTCACTAATTGGTAACACCATTTAAAAGCAATGACTGAAATTATCCTACCTAGGGCCAATAGTAATGATGCTGGAAATGGAAATAGGAATAAAAATTCTGACTGAATATGAATCGATCAAGACAGTACAGAAACATAGCAAAAGAAATGAGCCTCTACTTTCCATTGGAATTCAAGGATGAATGTTATGGTTTCATTAATCCATAAATTCAGTTAGTAGTCACTTGTGGTGTTCAACAGACAGGTGTACGTGGTAGTGATTGATTGGGTTGAGCATGGAGGCAAATGAACAGATATTAAATAGTCTATGATTTCGTATTACACTGGCCTGACTACTGGTCATAGATTAACAAAAAAAATATAAATAAAGTGACAGGCATGAATTATATGGAACAACGGCAGAGAGAAAGAGACATAATTTGCGGGGAGGGCTTGGAGCTTGGGGTAAAGAAATCATTGCCCCAGAATTTGTCGGTTCCTCTCTCTTCTTTCCTGCCGACGGTCGATGGACATCCAACCTAACATGTCCGACACGGATATCCGTTAGGGCATGCCCTGATCCACCATGGCGAAACTGCAGTTTTGGAACGATATTCAAGGGCAAAAATGCTATACAAGTGAAGATGTTTAAATTCGACAGGTTACCTTAGCAGAAAAGTACATAAGGATTGCGCATAGATAAGGTTAACACTACAATTTGACTTTAAAAATGGAGTTACTTTGGGCAATACAGAGAGCGCAGATTACAGAATCAGATGCGTATCATCATGATCATCATGATCATGTCTATATGAAATTGCAGCGATAACAATCTGCGGAATTACATACCGAAGAGATGTAGATAACAAGAGCAATTAAATCGTACTGTCACTACCCTCAATCGAGTGTCGGTGTTCATTGACATTTGTCGACTTTCTCGCTTCAAAGATCGCCGTAGTGGGACTGGTCCATAGCCGCGTTGCTCTCCCTGCAACAGGCAACACAAGCAGCCTAATGACAAGCCTAATAATTCCCAACCCGCAGGGTAAGGGCTATCTTTTACCGCAGCCACACAGGCCGCATCGACCCAAAGTCGAATTTCAAACGGAACAGAATAACACTAGACCGCAGATGGCTGGTTAGCAGTGGATCGCTAATCGCTTTCGACGTACGTGTGACTGATGTGCCTTTATTGACGTGTCTTGGTAACGACTACGGATCCCGCGAGGGAACCCAGAGGAAGAACAAAAATGGAATACAAATGAGCTCCATAGGTCAAAAAGATATGTCATGTGTATTTCTGAACGGAAACCGAGGAGCTAAAAAATAAAGTTCATGAAATAATATTGAGTGTTGTTTATCTGTTTTCGGTCACACATTTCATTTTTTTCTGTACGATTACGATATGCAATCTCAAATTTCATGCATTAAAAATGGTGAACGGTACGCTCAGACCACTCCTCAAGCCATGTTCTTTTTTTTTCCCCGGTATATTCTGCCTTCGTCGCAACCTAATCAGATGATACAATATTTTCTAACTAAAAGGTATCTGATGAGTCGTTCGTCGAAAGACCTTACCGTGCATGATAATGTAAAGAGACATACAGAATAAAACGCAGACAAGACAGTAGCAACAGGAAACAGAAGCTAAGTCAGGTAACATCTTACAATAAATTACACTCTTTCGAGCCACATCTAGCAAAGCAAAACTGGATGCCAAACCGTATTTGCCACCTTCAAAGAAGACATATTAGTCACAATTTGTAACGACAATTATAAAGGTATCCACACATTTCAACCGACCAGAAATATATTGGTGTACAAACTTTGATATCCACTGTCCGGACCAAAGGAAAGACTATCAATTCAAAGATGGCGTCATGACCCAAAGCACGATTGCATGAAGGACGCCGAAAAGAAGGTTATTGACATGAATTCCAACATTCATGTTCAGGCTCGCCGACTCAGTCGCTGTTATTCTAAATTAATCTTAGCAGCGAACTGGAAATATTAAAGGGGACCAGTCATGATAAAGGGTGAGAATCTTGGTAAGATATGAAATCATCGGCTGTACATAGGTCTACACATGCATTTTGCATGCATAATAAGCACTGACGTATTATAATTGAATGCTTGTTATAATGTGTCGATCAAGCATGATCAAAATGTCACATTATTATTATTCATATAATTATTTTACATTATCATTCGACTCGCGAGCTTCTCATTTTCTTCTTCTAATTGGTTTCTTCATAAAGTCATTACCAATACTTTTACCGTATTGTGTTTTCGTAAAGATCTTTGTGAACAGTAGGCCTATTATTTATCATCGGAAGAAGATGTAGATTTGCTCCAGGTCTGGTAATCGAAGCGGTATCGTTTAAGAGATATACTCTAGAATAGGATTTTTTTTAGGTATTCTACATAATATAAACCATATCTCGCTTTATACAGTCTGTGTCAAATAAAATGGTACAGTTCGAAAACATTTTTTTTTTGTAGCATGAAGATTGATAACAGCTATAACAGGTATTTTCATAAAGCAGGAAAAGAAGACTTTCTTCTGCAATTTTTCTCATCACATTTGGTGCAGTATTTCTTGAGATATGACTCATTTTTTATAATCAAGCAAAATCAATTTTTCGCACGCCGTCTCATGCGTTTGTGTATGATTTTGCATAATAACCGTGAATTCGGTGCTCCAGAACAATAAACATGCTTAATTTCGATTTGTTCCTCGTCACACAAAACTTAGCATAACTTTTGTTTTACGAAAGCAAATTATACAGGACAAAGCGTATCAACAAGAAAATATTTTGGCTTTAATTTGATACCACAAACACACATTCAGTGGCGGATCCAGGACTTCATTACAGGGGGGGGGGGGGCAAAATCGGAATTTCAGATTTTGGTACACCCAAATTTTTCCCCCGTTACACCTGGCGAGCGAAAAGGTACACTCGACTGTACCATTTTTTTTTTTTTTTTTTTTTTTACACAGACTGTGTATTAAACTTTTTATATACATACTGATTAAAAGCTCTTTAAAAACAATTTCAGCAATGCCGGAATAAAAGTACCTCTTTTCCTGACATTTTAACCATTACTGTATGCAAAATGCTCTCAGTCCACTAAAACCACCAACCGCGAACAAACATCAACTCAACAACAGGGACTTAGAGCTCACCATAGGCGATTACTTCAATTTACATTGCCCTTCATCAGTAACTTGCTATGTATGATATACAGCGGACTGAAATTAGCGATCATTACTGGTCTCATCCCTCAGGAATGATTACATGGCCTAGTTGTTATCCATTCACATACTGAATGTCAGCAATGACGTAGTCTTGTTAAGGAAGCATTTGTGCCCACCAAAGTTGATGAATGATTGGACAACCAACACACACTCTTGTGGGTTGATTATGAGAAGGTTTGGATGTTGAAACTACATTTAAAAGATTGTTTAAGTAGGGGATTTTTTCAAATTTGAAGTTCGATAATCATTTGTTATGTATATGCTTTGCTCGTGCTTTACCCATCTCAAATATTTAAAGACCGCTAAATCACCTTTTTGCCTAACCTTTCATATTTCAAACTTGCTGGGAAGAAGCGTGTCGTTGAATATTTATGACAGACAAAAGAGGATTCACGGTGTTTGGTTGCATAAAACCCCTATATCCTGAGGAAGGTAATACTACTGCCTCGGAAAGCATGAGCTGGTAGATTTAGACAGTTGTTTTCCATTTATAATTTTGGATGCTTTGTAATAGCAAAGAAAAATTTTGTTCAAATTATTATTATTATGTGTGACTTGTGCACCTATCCATGTGTGACAACCCACAGACTTTAATTTGGACGGAACTTCAGGAAAGACATCGAATTGTTTGGCATGGCGCTTCACAGGTTATGCGGTCATACTGGTCATAGAATTCAACCACATTCAACCAGTTCTCCAACGTTATCAATGATATTTACATGTAACCAAGGGATCGACATAAACTTTGTAGTAATCCATTAGAACGTGTTTGTTATTTAATCAAGTTTTATGTCACTCATTTTCAACAGTATGACATCACTGTAAAGCTAACACTGCCTCCCATGCCTTCCCGACCACAACGTATGTGGCACATCCCATGTAGTACTTCGAGAACGCCAACTCAGAACTTTGATTTAAAAATGGACTGTAGTACGTCTACGTCACTCGAACACTCCCCCTCTTTGCTCTCTTAAGAGGAAAACAAAATCACATCAAGTAAAGTTTGTTAAACGCTAACACTGCGGTAACACGTTGCCAAGTCTTTGAGTGGCACTGTCTCACCTCATTACAATCCGTCAAGTACTACTAGAACACAGTCGATACAAACCTTTGACTATGTCCAGAAGTGATGAACTGTTTTATGAGGTAGAATGCAGGTACATGTATGTTTGCAGAGGTCTAGAAAGCAGGATGAAGAAAATTTTTGCAATAAGCCTCTATCCATGGTGTAATTCATGGCCGGTCATTGAGATACTGATTCAGTGGCAAAGTTTACGGGCGCTGCAGCACGCTGCTTTGAAAACCATGGCAACATTTCCTCATGAATTAATATATCCAATCTTTTGAGCTATAACATGGAAACATGCATATGATGGTATCTATTAACCTGTGTTCAGACGGGTTAGAGACTTTTTCGCGACTGCGTCTCGGAGTTGTCTTGGAGACATCTCCCAATTCTCCGTGACGTTGCGAGAAAATCGAACACGTCCATACTCTCGGCGACGTCTCCTGAAATGAGCTATCCCCTTAAATCATACCAATGGCGTGTATTTATACATTCTTCAACTGATCATGTTACAACTGAAGATGACCTAGAAGGGGCAAAGTTATCCTGATTATGAATTTAGATATTGTAACAAGACAGATCCAGTTTCTGGGCTTCATACTAGCTTACAGGACAAGAAGGAAGAAACTACTTAATGTTACAAAATAGATTGACTGGTTTGAGTAACCTCTTTAGTGCCCCCTTGCGAAAAATAAATTACGAGTCTGTAAAAAGTACAAACTGATTTTATATAATAACTCGTGCATGTCGTGTGTCTAAAAACTGCAGGATTCCCTCTTCCCCTTCACTATTCACCCATCACCTCGATAAGATGAATGATAATAAATGGACATAAATGATTATTTTTTTTTTACTAATTCTTTCATTCAACTTTCTTTCTGACCATCATTTCCATTGCTGCTTTACATGACTTGACTGCTTCCTTTCTAAATCAACTTTATTTCCTGTATTTCCTTCTATTTATTTACTCTTACCTGATATGAAATCAGTTCAAATACCAAAAAACCTTTAAACATTTTGTGTGTGTGTGTGTGTGTGTGTGTGTGTGCTTTGTTTTTGCTTTTTTTATTTTACTTTTTCCTTGGAGGCAGGGGGTCCCTATGTAGCTTTAAAATAAAAAAGACCCCGCATTCCGGTACTCTTAACAATTACGGTTTGGAGTGTAATCTCGCCAATTTTGACTGTGCTTATCAATCTCAGTGTTTTCGGGGTTTTTTCCATCTAGTTTTTGCAGTATTTGGGTGGGTAGGGGATGCCCTATTTTTTATTTTTATTTATTTATTTTTTGTTTCCTTTCGGTTGAATTCTCTTACGTGTTTATATCTAATTCAGCCTTTGGATTGCAATGTTGCCTAGAATGTTCAATACATTTTCAATCAATATTTTCTCGAGCTCGTCTCATGTGACGTGTTCACTACAGGGGCTGTGTGCAGAGAATACTGCAACGTTTTCCCAATTAAAACCGCCTGGGGATCTAAGGGGCTTAAGTATCGCTGATCCCGAGGAAGAATCAAAATAAGCATTGGCGAATGCTACTAAGTGAAATGGCTTTAGGGCTCAGCGTGGATTAGAGAGAGGTCTCTCCTTACCCCACTGGCAACAGTAGAAAGCATGTCCGATCCGCTCTATACAGCCTACAACCGGTTCGAGAAGGCAATGTCTTAACCAATCACAATGCATGTGGCGCCGAATGAACGCACGTGATTAGAAGGGGTTTTCCCTTTGATAAAATGTCAAATAAATAGAGCTTCAAGATGGATTATTTTTATCTTCATTACATTAATCTCACAGTTACGTCAACATCTGTTAAGTTAAAAGAGAGATAAATCAAGGAAATAGTTGATAATAATTGACGGCTTTGATATGGCTCCGTTAATAATCAACGAACCGTCGGTCATCACTAAGAACGTTTCACATATTAAAATGCTTATCCGACTACATTAACGGTCGACATCATCTTACATTCCTAGTGGGAAAACAATTAAATGAATTACTTTCCCGACAGACAAACCGTGACAGGAATCGAACTCATCATTTGCTTGCCCAGGCAGGTGATAAAACTACTTGATTTTGATACTTTATACCCTCGTTATCATTATTATTCTTATTATTTTATACAATAAGTTGATATCATCAATAGATATCGAGGCAAATCCGTGGAACTTCGTGTAAAGGAAATAATTCCATTGTTAGTTTAATGAAAAGGACAATGGTGGAAGTAATTGGAATCTTTAAAACTACAGACACAAACATAATCTTTGTGATAATATATTTGTTTAATTATTTTTTTTTTTTTCTCTCTCTCTCTCTCTCACTGTATCTACTAATGCATGGATTCGTTTGAACACAGTCATGTTTTAATTCACAGAATGCCCTTCATTTTCTAGCAATCAACAAAAAACGAGATTAACAAACTTTCTGAACTCGGCCAATGACCGCATCTATAATCAATCGAATCTGACTAATCAAACCAAAAGGCGTCAAGGGTGTCAACATAACATGTTGCGGTTTGAAATTACCGTCATTATTTGATTAATATTATATTCAATTTAATTGTTTCCCCGAAGGCCTTGATAATGATGGAGAGGATTAGCCTAATTATTTTGTCATCCCAATGCAATCTTTCATAGCGTATAAACACATCTGTCACTGAACTAATGGGAGAGTCACTCATCGCTCAGGCATACATTCACTGATGAGTACCAGAAAGACGTTACCTCTTCTAAAAGGTATATCCTGAGACTAAACAGGCGGCCTTATTGCTATACACATACACGGCAAAATATTACCTGAAAACTTTCTGCCACTAAACTAATGGAAGTGTTTCTCATCGGCGAGGCATAAGCTTCCTTCTTGAGAGCCAGAACGGCTTTAATTCTTTGTAAAGTACTTTGTTGAGATTTAGCTAACTGCTTTATTGCTCTTATAAGTCGAGGTGAGTAATGACATGGGACCTTTCTGGGTATGTAAATACAATACGACAGACAGACTCTGAATAAACATTCCAGACATAGATAGCTACGGGTGGGACCGCAGAGAACTTTCTATGGACGTTGTATAGCAATGGGTTATTAAAACCATGCTCCTCAGAGGTGAAAAGTATTAATTACCTAATCATTTGGAAAACAAATACGAAAGAAAACCTTTAGCATCAGCTGTAAAATAGAGTGAGGAATTTGGAAATATTATAGAAATGTTATAATTTTCTTAAATTGCTGTTGTTATAATTTGCATGGCATTGTGGAATTTACATATTGTAAAAAAAAAAAAAAAAAATTAAATAAATAAAAAATGTCTTAATGAATTTTCTTTAATGCCAGTGCTGGAGGATTAAATATGTGTGTGTGTGGGTGGTGGGTGTGCGTGTGTTTGTGTGTATGTGTGAGGGTGTATAATATATATATATATATATATATATATATATATATTAATATATATATATTATATATATATATTGCTTTAATCACTTTGCAGAGTGATTTCCAAGATTAGCGCAACAAGGGATTCTTTAAGATTCCTCTAAAAAAACACATTATAACTTGTATTATTAAAGCATGAATTTGGAAGAGCTATAAGATATCAAATACGTGATTCCCGACTCCGTACCAAACACTGACTTCGACAGGAGACATGTCACTCGTTGTATAATTCTAACAGATCATATTTGAAAACCAAAGTTTGTATTTATTTATAATATCTTACTACCATAATGCCAACTCTCAGCAGCGTCACATTTCTTAGTATCATATTTGGATCGTTGTTATGAAAGGTGGAATTTAAATAAATCCCATTTCAGATCGACATGCACTGCAGCACTATGCTTTCCACAAAACCCTCTTTCAATAAACATCATTAAGCAAAAGTACAAGATATCTTTGGTGTAATTACTATCTATTATAGAAATATTTTCTAGTATTTATCCCATATATTAATGCTAAAGGTTTATTTAAATTGCTTGAAATATACCATAACTTTTAAAATTACCATGATCAATTTGTATTGCAAAGGGTAAAGCTTCTTGAAATCGCACTTGAGATAGACATGGGGCCTGATATTTATCATAGGTCTGTTTTCTCAAACACTACTCAAAACTATTCTCTCGACCGTGGATCGTGATAATTCATTATAATGTGTGTTTCGCGCGTCTCCTTTTTAAGCAGACAGTCCAAATTACAGGAATATATATATCTTTAAATACAGTTTATTTTAAAAGTTACACGTTAAGATATAGTTCGATTCTTGGTCAATCTTGCAGAATTTTCCGATTTCATAAATGTCATTGGGTTCTTTTGCACTCACGTGCATATACAATATAATCATAATTCCGAAGTATCAATATCATTCTACTAAATACGAAAGGTCACCTTTGAAGATAATCGTATTGTCTTTAACAATAACACTTTTAATCGCATTTGACGTAGTGCTTATGATTGAGGCTGAATCTTAACCTGATATTTGCCGATGGTTATTTGTTTCTCAGGCCTGTTCAAACACGAAGACCTGCTGTCTTTTTAGCTTTGCTTTCAGTCGTTCATCATCAATAATCACCCCCACGTACTCTGTTCAACGAAGAAAAGGCGGTTATGTGTGTTTTAAAAACAATCAACAATGTTAGATATTTGCACAGTGCGATGGATATCCCATTTCAGGGTCCTTTCAGGCTCCGGTGCTATCTAATTAAGATATGAACATATCGTATTTCCGAAATAACTTAATAAGAAGCTATTAATCACTAAAAAAACGCTGTTTCTATGTTTTTATTATGAAAAACGCGTATTGCACAGAGGCCTTGAAGGTTTTTTTTTTAATACGTGGAGGGGCTGAAAAAAAAAAAAAATAATAAATTCCGCAACCCTTGTTGCATATTAATTTAGTTTTTAAGAACGATTTTATTTGCTGATTCAGATTCAGATTTAGATTCAGATTAATTTATTCGTCAATATATGAAAAAAAAAATATAAAAAATTGCCTTCCACTGCCAGTGGACAAAGTATATACAATACAATAATATATAAACAATAGAAATGAAATTACATGAACAATACAAGATACTTAAATATGTAAGCACAATAACAACATTGCACGTAAGATAAAGGAATAGAAAAGAGAGAGAGAGAGAGAGAATGGAGTTAGGCAGAGAGATAGAGAGAAGGAGAAAAGAAGGTAATAATAGAGGCAGTAGAATGAGTAAGTGTAAAAGAGGAAAAAATCGATATGAAATAAGGCTACTACGGAGCAAATAATTCAAACGTAGCACATGAAGAATAAACTTAAATTCAAAATCTAAGAGCGATATAAGAGTGATATCAACCTTTTCCAACTTTATAAAAACAATCTGTTTTAAGTTCGTGAGATTCTACTAGAATATGTTTTGGTTGGAACTAGGCTAAACAACTCTGACCGGATTTCCTATTCCCAACAACGCAAACACTCGAAACCATCGAAGAGGCCTGGAATGGGGGTAACCTGAGCCCCCCGACGCCCTCGCTGGCACCCTCCAGGCTAAACCAATCCCAGGCTTCCAACAAACAAAATACGTGCAACTTTATTAGGCTTGTCAAATAGACCCCCGTTACTTACTTTATGTCTCCTTGTTTTCGCTCAGCTTTAATAAGGAATGTAATTTTGACTTTCTTATTAGTTTGATAATTTTACCTAGAAATGGGTTTGATGCCGATCAAATGTTACAGATACATTAAATTTGTATTACTTCGATTTACCATTAAGCAGTGCAATTACTTTACACTTTACACTAAACAAGTAAATGGTACTTATGAGGTAATTTTAAAGACTTAAATGGATGCAGGCTGAAAATGAAAAGTGTCCATGTTGTGATAATATTTCATATCTTCAGACTTAAATAAGCGTATCCACCTCCCGTGGGCAGTATTATATTGTTGAATACCCAGGGCAATAACCGTTTATGTCTTATCACCTTTAACATAACACTTTATAAGTCTGTTAAAATATGCTTTAGACTTGCATATAAAGGTTCTCTGAACCCCGTAACCATGGAAACAAAGTTTTTATGTTACAGCCGAGGGTGTGGCCAAAGGATCCCAGCTTATGGACGCTGAGGCTTGCTCTACTTGAAACAAATACTGGTCTAAAAGGAGAGACTAAATCCCTCCCTGTCTGCCTGTCATGAAGAAGATTGCATTGCTGTAAACGAAGCTATGTAAGATGCACAAAATCGAACAACATTGCCCGACAGCTGATGAAGGTTCAGGAAATCTAGTCGTAGCTCTTTTTCCTTTCCAGCGTTATCGTATACGAGAAAGCGGGTACAGAGCATGTAATAAATATCACGTATTCCCACAATGAGTCTTTACAAAATAAAAAGAACGGAGAGCATTAAATGAAGATTTTCAATAAATTTTACATTTAAATTATTGATATCAAACTATTATTTTCTGAGAATTTTGAAAGAACTTGCAGTAAAGTAAACCGGTTAATTAGGCCTTCGTTTCTTTAGACATTTCACAATCTAGTGAGCAAATGCCCTTTTGTTTCCAGTTAAATACATTCAATTAATTTAACATCGGTTGACTACAAAACAAAACAAAAAAGTGAGGCAAATTCAAGTAAAAACTTGAATTCATTGGCAACTCCTCCGATTGATCTTTTTGGTCTCTCAAAAATTACCTTGCTTATCAATTATGGGTCAGAAAAACACCAGGAAACAAAATATTAAACAATAATTTTGATTTCCCCCCCCCCCTAGGGGTTTCTTGCGACGTCTTGGAAACAGGAAACGCAATGTCATTCTCTTTAGCACAGATATTTAGGTATAAGTTACAATTGATAAATTACATGGCTCTAATTCATCTTTCGGAAAAGATTAATTTGGAAATAGGCATTGACATTAAGGTGACATTAAGGGGGAAACAAGTAATGGAGAGAGAAACAGACAGGCAGACAGTGACTTAGTGAGTGCGTGTGTAGGTAGGGTTGGGCAAATAATTACTTTTTTCTGAGAAGTTATTTCAAACAAGTTACTTCTATAGTCAAATTTGATGTAGAATCCAAAAATGACAACTATTTTCGTGTACGATGATGTCTGACGTCGCTAAAGTGCAAAAAACCAAAATACTGTATTTTGCCCATTCATCACACACTTTATAGGTATAAACCGGTTTTTATTTTGTTTCTTTATGGATTTTGATGGTCTAAAAGCTCAAATCTGACAAATTTATCATTACCTATGTACCTAGTATGTGTTACAGGTGTTATTTAGTGATTTTGATATGAGGTGATTTTTGCTCGATATTGACTGAAACTAACTACCAAACTACACTAACAGTCAAATTAGGTAGGATTAATCATGTTGGGTTCCCTGACACCCAAAAGCCATATAAAAACGTAATAAAAGTGGTTTATACCTATTAAAAGTGTGATAATTGGGCATAATACGCCAGTTTGGCGGCCATTTGTTTTTTTGCACTTTAGCGACGTAAGACGTCATCGTATGCAAAAACAATTGTCATTTTCAGTTTCTACATCGAATTTTACTATAGAAACAACTTGTTTGAAAAAAAAGTTGAGATTCGCCAAACCCTAGTGTAGGGCATGAAGGGGTGTAGATGGTTGTTATTCTTGTTTCGTGGGGGAGGGGTGGTGGCGTAAATTATTGTGTTTGAGGGATAATCTAGAAGTAACAAGGTGTGGCAATAAGTTTGTGTTTGAGAGAGAGAGAGAGAGAGATAAAATAGGAAATGTATTTTTGGTAGAGGAGATGGTGTGATATAAGGTATATGTACATGAGCAAGAGAGAGAGAGAGAGAGAGAGAGAGAGAGAGAGAGAGAGAGAGAAAACGGTATGTCGAGACATTGGAAAATGTGAAATGAAAGAGCAGGACAGCATTCCAGTGAGGAGTTGTGTGCGTCTGGGATAGAGAGAGATAGAAAGAGAGAGAGAGTGATAGAGGGAAAAGAAAGAAAATTGGTGGTAGTGGGAATGAGGGACATACGTACAATTAATAACGTTGCCGTGATAAAAAAAGCAGCTACCCAGGTGCACCAATGTGGGCAAAACAAAAATCGCCAATTACGTTAATTAGCAAGTTTATGAAGAACACACACTTACCTGGATGTTGCAATCAAGACGCAGAAACAGGTGCGGGGATTGCAAGCAACATGGAAAGAAAAGAAAACAGAAGATAAGCATAATGAGCACACAGACAATTAATTTCATTTTCTAGACACGCATACTTCAAAACTAAAATGTAACATAACATTTGTAACGCTGATGTGTTTTGGGGCACAAATTGCGTGAGTATACTTCAACTATTGAAAATAAATAGACTTTGAAAATAGTTTAAACTGATGAATTATGAATTCCTCAATTTGCATACATCGTAGTCATGGTAGTGATACAACAAATAGCACTGCGTTTGTTTTGTCATAATTCGCAAGTGAAAGAGGTTATTCCGAGGAAAAAAAAGGTTCTTGTCACAAATACTTGTTATAGATCATTTGTAGAATTGACTCTTGAAATTACATTAGTGATTATTGTGTATTCACAAATGCACTGACAAAATTCAAGCAACAATATTTAAAATTATTACACGTTTAAGTCTCTTTTTCCATACATTAAAACCATGTATTGATACTCTTCCAGATGTTTGCTTGTCAGCGTTCAATATTGTTAGCATAATGTTTGTCCCATGTATTCTAAATTACCCGTATCGATGGACAAAAGAAGTGCATTATTGTTACAATATAAAATGGGTGGTATGAGAGAAGGCTTCTGATTGGTCAATTGCCCTATTTTGCAATGCTGTAATTCGGTATATGGTGCACCGCGTGCACTATACCGGCAATTTCTGCACTGCCTTGTTGCGCAAGTAAAAAAAATGGTGCGCACAACAATAGATACGCGGAGCAACAATATACGTCACAATAGCTTAATTAGCACCAAAAGTTTGGCAAACATATTGGCAAAGATAAAACCAGATTAGGCAAGGTCAAATATCTAGGGGTCTATTTACTATAATAAATACTGCATGCATCTATTAATGCAACATTACTGACTATGTGAACTCCAAATACTAAATAGAGCTACTAAATAGAACTAAATACTTCAAGAGCTGAAGAGAGGATTCATCATAGACTAGTTCACGCGTTACATTTAACTTATAAGGTTTAAAAACTCTCCTGTTTTTACGTACGTGTTAAGGGATTTTCAAGTCTTCTTGGAGAGAGGATTCATCATATAAATAGTAAGGTAAGTTCAGATATACTTTGATACAATTTTCTGTTCCCATCTAATATAACATATAGCACATGCTTATTGTCGTTCAATATACAATATCATTCGTGTCCATAAATTTCAAATTTCTCTTGTGCGTTTATATTTAAACTCGGCCTACGGCCTCGTTGAAATATAAACGCACGCGAGAAATTTGAAATTTATGGACACTCATATTATGGTATATTGCACTCGCTAGCATGCACTATTTGTATAATATTGCACTCCGCGATGCCAGTAAAATGCTGCGCGCAACAGCTTTAACAATGGATACGCGGAGCAGCAAATAACGTCATAATAGCACAACAGCTTATTATAACAATGGATACGCGGAGCAACAATCTACGTCATAATAGATTGATCATTTGAATTTCTCCTTCGGGCAGATTTTATACAGGTGAGTAAACCTCTTTTTTTTGTTAAAACTGATAGCGTTGCTGTTGCCATGGAAAACGGTTTGTATGTATAATAATAATAATAATATTGAATTTCTTTCGTGCAATATGAGATATATTCCACTCAAGTGCATTAATCACAATAGCAATTTGGTAACAGCATATAAGGGGTACTGTATTCACGATAGAATAATCACAAGAGTGGAGAGGTTTAAAAGCCAAAATGGGCCGTTTACGAAAAGCGAAGATTATTTTTTTCTCAAATGTCAATGGAGAATTGTAATGCAGAAGGATGACAATAGCCCTAGCTTGAATATACCACTCATACATACCGCAGCTTTACCGAAGCAATAATGAAAGTGGGGTAAAGGAATATGGTGGCAAATTATGGCACGTTTCCACGACAACGGCAAGCTGAAAATGTCATGGGGACAATGCATTTCCGCATGTCTTGTTATGTAGCGACACTTTCTGACCACGCCACACAGCCACTCCCTCACCAAACATACACAATATTGGTCATTGAAGGGGGTGGATTGTTTATCTCGGTGTGTCATTGGTACGGTGTCGACTTTACTTGTGTGATAGGGGCAGTGTGTACGAATTAATACAAGCTGATTACCTGTTCCAGTGTTAACATTGTTAGAAAAACACATTTTGTAATAGTAGAGAGTGAGGCAGGAGAATTAAATTGATGTATTGCGTGTAAACGAATACTGGATTGCCCATTGGAGTCCATATCTTTGTCTTTTAATGCACTCAGATAAATTCTTCTTGTCAAAGAAATGGAGATAGACTCTAGGCTAAACTGCAGTTCAAATACTCAAACTTGCCTTAAAGAATTAATTCAATTATTTCAACAACTGAATTGTTTACATATCATTTCACAAGCATTCCTTACCACCAATAAGTCGTGCTGCTGATCCATTGTATTTATGTATAATTTTCTTATTTACGAACGTTAGATCATGTACATGGAATCTGTGCAATATAAGGAATCATGTTTGTTAATAATAGTAAATCGAATTCAATTTAATTAATTAGAACATATATCGTTAAAATGAAGGCTTATTTTTAGATATCTAAAAGGAAAATTAAGATTATCGTTTGAAGTCTTTGTTATGCTGCAGCTGTTGTGTTGCTTGTCGGCAAACCCTAGGCATATAATTTACCAAATTTGAAGTAGAAATATCCCTGTGACAAAAAAAAACAAACAACTTTTTCCATTCGTAACCCATTTTGATTCCAGAAGGAGTCGGACTGATTATATTCTATTGGTTCGATTTTTTGTTCATATATAAAAAGTATTTCACCGTCAGTAGAGAGTCTACCGTGATAATCCATCAGACTGATGCCGATCCCTTCTCGGTCTTTCAGTCGAAATGTCAATGTCCGCTCATGCTGAACTTTCGGAAATGAGGCGGGATCACCATGGACGCGAGACAAAGCTTCTAGAAAATTTAATTCACAGCGCATATGTCTTCTTGTCTACCTGTCTTGCTTCTTCTCCATATTTTGTTCCGACATAAGCCTAAATTCAAGAATGTGTTTTTGTTGTGTACTGTTTATTTTGTCTATGATTATGTATGTCCAGAATTTGCTATGTCCAGAACTCAGTCACTAACTTCTTTCAAACATGACCTAAATGAATGGATGAAAGGGTTTTATTTGTAAAATTTTGGTACATGCATGACATGGGATAGAGGGGGAGACAAAAGAGTTTGGGATTTTTTAATCATTAATGTTTATCTTATCTTCATTAAGATTTATATTCTAAATAACCTTATATTGATTTTATATTGTGTTTGTAAGTGTCTTGTACTGCGGACCTCTGGGAAGAACAAAGCCATTGTGGTTCTGAATAAAGTGTTCCCATCGTATCATTTTAAGTATCTGTATTATGCCATATTATTTTGTATCATGTGTCATGTTTGATTTTTTTCGGAAAATAAAACCATACCATAACATACCTCAGTTTACTGTCATTGACTATACCGTGTGTCTCAAAAAAAAAACGTAACACTTTTGAAATGGTTGCCAAATTGAGCATATATAATTTTATGAAAAAATGTCGATATGTATGGAAAGCTAAAGGACCAACCTTCATATGATATGAAAAATTGAAAAAAAAATCATGCTTCGATGAACACTTTCACTTAAGTTAGAGGTATGAAAATGCGCCTGCGCAGGATTTTTCCTTCCAATTTGGACAGGTAAATTACTTGTAGCTTACAAAATAAGGTCGATATGAGATATTCATGATCGATGGATCAAAAGGATATTTTGAATCAAAAGGTATTTTGAATACCTTGAATACCATTCCTTTTTCTGTGTTATTTCATCAATCCCGAAACACCACCGCCACCCCCCCCCCCACACACTTCCACTCCATCTTATTGCAGACCTGCCAACAAAAAAGCGTATTCCGTACTTTTTCTATCCTCTTTCGCTTCTAAGGGGTACTAAGATCTATAGATGGTCTAGAATGCACATCACCATCATGCCATACTACACCGCACCTGTCTTCATAGAAAACATTTAATTGTCCAATGAATTGTCTATGTCCCTCATTTACCAGAACGAATGCTTTGGTGCAGGGATGACACACTTGTCAAAATGTTTGGCATATTTACCTTGTTTTCTATTGAAAATAATTAAATAATAAAAGGTTTCAGGTCGACAGGTGGATGGAGATTGACATTTTTTATGATCTGAATAATTATTGACATTTAATGAGTTTGATACCCCTTATCCAAATGAAAAAGACAAAAATACGCTTTTAGGTTGGCAGTACTGTTATTGTATCATTGATCTGGTAGATGTGTGAACGGGATTAAGGAAGAATGTGAATTGGCTAAATTGAAATATTCCAAATCATAATTGACATTACGCAACCCACTGTCCTCCCCTGCCGACCACACACACACACACAACACACACACACACACACACACACACACACACACCTTCTTCCCATCCTCTCACCTACTCCTTGCTTTTTTATTCATTTTCTCCGAAAGTTTGGTGGATCATTTTTTCCATTAATAATCAAATTATTAACCAGTCACTCATTTTGATCATTGAAATCAATCGATAACTCACTGAAACATTAATTCCATCAAGCAATTGCTCAAACCAATTATCACACGCACACAAACAACACACACACGCACGTACACACACACACATACGCGCACACACATACACACACGTGCACACATACACACACACACACACACATTAGGGCAGACATGACAAAAAACAAGTTAAATCTTTTTTAAAAATATTTTCATGGAAGTTGGTGTGTGTGTGTGTGTGGTAGGTGTGGTGTTTGGGGATTTATAAATGACAGAGAGAAAGGACTGGTATTCAAAACATCCTTTTAACTCTTAATCCATCGATCATGAATATCTCATATCAAACTTATTTTGTAAGCTACAAGTAATTTACCTGTCCAAAATTGGACGGAAAAATCCTGCGCAGGCGCATTTCCATACCTCTAACTTAAGTGAACACTGTTCATCGAAGCATGATTTTTTTTCAATTTTTTCATATCATATGAAAGGTTGGTCCTTTAGCTTTCCATAAATATCGACATTTTTTCATAAAATTATATATGCTCAATTTGGCAACCATTTCAAAAGTGTTACGTTTTTTTTGAGACACACGGTACTATGTCCATAATGTAATAAATATTCCATGTACAAAATAATGAAAAAAAAATTAGAAAAGTGTTTAAAATCCCCCTAAAGAAAACAACAACAAAAGACAAACAATAAATAGATAAATAAATAAATAAATAAATGAAGAATAAGAATGCAAATACAAATTTAGAAGGAAAAAAAAAAACCCCGAGTAAAACGACTTCCCCCACCCCATGTCAGTTATTTGAATGATGATGATATACTAAAAATTCCAATTTCACGCCCCCTCCTTATGAATGTCTGGATATGCGCCTGATAATGCCGTATATCCTCAATTTACTTTGTCATTGTTTCACTTTTCCAAAATACTATAGTTTACTATTCTCCGCCTCTTACTATATTAAGAATTTACTATATGTCACGATTTTACTAAGCCCATAGTTTAGAAAGAAAAGAACATTGTTGAGAGAAATGGTTTGATTGAAGTTTGATAACTTAATATGACATCAACAAATGCTGGTTAAATATATTATTTTTGACGTTTTCATTTCTGTTCAGATTGCACACATCTCAAGGTAAATAGTACTATGTAATCTGCATGCGGCATTCAGTGAACCTGATGTCATCAATCGGAAGAAAGAAAATATGGAAATGACCTTCTTTTTTAATCAGGTTTTCAGTCTCCTGGAAAATTTGGCAGCTTGCCGCTCCATCGATTCTACTATGTAATAAAAATACCGAAGTGCTATTATTGATTTGTGTTCTTCTCCTATGTGAACTTTCACATTGTATGGATGTAAAGAGACCGAGAAAATATAAATCGCTTGACATTAAAATAAAATAGAAAAATAAAAATATTTTTTTAATTCTTGATAATTTTGACAAATTATCGAAACATTTAAAATCAAATTTGCAATCAGAATCAGAAACAAAACTAAAAAAAAACACAAAAAAAAAAATAACAAAAAGATGAATTATTAAAGACCTATATTGCATCCCCTACCTAATTGAAGTGATTTACGAAATGAGTCACCTAATTCTTGATGTCAAGGTTGGGGTGCGAGTTCCTGCCGACTTTGATCGACACTATTAAGTCTTACTCCAACCAGGTGTTAGAGAAGGTTTAAAGTGTTTAGTGTTTTTAACGCGGGGAATATGTCAAATTGACTTTGACAAAAGCCATTCTTCAGCCTGATAGCATTGAAAAAATGAAAAAAAAAAAAAAGAGGAAAATTTCGTGCATTTAATAAAATAAGTGAGCAACATAATTATGCTCCCCATATACATGTAAAGGGCCTGTCCCACAGAAGGCAATCGTTGTGGCGACAACCTATGTATGCTAGAACCTGCCAGAATCGTGTCAGAATCTCAGGTGACCGAAGATCATATACGTATCTACGACTCTGTCTACGATAGGCTACGACAACGACTTCCACGCAAACAATAGGATAACAATAGCTGGTATCCGATAATACAATAGCCTCGACCTTCGCGAATCTCGCGGCTCGACTTCTCTTGTCACAGCTTAAAATCAACCAAAATATGAACTTGCGCACTGCGGCGATCCTTGCGACTGACACAGGCGATCGAGAGTTTTCTACCTGATGGCGGCCTGTCGCCTTTAGGTTCGTGATAGTCCTCTCAGTCGTCGACATACATATTTGGGTCGTGAGTGATTTTTGAAAATTTCAAAAATTAGCGGCGACTGTACACTATCTGAATGGGAGGCCGATCCTGATTTGGTGAATGTTGGTGGCGAGAAAGGCCGTAGCGGCTTAAATTTCACTGTTTGTTAGGTTCAGCGATGCGTGCAACGTACGCTGGATCGCGAAACCTGCAACTGGACGCCATTCGCTGTGCTATATACAATTTCTATCTGGCGACAATCTACCATAGCACCTTGTCGCGACAAGAGAAGACAGACTACGGTCATTGACGTCAACCAAACTGACGCCGGCTATTGTTTAACTTGTTGAAACCGACGGCGAACAAAATTTTGCTACGTATTTGTTGGCGACAGACGCGATAATTCACGATCTTATAGGCGATTGGACCCTGCGCATGCTGGCGATGGGTACTAAAAGTAGTTCGTAGGTTGTCGCCACAACGATCGCCTTCTGTGGACAGGCCTTAACTGCTCATGCAGTTTTCCACCTAACCCCTAATGATATTTTATTATTTTTTTGAGAGTCCTTTACCGTTTTGACCCTACTATTAAACCACCCACACTGTATGTTGCATATCTGTACGGTCCAAACTGCTTTTTAATACAATTAGCTTAATATTATCACAAGTATATCTGCTTTAAAAAGGGCGCACCGTCCCACGCCAACGCAAGTACTTTGTGTGAAACCAGACTACAAAAGAAGTCCAAGATCAAAACACGCCCGGTTGTGACCATAGCTTTATGATCGTTTAATATTTTAACGTTTCCTTGTGCACATCCTTCAGTTTACTCGAGGTATCCTGCATTTGGTAATTTCTTCACACAGTACCAGAATTCCCAGTGGCCTCTCAGTGACTTTTGCCTACTCTTGGCAGTACAGTGCACTGGTAATGGGCCAATAGATGCAGGTGCTGGGACTCTTTTGGTGGTGCAATTAACGCGGTTAATGTGTGCTCTGTTTTCCGTCGTAAAACAGATCAATGGTCCCCGGGGATTTTAAGCGAGACCGAAGCGTGACATCCTAGCCACGGTGCAAACCTGAACACACATCCAATCATTTCAATACATTAAAGGGGAATTCCTGTCTTTTTTTTTTTAATAGAGGAATAAACACAGAGCAGCCCATTGTGAAGATATAAGTTGAATTCGATAAAGGATTACAATGTAAATATTTGTTTTTGTGTTTAGGTAAAATTGTAATTGATTGAACAAAACGTTACACGTAATCATTTCCATTACAAATTCAAAATTGTAATCGATCGATAAAAAGTTGCATGCCATCTTTTTACCAGTATAAAGGAATTAATCTATTTTGAGAGAATATCGAATTTGATAATTAACTACTTTGGACTAAACTTGAAATCGTTTATTTGAGCAAACTTGATCATAGCATAAGTACCCGGTACACGCGCGTAAAACAAAAAGAATTAAAAAAAAAACAAACAAAAAAAAACAGTGCTGATTCCATTTGCCCGTGATACACAACGAAAGCGCAGTGTGTTCTTTATTTTTCTAACGTCCAGCCCAGTAGGACGCGGAGGTATTGTGAGCGTTCGCTCAGGTTGACCGTTATAGCGTCCCCGTCTGACAAAAGAAAGTAGAAAAAAAAACTTCAGCTCTTAAGAATTTATAATTTCGTGTGCATATAAACCCCTCAAAAAATGTCTTGCAATTCAACTTTGAGTCCTCGTATTTTTTTTTTAGTTATTGTCTAAATTCATTAATTTTATACCATTGGAAAGTTCATTTATTCCTCTTTACACTGATACCTCACCTATTTGGTAAAGGTTGTGCAATGCTTGAATGCACAGTATTCCCGAATACAAATCAAGTCAGAAATGGAAGTTGCAAATGAATGCTATTGTTGAAAGGCAGAGTTTCTATTGAGTATCATTAAATGGGTCATGTATTATTCCTCAATTGTTTCACTTATTGTTTGGAAGATGAAATGTGCCTTGCCCAGCTTTTTGCTTGGCAGTGCTTATTTTTCATGAGTAGTCGTTTGATTAAATTAAATAACCTTAAATTACCTGAAAAATTATTTGACATTCACCACGAGAGTATCCAAATTGTATTTGAGCGCCCCTACGCACAAACCAACAAACACAAAGAACACAAAACCTTTTATACAGTTAAGAACTCGATGTAAGCCAATAGCATTCATTTGGCAACTTTCCTTTTCTGACTTTCATTCGAGTTTGCGAGTACTTGTGTATTCAAGCATAACATAACCATCACAAATGGGGTATCAATGTGACAAGGAATAATCAACTTTCCAATGATATCAAATTTTAACCATCATTAACAATCAAATAAAAAGATATGAGGGCTCAAAGTTGAATTGCAAGACATTTTTTGAGGGGTTTATTTTATTGCCTACAGGGTAATGCGAAACTACTTTCAGAAATATTTAGCACAATTTCGTTGCTATTCCATTACTAATGTATCCCTTTATGAGGTCTTCCTTTTCGTTTTTAATGACGTTCCTTCAACTAAAGGTTGTACAAAAAATCAGAATGTATATAGTCATTCGTAGAATTTAAAACTAATCATTGAAATGCATTGTGGCATCAGAGTTATGTAAATAAAAGTTTCATTTAAACATTCTGACACGTGGGTATTATTCACTTGTATGTATATATATTGCATTCACAGCAGATAATATATATCATAGCTTCTCATAATATGTCAAACTTGCAGAAGTCAAGTCTATCTACTAAAACATGTTTATGCCTTCTTTGTTTCTTGTTTCTTTCTGTGTGCTTCGAGCTCGTTTTTAAGGTATTATGTGCAGCCGAGACTGAAATTAAGCAATATATAGTTTGAATGTCGCTTATGCCCTCCTCTTATTTCTCCTTTGAGTTGTCTCGTTTGACGTGGGCTGCAGATGATCATGATTAGCTGCATGATGATGTATGATGGTCAGATTGATGACCCCTCTCGACTCATCAGAGGTCAAATACGTCATATCCAATCAAGTACTTGACCTTTCATGCATTGATGCAGCCGAACAGAAGGTACATCTGACCTTGTGGCGCAATTCGTTGTATGGTCATTAAAAGTTCATTGACATTCACGTCGGTCATAATTCTTTTATTTTGTTTCCCGTTTTGCTCGAGATTTTCAACGAAAATGAATGTATGCTTTATTTGTGTTTTAGATTTCCCTATCGTTCCAGGAGAATTAGTATCATGGAAATATAACTGAAAGTGCACGTTTGTTTTGAGTAAGAGTGTGTGGGGTGTTTGTAGGCTTGTGTGTGCGAGTGTGTGTATATTAGTGTACATATCGTTATGGCCATGTGTCACAAGTTGGGGTATTGTAAATGGGTGGAGGCGTTACATTTTGGAGGGGAAATTGTCACATTTCTTCACATAGCATGAAAATGATGTATAGTCATAAGCTGTGCAATAATTCATATTGTAAATAATTTATCAGGCTACATGTCTGTGAAGCTTCAGCTTCGCTATGCTCATAGTTTTAATACAAAGATACTTTGAGTGGAGTAGGGTAAGGGCTGGAGGATCCTACGGTGGAGGAGCCTACGGTGGAGGCACGTGTTAAAGCATAGGGAATTCCCATTTTTGTTACTTTCTTGTTTGCTGCGTTATATTTTTGCAGCCAATTGGTCTTATGGGTTGAGTGATATACCATTCTCTTGGGAATTTATGTGGTTCTAGATAAATGTGAAGAAGATTTTTCAAAAGTAATCTAATCAATTAATTAATCAATTAAAACAAGCTTAATGCACACATCCTCATAGACAATGCATTGCAGGCATCAAAAATTGTCACATGCAATTTTATAACAATAATTGTCATTTTTTCGCCATTTTCTTTGCATGCATGTAAAAACACAATTAAGTGGAAACATATTACTTGCAATAAACTTTGTTTGAGTTGTAATCCAAGTGTAAAAGACAGGATTTCTGCCCTTTTTGCACTATTTTTTCTTCTTTTTTGACACCCTGTACCGCGGTTAGAAATAATAATTTTGTATTACAAGTTTATATTTTTTAGAAGCATAGCGTCTTATGTACACAATCCACGATGATTCATTTCATTTGGTGAAAAGATTAAGATTATTATTGTTTGATTGGAATATGTAAATAAACTGAACTGAACTGAACTGAACTGATGTACATTTCTACCACTTTTTGGACATGTAACGCATTTTCCACCCAACTCATGACATGTGGCCTTATGTACATTATACCTTCTGGTATATCTCACCATGTATCGCCATGCTTACATATTTAATTGACACTAGCATGACTTGATTGGGATTTACGTGACTTGATCATATAAACAACTGATGAGTAGCGTATTTAGGCTTTCGGAAGCTTTAGATGAGTGCTAAAATAAATATTACATCACTAAAGAATCAATGGTTATAAACTGAATTAGCAGCATTACATGATGCGATCTACAGACGAGGCGCCAGAATAAGCATGCATTAGTAAGAGACAGGTATTGTCAGAATCAATATGCAATCATATCTGACAGTCGAGTCTCAGACAGATTCAGGTTGATATATGGGATGTGATGGCTTTGCATGCGAGATATGCAGTTTCTGCGTTTAGGAAGCAAAGGGTGATCTTGAGTTTGCGAGATAAAATGGAAATAGATCCAACAGCATCAAACGAGACCTACAATTTTATTTGAAAGACTTTAACTCACAAGGGAAAAAATGTGCGAAACGAAAATGATGAACTTAGATGATTATTGTCTAAACACAAATGCATGTGTTCTACTTGAAAATGAATATCGTGTGATTTGGAATACATACTATTTGTGTTGCTCGTTTTCTTTTCCTTCTTTTTTCATTATGATTATTTTTTCGTATGATTCTACAGTAGAAAGGTATAGTTTAGAGCGTATAAATTTTAATGGAAGAATAATATTCGGGCTATAGGAACAGTTGGATGCTTGTCATTACACTGTCATCAAGAGCAAAATATTTAGATTACATGATCTGATGATATCAAGACTAGACGCCCTGAGAGTGTTATACGTGCACTGTAATAATCCATTATGATCAAATCTACATAATAACAATAGAAGGTTGATTTCCGGAAAAATGCATTGCAAAAGTGCGATAATATCAATGGAGAATAGAGGTGTGTGCGCTCCACCCCCCCCGACACCACACACATCATCCACACCGCACATGCGCCGCACTCAAGTCAGCACCGCATTTACCCATAAGAATTTCTTATAGCAGCTGGGCAGCTTCTCGCTAAAATGTATTCACAACAACTACTGGCACATTGAACATAAGGCTTCGGAAGATTTTTCAGGATTGGGGGGGCTCAATTTTTTTTTCAGCACCAACTATTTCGGGATGTGTTTTTTTTAATTACTCGCCCCTATACTCACCCCCCCCCACCCCTCCCCCCGACGCTGACAGAGTTTTTGAAAATGATTAATTCTTCTTTTTCATCTTTTTTTTTTTCTCTTTTTTTTTAAGAAAAAAAAACAAAAAACTGAGTAGATCTAGGCCTAGGCCTAATCAGCTAAGCTGATCATGATCTAAATTCTATGAATACCTTCTTGTATGCTTTATATTATTTTCCCTATGAATAATGATATGCGAGCGCGAAGCGCGAGCTAGGAAAAAAATCGCAAGGCCGGGGAGCCGAAATTTTTTGATTAATTACACCTGAAAACTATGCATTTAACGCGTGTTTGCTTCATAATGCTCTAATAAAGAAGATGCTTTCGATAAACTATGCGAGCCGAATTTTTTGATATATCAATCCGAAAATAGTGCATTTTCAGGCATGTTTGGTGCTATGTTCATGAAGAAGATACTCACTTAATTAACACATGCGAGTGCGAAGCGCGAGCCAATTTTTTTTTTTTTATGTATAAACTGAAAACAGTGATTTTAAGCGTTTTTGTGTAGCACTAATGAACAGATATCTCATTAAACAATGCGAGCGCGAAGCGCGAGCCGAAAATTTTTGATATATCAACCTGAAAATAGTGCATTTTTAACAGTTTTTTTGGTTCATTGCTCATAAAGAAAATTCTCACGCCTAATTAAACATGCGAGCGCGAAGCGCGAGCGAATTTTTTATACATATCAACTGAAAACAGTGCATTTTAAGCGTTTTGTTGGTGCAACCCTAATGAAAAGTTACTTATCTCCTTAAACAATGCGAGCGCGAAGGCGCGACGCCCGCAAATTTTGTTAATTATATCAAACTTGAAAATAGTGCATTCTTTGTGGCTTTGCGTCATAAAGAAGATACTTACTATAAATCAATGCGAGCGCGAAGCGCGAGCCGATTCTGTTTTTTTTTATATAACCTGAAAGCAGTGCATTTTTAGCGTCTTTTGTGCTACGCTAATCCTCATATGAAAAAGATACTTATGATAAAGTGCTTATAACATTTCGAGCGCGGAAGGGCGAGCTGAAAATTTGTTATATATCACCTAGAAAACGGTCCATTTTTTAAGTCAAGAAGATCATTTCATTAAATAATGCAAGCGCGAAGCGCGATCTGGAAATATTTGATATAATAACCTGAAAATAATGCATTTTAAGCGTTTTTTGGTGTATGGCTTCTATAAAAAGGACACTTCTCAGTAAACAATAATGTGAGCGGCAAAAGCACGGGCTGAATTTTTTATAATTTGACCACAAAGCTTTACATTTTGAGCGCTAGATGCTTCAAAAAGAGGATAAATCTAATACCATCAGACAGATAAGACAAAGTAATACTCGCAGAGTGCAGAGTGAGACCTGAAAATATTTTAAAGCATTTTTTTAATCCTCATATGAACATGATTTAATCAGCTAATGTGAGGCGAACAGCGATCGAAAAAACTTTTGATATGGTTTACCTGTTTATTATTTCTTCTTTTATTTTGTCCTACTGTTTTCACTTTTAATCTTCCTATTTCTCCTCTCTTACTTTTTTCCTTCTTTTTCTCTTATTTTTCTCCTCTTTTCCTTTTTTCTTTTTTTTTTGCGCCCGCCAATAGAGGGGGGGGGCGGCGCCTTCGGCAACTGGATCCGCACAAGAAGATAGTAAGGTTAACCCTTGTTCCTATATTATTATGAGAAAAATATTTAAACAGAAGACATGCGAGCACGCAAATTTGAGCTGAAAAAAAATTGTCAAGGAAAAATGATATATGAGCATTTCAAAATAAATAGAAGGCAGAAGGAGGGGGGGGGTCAAAAATAGTTGAAGCCCCCCCCCTCCCGAAACACCGTGGCGGCAATTGCCTGATGACCCAATCACGATAGTAGGGGACCCTTCTGTTTCCTAATCAAAAGAAATATATATTATTAAAAATGTGGCGAGCGCGCAGAGCGAGCCAAAATTTTGTCAATAGAGGCCTGAAATATCAGCGTTTTAATTAAAAATATCTGGAAATCCAATAATATCGTCAGCCTCATTAAATTATGGGAGGGGCTTAATGATGTCTCAGGGCCCCACCTGCCAAAAAAAATAAAAGATAATTAATAGAGGTTAAAATTTGGGTTATATAATTATCTGAATCAATATGATTAATATCAAAAGATCATATCAAGGGAGATGGCCGATCTTTATGGCATCAAAAATATTGGGGGGCTTCAATGATATCTAAGCCCCCCAATATTTTTTTTGGGGGGGCTGCGCCCCCAAAGCCCCCCGGTTCCGAAGCCTATGTGAAATTCTAAACTTTTGATAGAACGTTTTTATTCTCTATGAATTCGATGTGAATAAAACAAACCAGCAGAGATTTTGGTTTTGATTTTGCATAGACTCATTTTGTGTTAGCTTTAATAGGTACGTTCCACGATCCGGAAAAGTGCAAATAATTGAAAATCATTCTTTAAATGCCAGTGCCTTCGAGGCGTCACGGCCAGTTATGAACACGAATGTAATAGTTGTTGACAAGCATTTGCCGCGGCATCGAAATGAAAATCCATCTCATAAGTTCTGACAGTTATAGCATCGATTATAGAGCCGGTTTCATGCCATCAAAATTTAGGACAAAAGTAATCATTGCAACTTAAAATTTCAATGGAACGAACACTATACAAATAGGAACATATTAAGATGTTAATATATATTTAAAAAGCAAAAAACAAAACAAAACAAAACAAAAACTCGCATAAACGCATGTATAAAATGATTATTTAAAATGCATATTGTACGAATTTAAATAGTGCTTTATTTTAATGCTTAATTTCATCATTATTTTCTGCACTCCTTTTAGGGCTACGCTACACAATGGGATTGGCAACGGGAACATAACTAGATCATATTCTGCAAATGCCAGTGGTCTTTAAGAGAAACACCACTTATGAATACGAATGTAATAGTTGATTGACAAGCATTTCCATCGGTATCCAAATGAGATCCATTTGATAATACTGCAGATTTTCCGGATTACACTGTCGCTGATCTGCCTAGCTGTATGGCGTGCCGTCGATGCCATAAACAAAATAGATAACAATATCTATATATATGTTGGTTACCGTTGGAGACAAATGAATAAAATTATTTGTCTATTTAATATCCCAACGGCGTAAACTCCTTTACGTTTAATATCTATATATATTTCTAAAAATCCAAGGGAAGCAAAATCAAGATCGATTTTATATTAGTTGATTGGATTTCGATATAACTTTCCTCACAGATAATGAAAAAACAAACAAACATGGATCTGTTAAAACTTCATGAATTAGACAAAATATTCAATCTTGTCTAATAGAACAATGCATTTGTTCCTGGTTATTACATATTGTGTATTCGTTACCTCTTTGTTTCAGTTGTAAACAATCAGGAAGGATACTTCGTTATGCCTTGTCACATCCTTCCCTCCAGTTCTTACCAACCTGCCTTGATTCGTTGAGACCCTCAACAACCCTGACTACTTGAAAGCAAGGGTCACAACCAGTCCTATGTCTGTCGTGCACCTACGGCTGTGCGCCAGGCCCTGATCAGCCTAAAATCTAATCTTGCCAGGGGAAAAAATTATATATAATAATAATGTATATATCATTGTGTTGGACGCAAGAAGTTTCTCATTTTGTTGCGTTTTTTTTCCAGACACTAAATCAAACCGGTCGTGTTCTTGCTGCGTAACAGACAACTCGAACCACTATAGGCCTACGGCCCATTGTCGAACACAAGGAATTGCCGTAGTTGGTTCCTCCCAGACCTACACACGGGAGAACACGCAATTTGTTTTAAATACAGAAGCAGGCACGACCTGATGTGACCATGGCATTAGGCTCTTCTTGAATGCTCTTAATGCATCTTGAAGTTCTTCATTCTCTTTAAATGTCACCCACTTCCAAGTAAACCAATAGACTGTCAAACCTAACCATATTCTCAAACAAAGTCTTACGGAGGTTTATCATCACTGACAAGCAAAAAAATAACATTTGGATAGTCGTCCTATTACTGTCAGATGTGTAAGTAATTACATTTATTGATGATAATTGCTGCTCTAAGGCATTGCGATTGTTGCGTGAGTATCCTCTTTACGTTTCACAACCAACGACAACTCGATTAGGCATGGTCATGCACAAGAGTTCAATACCAAACATATTTATATTTACACTTTCTCGTATAGTCAATATTTTGTCGATTTGGGGTTTTTTAAATATATCCTAGTTTTGTATTCGCTGTTTGATCTCCAGGTATGAAATTAGTAATGACTTAGCAAACAAAACAAAAAAACTTCCTTGTCTCTTAATTTTTGCTCATATCATTTTCGGTATTCAGTTTGGCAAAGGCTTATAATCCCTTGCGATATCGGTTTTAAAAAAAAACCCGGACAAATTCGTTTCCTATTTGCGTTAAAAGCCAAACTAGTAACAATGGACGCAGTTTGGAATTAGAAGGGGAAAGGCTGGAATAAAAGCCTGTGCCATGGGCAATATTATTCGAACATTTATTGCTTTAGTCCTGAAGTTGCTTAAATCTGAAAGTTGAAAATGGTTCTTAAATCCGAAAATAAAGTAAGCCTAAGGTTCATTGATCAGAAAATGAAAAAGCGTCAGATCATGCGACAATTTTGGAGAATCAAACCTTCAGACCAATTAACATTTGAAATAAAACATTGGACTATATTACAAACCTTCGAAAGAAAAGAGCATTATTGGATTTAAGAAACATCGGACATACAAAACTATGGAACATCGAAACTTTAGGACCAACGAACCTTATGAGGTTTTACCATTTAAAGTGCCATCATAAAGTGTAAATACGCACAATCTTAAATTTTTGTTATTGTGTGTTTGCGATGGTGGCCATGTATTAAAAAACAAAATCAACTCTCGAGCCATTCCAAATGTCAAAGATAACATGACCATTGATCAAAGTGACGTATGTATCCGGCCACAAGGTGCGTGTAGGATGCCTTTCATGATAGAATATGGAACATATCAATCCCTATTCTGTTTTAATATACTTTATAATATATTTCATGACAAAGAATAAGGTTACATTTCTGAAACGGCAGTTACAGACAAATGTTTACGTCCCGTTTGATCGAAAATGGACGAATTAGGATTTATGGAAAATAGAGATTTGAACGTAAACTATTCAATTTTTGTTTTTCATTAAAACGAAAGCATAACAAATTATTGACAATGAATTCAATCGCTTTGTGTTATATACTTTATCAATGTGAAGTTTAATACATTACAAAAACGTGGTTTGAAAGACAGACTACATCATAATTACGGAATGTTATATAGATCGATACAATAATCGATATGCTCGGTTATGAGAGAGCACTCAGTAAACAGACAGGTGGCCAGTTATCGCTACATCTGCCTTTTAAGCACCCTGCACGAGAAGCTATGTAAATAGGAACATGCACCAGTCTGCTGACAGACGGCTGAAATCGAAAGTTTTTCACTCGACTTCTTGTTCTTTTTTCTTCTTTTCTCTTTTTTTCTTTTTTTTTTTTTCTTTTTTTTTTCTTCTGGTTCATCCAAATTTCATTTTACATAATGTCATATTCCCAGTGGTAAGAATCGAAAACCCCGGCCTGAAATCGGAATGACAACTCTCCTCCTTCTTTTTCTTCCACTACTTTTCCCCCCAAATATGCATTAATAATAATAATAATAATAATAATAATAACAACAACAATAATTACTAATCATAAGACTATTAGTAATAATGAAAATAATAATATTTATTATTACAATTATAAAAGTAATTACATTAACAATTATATATGATATTTATGATTTTATGAAGCGCTTAGTGTAAACTGATTATTGTTAGCTGAATTAAAATTGGTTATCCTCGCTAAGCGCCTTCAACATTCCAAGAATTTCTGTGTGGCACGTCTTGCCAAAGGACATCAGTTGAATAGACGGGACCTAAACTGCAGACCTTATGATCGACTGTCTGCGATTTATCCACTAGACCACACCCCGTTCCTACTTTTATGAGTTATTATCTTGCTCGGTGGGCTACGTGTTCTCATATTTTTGTTTAACCGGAATGTCAAACATTCGTTCAGACTGATTTGCTATTCGTTTCTGAAATTAGATACATCATTCATTTCCGCATACGAAAACATCTTTAGCATACCAGCTACCAAATTCAGCTCCCCCTTAACATGATGTTCCTTTCCTAACCATAGATGCATATAGATCGATTCGTTGATTGCTATTGACAGCTAAATTGCAGTTAAAATGAAACCACTCTCCACTTACTTATACCTATACAATCCAAGAAATGTATAACAACAAAAATAATACGAATGCAACATAATCCGCAAATACTATAATAGTTATCAATGACAATTATTTGGCCGTATGCATATTTAAAATTAAAAAAAAAGATTGTATTTACTGGGATTTTACTTAAACATTTACTATTGAATTCAAAACAATTCAATGCAAACAACTGCAATCGCATAACAATAACTCAAAATATCACAATATCATAATAATTGGAAAATGCCCGAGCAAAATTCTAGTAAAAGCAATAACGTGTTTTATGCTTATGACCCTGTGTCTTCACTGTGCCCATAGCCTACATGTGAAAGAGCCAAAATTGAAGAACAATTTAGGATCATGACGACTTTTTGAACATGCCTACCGTATACCTTACGCCTCTGTCACACATGGACGGATAACATAAACGTAAAAACATACTAATAGTACGTCTGTTTATCCGTTATTCTGTTGCCACACTTGAGAAATGCATGCTGACTTTGATATTAATATCCGTTTACTCAAAAGCTATCAAGTAGGGTATAGAAGAAGTGGTCAAATGCTTATTGCTTTTATTGATATATCGCACTTGCTTCTTTTTGTCTATGTATGAGCATTGCGTTACACCGTTTACATTTAAGAGTTCGTTCCCCTGGCACGTTAACGGCCATTTGCTAAAACATTCCGACATAATTTAGACACACACGACCCAGGTGTAGAAGCGTATATAAAATGTACACTCTAAAAACTGAAGTGCTGTTTTTAGCTCTTCAGAGGCTGAAATCAGCACATTTTAAGAGCTTGTATAGTGACTGCACTCAAAGTGCTGTTTTAGCACTTTCACGTGAGCTGAACTTTCAGCAAAAATGGGCAAAAACGGTGTGACTTCGTTGGGATTCGAACCTGGGTCCCCTGCATGAGAAGCACTGACGAGCGCGTTAGACCAATTCACATCTCACGATTTCATGATGAACTTCCTTCAAAGTTGCCATCTTTCATGATTCATGCATGTTAGAGAGATCTCCGTTGGTTTATTGGTAACGTCAGCGGTACTATTCCATGTCTAGATGAACCCGGATCGAATCCCATACCAACATTGAACATTTTTTGTTGATTAATTAGCACTTGGGTAAGTGCTAAAACAGCACTTCGGGTGCTAAATTAGCTCTTGAAGTGCAGTCACTATACGAGCACCCAGAAATTAGCACTTCAGCTTTTAGAGTGTATAAATGGATATCGGAGGCATGTGTCAATGTATTGTATATGATATGGCGTTAAAGTAGATTAGTTTTCATTCTCGACGTGAAAGCCAAAAACAGTCCTATGCCCAGTAACATAAAGACTTACGATGGATTAAATTTTACGATGGATTTCATTTCGGTAGCCTCATCATGAACAGCTTCCTACAAAGTTGATGATCTTAATCCTAACCCTATCCCTAACCCTAATCTTAATCATAATCCTAATACATGACTATACCTGCACTCCAAATGAGATTGCCGAGATAAAATCAATCGTAACTTTTTATCGATCGTAAGTCTTTATGTTACATGGCACAGGTCTTAAAGATGGAAGGCATATAGTTTTTAGGTTTAACTACATGATCAGCTCTTGCTAATAAAATACAAGACCTTGCATTCCTTCAGAAACACACAACACTGCCCAACGCAATTATAAATTGGTTGCCATGGTTATAATGCGTTAAACCAAAAGTGTCTCAATGCAAGGAGTCGCGTCAAGTCCTACTAATTGAACATGTAAAAAAAATCGAGAAACAAAAACAGTCCTTGCGCTCAAAACTACACACGTATGTTGCCATGGTTATTGAGGTATTTCGTACAAAGTATAACCATGATAACGTTTGGTGTTGTTTTAAGCGTGTGCTTTTCAAGTGCTCTGTTAATTATGAATGTAATCATACAGAAGTAGAGCTCCAGCAAAAAAAATATCCGTTGTCCTTTCAGAAAACAACTTACCTCCATTAAAATCAGATCATACGGTATTGTCAAAACAACTTTTAATATGAAATTGTGGTTAATAAAAGATAAATACGAATACATCTCGAAATACATTTTGACGAGTAAAATTTGTTGACTGTTGCCCATTCAACAAAAAATATATAAATACACCCCCCTTTTATGGTGATACATCTCCCTCTCCTGATCACAACTTATTCTTCTTTTTATTCGTAAATGCAATGACATAGCTCCTTTAAGAATTGGTTAGTAGAAAATGGTCAATTTGGGGTCGTGAACCTGTTTAATGCGATGGTCACAAAAGGATGAACGTACATCGTGTACCTCTCTATGACGGAGTTCGTAGAACATGTTAAACAGTTAAATATAGCACGTAGTTTTTTTTTTGTTTTTTTTTTTTTTTTTTTTTAAAGACACACAAGGGACAGACAAGGCACGCAGCAATTTTGTCAAATTGGTCAAGTAATGATTTTTTTTTTAAACGAGGTAACATTTAATCAAATCATCTAACTCTAGCATTAACGCTAATATTATTATTATGACTGTATATTTACTTTCTACTGTGACTTATAGGTTTATCATGACTATGGTTTACAAAAGGTTAAACATAGCATTATTCTTGAATTAATTCTGTTGAACACTCATCAAACACTTACCGTCGTAACTTTTCGATATGGGATTAAGTCAAGTGGGTGAAGTATAATATTAGAAGGTTGAGCTAAACTATCAATTACAGCCGACAGATGAAAGTACATATGCATGTATAAATGAAAAGTGAAGTCAGATACATGTTGTTACTAGGTAACAGTGTATTACACGTTGAATGAATGACCCCGAAATAAACTCATCTAAGGAGCACGAA
The DNA here is from genome assembly GCA_940671915.1 of Paracentrotus lividus. Lineage (NCBI taxonomy): Eukaryota > Metazoa > Echinodermata > Echinoidea > Camarodonta > Echinidae > Paracentrotus > Paracentrotus lividus. Next base: position 25,204,235 of record CALNVZ010003433.1, read on the forward strand.
TTAGAAGATGCTTCAAGAGGTAATTGAATAAACCGCAATAAATTTTGGAACACCCGGCAAAATTCAGAATGCACCTTTGACTACTTAGTGTGCCACACATTTTTGGATTAATATTTTTATTCATTATTTGTGATAATTTTCTGTTTATATTGGATAAACAGAAAATTATCACAAATAATGAATAAAAATATCGTATCGATAAAATACTTAAACTATAATGAATATTAACATAACATGGACTTGAGATAGACACTGAATTTATCGTCCTAAGTGTTATTGTATTGCTCAAGTAGAAGATGAAGGCAATACGACGCTACTCAGGGTCAACATTTGGTCAGGAAAATTGGCAAATCTACTAACAGAATTGTTACCGAACACTTGCTACTGTTTGAGAAAAGGAACGCAAACGTGATTTTATAGAACCGGGTCACGATTCGTGGCAAAATTCTAAATTCGCAAAACGGTCGCCTTTCAGTTTAACCCCTTAACATATCAATGTGTTTCCTCGATCGGCAGTGTGGGAAAAAGTAGTTTTTAGCATACAAAGTTACTAGAACCTATTATTTCAGGTACTACAATAATTTCATACTATTCGTCACAGTGTTAGCATAAAAAACCTCTTGGAACCGTTTTTTCTTCTTCATTTCTTGATCTCTACATCTCTCACTTTCTTTCATTATGCCACTCTATGAAGGGTGTCTGTCCTGTACTTGTTAATCTTACGAATGCCACATCAAATGAACGAATCACTGTCAATAAGCCAATACAAATAGTAAAAGGACCGCACTTTTTGCTCGAAGAGTTCGCAGCACAAGCTTATGTTATTGGATATGAGGAGGCAAAAAGTGCCGAGGGCAGACAACAATCTATAAATGCACTCCTAACATAAACATCCATCTAAAAAGTTTATGTTGTCATCAGTTACCTGTCGAAAACGTAATACGGTCGTTCTGTCATGAATCGAATCCTACATCCATTATCGTCATCCATGTGAATCTCCAAGAGCTTAAAGATATAATCCACTCCTATAGCATCCCTGAGGCCATAAAAAGGATACTGTCAATATATATAGATACAGGTGCAATGAAATTATGACTACGCGGTTAGATTGGTAGCCGTAATCGATATATGTAGCATGATTACAGTTTACTTTGAACCTTAGAACTACGCTTATTGTAACCACATAATTTCAATATTCATGTATTGTCTTGCGGTAACATACATTTGAATAAATAGTATCAATAAATACGTCGTTTCCTTTCGTGCCTATTATAAGAAACAAAACTTTGCTAATCTGCATTCGACATTATAAAAATCAAATTGACCTTGATAAATTGATACATGTTGGAAGACTTAAAAGTTAGATAAGACTTAACTTAACACATTCGCTTTTGCAATTCACACAACTTAAGTTCATTAGACCCCTTTCCAAATCAATTATCGTGATTCTCGAAGGGTTCCATGGCATTTGCTCCTACAACGATTGGTCCCGAATCCCGAATGATAACTAACTTCAGCCCCACATTGACTCAGCAATAGATCATAACGGTAACTATAACATAAAACCCTACGGCACCCCTAATCCTACCTTACAGATTGAACTACATAAAGCCTGGAGCAAACGTTGTTTAACCCTCAAAAAGTTACAAAATGATCCGTATTATACAACCAAAGCTTGGCCACATCAACAGGACCAAAACCGGCCAATATTACCAAAAGAAAGTTATTTGGTTCGGCTTGGCATCTTTTTCCCGTCTGTGACCAATTCATCAGACATCATCACCTGACCAAATGGCAATAAGGATGGGCATGTATGAAGCACACACGATGTCAATTTTTCATGACTGTCTGATATCAATATATCATATAAACAGTTGATGATGATAGGCTCTTCTACAGCGCACATGTCTGTCATAAACACCACTCCGTGCACTTACCCTGTTTTTAGTATGGTTGTCATTTTTACTATATAAGAAGGCGATTCATGATACTTAAATCCCTTCATATCAACAGTGAAGCAACGTTTTGGCTGATATTGGCTAAGTCGTGTGAAGAGAGACATCGCTATTTTATGGTCAAAATAATGTATAAAAATTAAAATCTATAGACAAAACATGATTCCATCGTGTGGTGTGTGTGTGTTAATTGTCATTCTATTGTTAAATCGAAACACAATCATGGCAATGTGAGCATATAAGCGCCCCATTATCATGGTATACGCCCATTTAATTCTACACAATTACTATCTAGGTAGTAAATGCTGCATCGGGATCGAACCCATGACCTTGAACCCTATTGTCTCATTAGACAACTCGACCATGTGCATGACACTTTTGTCAAATCCTTATCACGCCATGTGATAAGTTGATATCCTCATTAGATAACTATATTAATTAAACGAAAATGAATACATTTTTTTTCACATCAAGATACATTTTACCCAATCCTTATCACACCATGTGATCCGTTAACATCTTCATAATAGATAACTATATCAATTCAACAGAAATGAATACATTTTTCCCAACCCTTATCACCCATTTGATATTTAATATCTTATTAGATAACAATATCACTTCAGCGAAAATGAATACATTTGTTTTTCACATTGAGATCTGTGGAAGTATATTTATCTATAATCATTATTCATATTTATTAATATCTATTATTATAATTTATTTATCGTAAGAAAATGAGTAGGTCGAAATTGTCCTTTTCTTGTTCAATTGGGGCCACTATGCCATTCCGGGTCAATCATCAACTACTAAATCTGCGCTCAATGATCCAGAATGACATTTGACCGCAATTGACGCAGACTGATCAGATCATTTGAAGAAAAAAATACATCGTGATTCCCTGGACACTTTCTTTCCCCCATCATTATATTGAATTTTATCCATAATCTCAGAGGTCTTAGACTGTTAACATTATTAATGTCACGTAGAAAACCTACACTCTAAAAACGCAAATGGTGAACTGGATGAAGAGGGTAGAAACGGGCTGAGGAGTGACTCCCTTTTAAACCTTTTTCGAAAACCCTAACCTTCCTTGGCCCCTTTAAAGGGCAATTTACTCCTTTCCACCATTTATATTTAGATTGTACAGATATGGCCGAAGATATTTCACATGCCATGTGTAAATGCAAGAATATATAGCAGGTACATTTTGACTCAAATCTTGCAAAGATAGCACCACCTTCTTTCGTTTTTCCACACATCGGAGATTTAAACAATATGGAAAATTCTTTCTTACGATTTCATCTTCCCCAAGCTCAATAATCCTATTTAATACATGCGACCTATTTCATCATAGCTAATACGGGGTTTATATTTAAAAAAAATGAAATCCAAGTTTGAATATCAATTATTTCAAATATATTACGATAGTGATTATGAATATCGCTGGAAAGTGCAACTCATTACCATTTTAATGATATATATCTCAGCTCACCAATGTCAGGCATCACTGCACCCCATTGGTCAGAAAACTTCTCGTAAAATTGTGATTGGTGCACTTTCATGCTTCTTAAATTATCCACTGTGAATTGAAGGTTCTCTGGCATGTCTGGGCTGTCGTGAGCTGTAACATAATAAAATTACCTTGATGATAAGCTTGATGGACTAAATAAGTAACCCTTTCAAAACCATTTATCAAAGCCATTTTATTGAAGGTCATTGGAATGCTTTACTTAGAAATGCTAATCATGTTTAAGCACATATACACCCAGTATACATGTATTTTATCAAAACCGTGAAGGTAAGCATCCCATTAAGCTATGACGAGTTATATCTTAAGCACTTTTTCAGTCTTGTTGTTTCAGTAATAAAAAGGTCAAGCCAACCCAACCCAACAACGACGCCATAATAGCGGACGGGATATTACATTACCACCAATAATTAGTGGTAAAACAAGTATTATAAATATAAGTGGTAAGTTTTAAATATGGATATAATGGAGTTGATAAGATATTTTGACCCTTTAATGTCTAGGATTTGTCAGAGGTATTTCGTACTCATGGCCAAGTTTACATGTATAATGCCATCTTCCATTGATCGGGCATTGAATGCGACGCCTAATTTAATCAGCTTCGTGACACATTATGGCCATACATTGGTTTTAACGTCGGTCATTCCATCCTGCTCTGAGGAATTTTATCCCCTCAAAAGAAACTTTGTTTAAAACATATACACAACATTAATATATAGGGGTATGGCTGTTAATGTTGTTTAGTCAGATCATAGAGGGTTACTCCTAAATACGAGCCGTCCTTTGAAGTGAAATGCATTTTACGTTATCAATCTTTAATGTTATCATAATTTTCACGCTGAAAAGGAAACGCCATCCAAAACTCATCAAATTGAAACCCGCTTCACATATTTAACGTTGGTATTTATCAGGCATTGTGGTCGGTACTGAGTATATTAGTAATAGCTCTTGTGGATAATGCGGTAAATAGAACACATTTATGTAAACGTTGGTACAATCTTGATAAATCGATTCTACACCCACGCTGTTTATTTCCTTATACATCCATGATAGTAATTTCTGTTCCAAAACCATACTGTCGTTTTTGTAGCTTAAGTAGGAAAATGGTCTTCAGTTTTCCAGGACTGTAATGTTTATTCGAAAAAAATGAAGTATTTGACTCGCCCATTTAAATCGTTGTCTCTGATAATGTAAAAAACGAAGAAAAAAAAATGGTTATATTTGGGATTAGAACCATTTTAAGAATGACAGATACTTTTACCAACCGGGCGTTATAAAACTCTTAACAGGCATTGGAACCCCGTGCATGATGTACTTTATAATAATGATGCTAACGAAAACCTGCATAATATTATAGTCATCGGCTGGAAAAGTGGCATTTATTATCTTGCAGGTCTGTGCGTGCGTAATGCTCTACAGTCTGTGTCAAAAAAAAAAAAAAAATTAAAAATGGTATACAGTCGGAAGACATTTTTTTATAGTATGAATATTAATTAGAACCTGGTATTGTTTGGCATTTTCAGAAAGCAGGATAATTGGATTTTCTTCTACAATTTTTGTCATCACATTTGGTACTGCAATTTTTGAGATATGACCAGTTTTCTACAGTCAAGAAAAATCCATTTTTGCACGACATCCATGCTTTTGTGTATAGGTTTCGCATAATGGAACAATAAACGTACGTAATTTCGATTTGTTCCTCGTGGCACAAAATTTAGCATAACTTTTGTTTAACAAAAGCAAATTATACATAACAAAGTGCATCAGCAAGGAAAATTTCTGGCTTTAATTTGGTACCACATACACTCATTATTTGAAAAGATTTCACACATAAAATATTTTTCCCGGACTGTACCATGTTATTTGACACAAACTGTACACTACGGTCTTACAGAGTCAGCTGCTGATATTACTGTAATTGGGATAATATTGTCAGAAACGTTTTTTTTTTTTTTTCAATCGTTCAAAATTGTTTGAGTTACGTTTGTCTTTAGCTTCCTCATCAATGTTTAACATGGATTTTATTTTAGAAAGATTCACATATATAATTTAAAATTTAAAAATAATAATAATGAAAAAAAAAATAAGAGGAAGAAGAAAGCCCCCATAAAGTAGAAGCAAAGAATCTAAAAACAACAATTTTCCTCTCGAGATGGAACCTTCTCACAGTTAATATCAAAAAGTATGAACTGTAGCATGGCGTTATTTTGTGTTTTATAGTTCATTCATCATTCATCAAGAACATTTGTGTAATTAAAATATTCTGTTCATTTCATAGATCATTTCACCCAAAAGTCACGGATGTCGGGAAATGGCTTTACATGAAATGAATGCGAGATCAGTCATTATACCAAATTGTAATTGAAAAACATTGAAACACAAAATGATTTTATCTAAACAACTTACATTAGCATGAATTAAAAAAGGAAATACTGATAATGCAAGCAATATCAAGCTTCATCGGTGAAAATCAATTTCCGCCCACACAGACTCATTGCAAAAATATAATACACGTGGGTATCTACATTCATTGGGTGATATGTCGTGACTTTTTTCATTCTTTATCAGATGTTATGTGCAGGTGAATAATTTAATGTGGCATTGCGTTGAGAAGCTACTGTGTTACCATGACAACATGTTTATATCATGGTAAGATGCATGTGTGCATAATAAATCGTTTCTTATCAATGCAATACGCCAAGTACGCTTGCACGCGACAAAAACACGAAGGTGCTATTTACAGTTCAACTGCTCAAGTAGTAATGAATCATTGATATTTAATTACTGATACCATTTTACAATTTTATGGAATATTTATTCATACATATAAATTAATTATTGCTTACCAATGTTTTCCTCTTCTGTATAGCATTTTTGCGTGATAAATCGTGTTTGCTAGCTGTAAAAGTATCGCCAATATACGCTGACACGCAACAAAAATGTCAGAATTCTGCATTGCTTTATACCTCATGTTTAACTTGTCAGATTTTACTGGTATATTTCAATACTTCAATACTTCAATCTTACAAATTCCAAGAGTTGTTTCAAAAGGGGGGAAAGCCAGCTTTGATTTTTGTGGTCCAAAATTGTGGAATGGTTTGCCAGCCCATCTACGGTGTAGTACATCAATTGAATCATTATTTTAAAAGACACCTATATAAAGACTTATTTATTTTCACCGCTGCTATTTTCGTTGTAGTGTAGTATTGGAGAGCTGTATAATATGGAAAGCGCATAGAGCAGTTTCATTTGATTATGCGCTATACAAGAACCAGTTTATTATTATTATTACTATTATATTCCACGATGGGATTTACGTTTTATAAAGAAAGTGTTTATTTCATGATAGAATGCATTTCTTGGTAACGATTGCTTTTGTTTCCTTTCAATCGGAGGCAGCACACAACAAAATTGTGAAATATTTCTGGCATTCTAATTTATATTCAAACCACATAAATACATATCAAATGTATGATGCCGGGATGAAAGTAAACTAAGGATCTAATTCCACAATGAGTTATATCCATTTTTACCAATTTTAGATATTCCCGATTGCTATCATCATATAACATGTTGTTTAAAAGGTAATATTTGTTATGTGTAAAAGTCGCTTTGCCTTGTATTATTGGAGTTTGTCCCGTTTTGCAAGGAATAAATATGCTCGTATCATCAAAATATATAGCCAAATGCTTAATTTCCGAAATTATTGAAAGAGCAAACATATAGAAAATAGAACTATAGCACATAGGGGATTAATTAGATTATTAATAACTAAACATGATAAACGATACACATTAAACAGTTAATTGCTTTTGTTTGTTTTTTAAATTTTCGTGGAAAAAAAAAATCAGAATTTAAGGGTATGTTATCAATGGCTCAGGTGGCGAATGCCCCTCTTTCGTAAAAAGGTATATGTCACAATATTTGAGAATTGGGCGTAGCCTCTTCGATTTGATATATGATTTTATTTTATTTAATTTAGGTCTATTTGATTTCATTTTATGTGATTTCATCTGAATGTCTACTATAATATGTACATGTATCATTTACTTTTTTTTTTTTATAATTTAACATTTTAATTTATATGCATAGTGCATATCCAAGGTACGTTGATACGTTTCTTGTTTCCTGTTATTAGAATAGAGAAGCTTTTGCATTTGTTTTCAACAACTAAAGTTAAATATGCGCATTTGGCATCATACTTCCTTTCGCCAGGAAGAGCAGGCAATTTTCCATATTTTTTTTAATGTTTCATATCAAGCTTCACTCGAAGCTTGTCTTTAACCCTGAGGCATGAATATTTACTGCTTTCCTGAGACACGATCTGGAATAAATCCCTCGTCATTATATCTTCAATTCGTCCCTTGACAAAAAACTTTAAAGGCTATATGTCACAGCGTCCTTGTATAGTAGGCCTATTACCTTGAGTCTTGAATAACTGTCCATCTTCCTAACCCATGATGCAACATTCGGTTACAGTACCGTGAGTACAGTAATATATTCACACTAGAGATACCCTTATAATGTTATTAATGTTACAGTCACATTTACCCTACGCTGGCCGTACGACTAGTCGAAAACATCTGTTTTTACCATTATTGTACGGTGTGGTTCATACAAAAATACTCAAAACGGCTGGTGGTTTTCAACTGGTTGTACGGGCACCATAATATGGGTAAATGTGACTACGCCACCATCGAAATGTTTGCTATTTCAATTTTCCAAACATTCCCGCATTCCAATTCAAAACTCATTGTAGGTTATTTTACTGAAGTACATTCTGTTGATTACCATCATAAAATAATATGGCCCTTATTCTAAAAAGAAAGCTGAGTTCTTTTTTAGTTGAAGTTTGCGTAGTGCTTTGTGCGATTCTTTTCTAGTGAGCATCAGACCAAAGGATCGAATTGGCACGGCATATGCATTGCATACTGGACAGCCATTAGAAGAGGAAAAAACATCACTAAACCTCAACTGGTGCCCAGTTAGAACCTTTAAATGATGGGTAGCTTTATAAACCGAAACGAATGCAGGAATGCCCCCCCCATTACACAGGGACATCAAAGAAAAAAAAAACACGCCTGGTTATGAATACTGTATTAGTGTACCATGTCGTTCGGTTATCTCCGTAAGATATGAATGTAGTCTTCTTCAAAACCACGCTTCACAAGAATAGGTACAAGTTGCAAGCTTTAGAACCACCCGTTTAGGTTTATCACATTCTACGTACAAGAAATATGTCAATCCAGGTTGATTGTGAACGCTCTGCGTCTTGGACATTTATTTTTCTTTAAAGATACTACTCATGTACAAGTTCAGTTACGTATCTCCTTAATGTATGTTCTGTTTTGTTTGTCTGTTTCCGTGTTTTTTTTTTTTTTTTGTGGTTTTTTTTTTTTTTTTAGGGAAGGTATGTAGCTTATTGTGATTACACCCTGCCATTGGAATGGCCTACTTGATGTAAGACAAAAAACACAAGTCGATACAATTAAGGTAGCTGCTGTGCAGATTATTTGACATGATTGTATATATGGTGTGAATTACAACCTGTCGCTATATATCATTCTCTGTAGGATGGCACCATATCTCTTATTTTTCAGCGCGTGCTGAATTAGTCGTGGACTTAGGACCTTGCTGCAACTCACGTCCTTTGCAATAAACGTATTGATGTTTATACGTGACGCGACTCATAAATATGTGTGCGATCTTTTATGCCATATGACCTTTGCAAGAAACTACGAGACAAACAACTTCTTAATGGGTAATGATCAGTCACACCGTTACACCTTCAACATTCCTGAATGGGCATGTTACTGATGGTCTTCTGTTGATCTAGAATCTTTGTTTACAGTGTGACTGCCCTATAATGAAAAAGCTAGCAAAGCTAAAACCGCTGAATAGCTCTCATTATGTCAAGACAATAATGTTCATTATTGCTCCAATTTAGGGAAACTGGGACACGATTGTCGCCCTAATAAAGGCCGCCAACAAATGTAATTTGTCTTCGTTGTTCAAGAATCGGTAGAATCGTTCGTTGTGCTTATCCTTGTCATAACCACAGCCACACATGCACACAAACCGACTCCAAACTGACACCCAGCCGAGTTTTATCCGAACGTTTCCGGGAAAGCAAATTGAACTCGGTTTATTCGGTGAGACTTGGGTCGAGAAAGCACGCGCACTTCGTTTTGTGTTTTATGTGCTAACTTGCTTATGCCTTGTTCTACAATAATTTAATCACTAGATGATGCAGTTTGTGAAGAACGGTGTTCGAGTGGGAATGATAACCTAAGAAGCATTATGGTTATTTACAGACCCATCGTAATTAATGATTTCAGAAGGGTTCTTATGAATAAAGAAAGGAAATGATGTCCATGAATTGTCTAAATTTTCTTTTCTACCAATTTCCAAATAGACTACAAAAAATACAACATAATTGAGGAACCTATTTGATTGAATCTATGCTTTAGCACTGAGCTGCATAAAGATAAATGTACAGGCCTGGTCCGTTTGTCAAGGAATAGCCCCATAGGCAGGCCAAAAACCCCAATTTCGTGGAAGAAAAGGGTTCAAAAAAGAATTTAAAAGATATAAACATGATCAAAGAACAAGACATTGGGATTTGGGCTTTAAAAATGTGACGTGATAAAATGCAAACAAGTTGTAATAAGGCCTTTAATCCAATGAAATTAGATACCACGTTACCACGCACCACGAACACCGTCTATCAAGAGTACAATAAGTACCGGTTCATGTGATATGATCATTAGTCCCGCAAACATGCATTGATTAATGAGAAGCGAGGTAATGCAGATGCTTTCTACTTAATGAAAGCAAATTTGATGTATACCGTATGTTCCTAATAACTAATATCATGTATTATAGTATAATGTTCAAATGCGTGCAAATGCGTGCACGGAAAAGATTGACTAATCATGCCAATGTAGGCTTATTAAAAAATTGATTAACCCGGGATTACAGGGATCAGGAGAAAACATCCAACTCCCTTCTTGGACCTATATGAACCGTTTATATTAAAACAAAATATTAAGATATTAATGCTCTTAAAGTATATGCGTGTTTGAAATGGTACATATCAAATAGGATAATTCGCGGGTTTAAAATGTTCTATTGTAGGATTGTTACATGTATAAAATAAATTATTATTATGAAGAAGAAAGCAAATTTTGATATTAAGTTGCCCAAGTGTCAATTTTAACGAATCTTCTTGGCGTATTTTTTGTGTGTATTTATTTAGCGTATTTATTTTTTTCATTTTCTGTTCTTGCTTTTTATTTTTATTTTATTTTATTTTATTTTATTTTATTTTATTTTATTTTATTTTATTTTATTTTATTTTATTTTATTTATCTGTTTATTTATTTATTTATTTTTTTATTTATTTTATTTAATTTTTTTTTATTTTATTTTTTTTATTTTTTATTTATTTATTTTTATTTATTTATTTATTTTATTTTTTTTTATTTTATTTATTTATTTTTATTTTTTTTTTTGGGGGGGGCTTTCTTTCATTTTCTTTTTGGTTAGATTGCCCTATTATCTTTCAAAGTGCATCTTAACCCTTCTGAACTTAACATTTCATTGGAAAATTCATTTGGCACCCCAAAGAGGAAAATATGAAATTATTTTTTAAAAACACAAATAGTCATTTTTTCACAAAATCAACCATTTACAAACAGTTATACTAAATAGACGATCTCCATAGAAAGTACAGCAAGAACTTTTCGAAACTCCAATTTCATATCTTATAACTTTGATGATTTCAATTTATTGTTCCTCTTACTCTAATTTTTACTATAACTTAAGATTGACTCTGCGTGAAAAGAAATAAGACCGGGACAAACTTTTTTGAGACGACAAGGCTTTTTGGTTAGTTGGTCAGCCTTAATAGAAAATAACACATGTTGGAATCAAATTGCTAGGGTTTGTATCCCATGACGTATATTCTTCCATGAAAAGAAATATGCAAAAGGGATGTTGGTAAGACCAGGATGAGCTAAGGGATGAGAATGTTCTATGGTAAAGGTAGGCGTCTCTGATTACCACTGCAATCTAATAAGCATCCTCCCAATATTACGTTACCGCTTGCCTCAATATTTGTCAGGACCCTCATTGCATTACGAGGGAGTTCTTTTCCCTTTCCATGCGGGTTTTGTGATGGGAGAGAAAAGATGGAACATACTGCATTTTTGTACACTCGGTCATGTCTGCTCATACTATCCGTCTCTCTACAGTCTGTGTCAAATAAAATGGTACAAGTGGAAAACATTTTTTTATAGTATGAAGTTTAATCACAGCCTGCTATTGTTTGGTATTTTCATAAAGCAGGAATATTAGACTTTCACCTACAATTTTGTTCATCACATTTGGTGTTGTAATTTTTGAAATATGACTAGTTTTCTACAATCAAGAAAAATCCACTTTTCGCACGCCGTCCCATGCCTTTGTGCATAGGTTTCGCACAAAGGCCATAAAGTGCTCATTTTCGATTTGTTTCTCGTCGCACAAAATTTAGCATAACTTTTGTTTTACGAAAACAAATTATACAGAACAAAGTGCATCAGCAAGAAAAATCCTCTGGCTTTATTTTGGCACTACATACACACATTATCTGAAAATATTTCACACCTAAATAATTTTTTTCCGACTGTACCATTTTTTTTTGACACAGACTGTAGATCTCTCTTTCTTACCTTTTCATTTTCCCTAGTCTTTTTATTTTTATCTTTAAAAAAAAAAATATCATTTTATTGATCAAGGGACAAATCTCTATTACCTCATGTATCACGGGCGTAGACATTCATAAATTTCTTTCGTTAGTGGGGGGGGGGTGATCTATTCATCAGTCCCCCCCCCCAACTAACAAAAGAAAGTACGTCCCGCTCTACGTCAGTGTCATGTGAGTTGTGATTTTGTTCTATGTGTGGCAATAGTCTTCCATTCTGTCTGTCCTCAGTTTATCAAAAGTTGCAAAAACTTGATTGTGTAACTTGGTTTAACTTTAATTGCAATTAGTTCTGTAAAACGACGTGACATCCATGTTCTCTTTAATGGTCTTCTATATCAAGTGATTTCAAAGACTGAGCCTTCTAGATTTGTTTTATAGACTGCACATATTTCAACTTCTGAAACCTTTTTGATAAAAAAAGGTGATAGTCAAAAGATGATCGCAAAAGCTAGCGCAATTACAAGGTAACTATCAGTTGCATAGGAGCAGGCGATCAAATCACGTTGGTTTTAGTTTAAGCAGGTGCATGCGTCAATAATCACATTACATCTCCCGCCAAAATCAATACCATGGTAGAGGTATTCGTTAAGAGCGGCAATATGTATGGCACCGAATTACACCGAAGGAAAAAGCACAACAGAAACGACATACTAGCACAGATATAACGAATGGCACAAGGGATGGATTGGTGACAAGGAGTGACTGGGGATACATGGAACAATTTATATAAAGTCAAATCGACTTAAGGAAAAAAAAAATGAAAATCCTCTCACGTCTGTCGGAAAAGAAAAGGCTCGGTTTGTAGTTCGACCTTCCATTACATACTTGCATTTTGACCTTATTCACTGTGAAAGTTCATCAATTCCATCCTGTCGTTCTTTTCTATCTTCTCTCTCTCTCTCTCTCTTCGATAACACTCTAAAAACGTGTTATATATGTCTCATGCGCTAGCTTTACAAAAGAAGGGAAACACACGAAAAAACATAAACTTAATTATAAAAGGAGCCTACAAGAATATACTGAAAGCTGGTATGGAATTAAATTAAAATGTAAATGGGGCACTTGTATGGCATGTACATGTATTTGTGAATGAAGGGAATAGCAAGGGCATTCTTGTCACGCATCTTCATCATGTATTCATGTAAATTGCCTCAGCATGATTATTATTCTACCTTTCCCTCTGATCACAGATATGTTCAACCATATCCTCATGCAGCTAAAATGCATGTTCTACTATTTATCCCTTGGATCATAAGCATTATATATCAAATCTTATACTCCCTAAGCTCACTAAAATGTTATCTACTGTTCAGGCAGATGACGAACATTTTCATTATAATCTATTTACTCTGCTCACAAATAATTATGTTATTCCCGGAGCTAAAAAAAAAAAAATACTTTCCTTCGATTATCTCCTGTTCATTAAACCAACAAAAACTTTTTTTTCCAATATTTACAACTTTCTAAGCTACATACAGATCCAACCTTCTCTAGTCCCTTGGCTCGCAAACAATTTCGTCTGGACGTAACTGCCTGTAAGCATATATACAAAACACCAAAGCAATCCCATACACCTATAATTTATGCATACAATTACCCTAATAACACGCTCAGCTGATTCCCATCCTTAACAACTTTCAATACAGTCACATCGCAAACCCGATTCCACACTGACTAGCTCCTTATCATAAAAGGTCCATGTATTAATTGACAATGTCTGATGTCGGCATGGGGTCTATCTATTACTGGTATGACTGCGCACTTAACGTAGGTGTTGGGCCTCAGAACTCATCAATCTAATTGCACATTATGAGGAGGCCGAACCTTTAAGTTAAAGGGATTACTCAGCCTTTGATGACATACAGCACCAAGAAATGATATAAATGTGTCAAGATATCACAATAGATCAAAGTAAAGATCTGAGAATTGTATCTTATCTTATAATGTTTATGGGACAACCAGCAGCTATAGAAAAATGAGCGAGACTAGGATGGATACTGTGGCCAGATCTCTTCAACCTAGAAAATCTGTTTAAACGCGCGCATCTCTCTCTCTCTCTCTCTCTCTGTTTCTTCTCATCAAGTTGCTAGTTTGATTTAGAACACAAAAATATATACATACGAATGGGAGAGAGGAGTGGCTACAGGAAAGTGTTCATTGCTAATACACGACTACGTCTACGCTATACGTAAAATAATGCATTCTTCATACATTTTGGGGTGCTTTTAGGATGATTTAAAAAAAAATTGATTGACACTCTATGTAGAATACCTACAATCTACATTGTCCTTTCGTTATGTCTTTTCCCCCTTTTACACTTGGCCAAATTAGTAAAGAACAGGACAAAGAGAGGGACAGAGACATAATTTGAAACAACCGTGCGAGACATAATTCGAAATAACCGTATTGTGACGATTTATCAAGTTAATGAATAGTCCCTATATGTATAACCCATCCTGCTCATATCTAACTAAGGTACACGACTATACAAGTGCAAATTGAACTAATAGGTTATTTCAAGGCTATTACCAAGGCGAGGAAAAAGGACACTGAACGTTTAACGATGTGTTTGGTGTTTGTGCGCGTGCGGTAACGATGTGGGTGTGTGTGAGGATGTGTTGTGTGTGTATGAGGGTGCGTGTGTGCGTGTGTGTGTGTGTGTGTGTGTGTGTGTTTGAGTTCGTGTGTTTAGGGTGTGGGTGAACATGACTGTGTGTATGTGTGGGTGTGTGTTAGGGCGCATGCGAAGGATCTAAATCTGGTGACTAAAACGTTACATAATTATGTCACCATTCAATTTATTTGTATTTATCGCCCGATAATTAAAAAAAAAAAAAATAACAAAAATCAAAAAGAAATAACATGCACAATATTTAAGTATTTTCAAATATTTAGTGTAAATTTTATAAATACATTATTGTTGCTATTATGATAATTAGCATTATAGTAATAATAATTATAATTATGTGGATTAAGTTTCCCTGGAATGAAAATAGGTTGCCGTTATAATCTTAAGTGTAGACTTCCGTGAAAGTCTAGTCACGCCAATTATGCCAGCATTGCCCCCATATGAATATTGATTAATTGATATTGTTAAGTTGATGTCGCTCTATTTTTGTCTCACTCCCTTCCTCTGCCATATAGATCCAGACACTAAACAATCAATATGCATAATGGCTTCCCCTAATAAATCACAATTATGAAAATATATGTGTTGCCTCAAGGTAAACAGTGAGGCAAAGATATTTCTCATGAACATTGACACTCAAACAAAAATTTAGGCTATAAGGGCAATCCTTCTTTCATCGTTCTTAAACGTTGTTTTAGTTTTTCAATTAATTTTTAGTTGATTAGTTAATGACATGTCTTGTTTCTACATGTATTTTTGTTTCGTGTACTATTAAAATTCATTAATTATAATTGTAAATATATGGCAATGCCTCAAGCTATAAGCTTATGTTGCCAAACCTCTGTGTGAACGTCATATAACCATAATTGTAAGTGGTATGGTCGTTATATCTTTAAAATTGTTTTTGTTATTTCTTGTGAGATTAAAATGATCATATTACATGTATAATAAATAAATAAATAAATAAATAAATGAAATATATCTAACCATGGTAATAAGAAGATAGGACATAATTTTTTTAGTTTTTGGAAGGAGAAATTTAATAACTTTTTGTATTAAATTTCAATAACTCTCAAGTGAGCGTTGGTTATTTTTATGTGTGTATATATATTAGAACTTTAGGGGTTAGCCTACGGAATTTCCCAAACACGCACAATCAGCGTGAAGGCATAATGGCATTTTACAATCGAAGCAGCTTCCTTAATTTTACCAGGTACTCTTTTTTGTTATTCCAATGTCAAATTCGTTAGTCGCAAATGTGTACAGTATTTAATTGTTATTTTGATATTTAATGCAAGCAGATTTATTCAGCCTTTCTCTTCCTCTCGTGGCAGTCGACAGAGAGAATCGACTGGCTCACTAATTTTATGCATGCTTTTTAAACAAGGTTTGTTCTTGACAACACAAAGCTTGCTTGAGGCTTGCCCGACAAACAACACGTATGACCATGATATCGTATGCCAACTGGTTTCCAAATATTGTAGTTCATAACAGAAAAGAAACATCCATCAATTATAATAACTTCATGAACCAGTCTATTGAGAACAATGGCATTTCTTGTTTGGTTACTATAGGTTTTCCCGGTCAAGTTTAAACTATCTCCGATCAATTTGACATTTCTTTCGAGCGCTTTCGTCCGGAATGTGATCGCG
>CALNVZ010003433.1:25220775-25232804 GCA_940671915.1 Paracentrotus lividus
ATGTATCGCGATTATCAATCTGCAAATGAATTCGTTTATGTGTAGCCAAAATCAAACACCGTTCAATTCAATTCAAATTGCTCCGACGAATTTGCTGTTGGTGAGCAGTCGCATTCGTCAATGTTCGCTCAAATTCGTCCATTCGTAAATTCCCGTCTTCTGGTGAATTCAATTTCGTTTTGGGGCATCCACTTTAGAAATAACTGTATACAAATTAGGATGTTAGGTTCGGGTAGGGAACTAAAATTTGGGAGGGGGTCGTGAAGTGTTTTGTCAGAAAGAGGGCTGATCATGGGGAAGGGGGAGCCTGAGCTTGGAAAACACACACGCACACAAACACAAACAAAAAAAAAACATAAAAAAACATAGCCGATTATAATGTTTGCGTTTTATCAAGAATGAATTAAACATATGATGTTCTGCTCGAAACGAATGTTTACAAAAAATACAATAAAAAACAAAAACTAAATGTATATAAATAGAGTAAGGGGCTACAGCCCCCATCCCTCATGCTATTTCATTAGAAACTTGCATAAATGAGGGGTGGGGGGTGTTTCAAATTTCTCTCGGCCTTCGGCCATCAACAAGGTCATCCACGGTATACGGCCATGCGGAGAGGGGTAGATTGGTCAGCGGTTGCAATCTATTTTCTCTACCATTTCCTCTTTTTCTTTTTTTCCTTTTTTTTTGTTGTGCTGGGGTGGGGGCTTTCCTGCTGGGCCCCTGGATCCACACCTGAATGGTCATAGACCAAGTGACAATTGATCAAATATGTATTACATAAAATTCAGATTAGACAATTAGCTTGCCAGTGTAGACAGGCGGCGGCCCCCATCACACAGGAAAAAAGGGGAGATAAAAGATGCAAGACAACAATATTGACCAATAAAACCCGTACCCATTGTGACGTTAGCGGCTGGCTGACTTACAATTCATATGACGTTCTGGTGACCGAATGCCCGCAAAAAAAAAAAAAAAAAAAAAAAAAAATGTCCCTTTTCGTTACTAAAATGTGCCTTTTTTTCTTTGCTACAAAGGCACTTATATTATAAAAAAAAAAAACCTTTATGCTTCTGAAAGCACACGGAACAACTTTTTTTTGTAAAAAAAAGGGGCACTCTGTTACTAAAAGAACCCTTTTCCAGACTACAAGTCTCACGATTTGCGTGGACTACTCACGCATTTTTGGTTTCGTTCTCACGATCTCACTGCAGAACACCTCCATATTTCTCACGCAAAATGATAACGAAAAGAGGCATAATTTTTTTAGATTTTTTTTACGCCGATTTTGGAGTCTCAAAAACCCTAAATATCCGCAGTTTTGTGGTGCGCATCAATCCCTACGAGTGCTAATGTTTTTCATGCGGAAGATGTTAGTGTGTAAGATAGTTTATCTATAGGATGGTGGGTCCGTTGTCCGACACTTTAACGGTTAAATAATGAAGTACTGCTTGTTTGTCTCAGGTATTAAGCCGAAATATTTAGTTTGAATGATGCTTATCTTTCATCAATATTTTGCATGTGTATAGATTTTCTATCCACGTTCCTGTTCCGTAAGAAGATTTCTTACAAAAATATTGCTTGTAAAACCTTTTTCAAATGTGGCTGGTCAAATCGTTCTGTCCGGATGTAAAACAACTCTGTCGCGGAGCATACAGCTAACTGGTACAACATTTGGCAACACTTGTGGTACAACAGTCAGCAGACCACATTGTATCAACACGATGTAAGTTGTGCTGCGCTTTGCGCGACTTCTTTGTGTATCAATGTACATACTGGCGCGCGCCAGCAGCAGGTCAGCATGTTTGTGCTGCGCATTCTTGCTTCTTAAACCAAGATGCGATGATCTACCCAAATTTTTTGGGGATGATTTTTGAGACCTTGACATTCTGCTTTTCCCATCGCCAGTTCTTTTTTTTTAAAACCCATATTTTTATCCGGTAGCCGGTCGCTAGAATAGGATATTACCAAGCAATTACGCATGGAGACAATTTAGCCCGTGCTGCAGTAGGCAACTATTGTGATATCAGGAGTCGTTTCAAAAGCACATAGGCCTATTTTAACCCCTCTAATACCGTTTTTTAATGCCGCTTCCAGCACTTGTGTTTTAAGAAATCATTTTAAAAGACATGGTAATCTATGTTTGCATAGTGTAGTTTAACTGTTATCATGGGGCAATAATTTTAAACAGCTGTGTTGCCTTTAAATGTGGGTGTTTGGAATAAAAACTTGTAATGTTTGCTTGAAAGCTTTAAATGGTCCTTAAAGTCAAAATGTACATTTTTCTTTTAAAAGCGGTGCTTAATTTTTATACTTATCTCTCCCCAATAAATCGCAATTATATATTGAAACAAGCGTAGATAAAATTAAAGTACTACTTGTTGTGGTTGTTGTATACCCAAGCCCCTCCCTATCCATAAAAATTTCTGCTGCATTGTATGCCATTGAGGTAATAGTGGCCGCCCTTTTAGAAAAAAGTCCCTCCCCTGCCCACTTTCAAATCAGTTCCGTATAGCCTCTGAATATCAATTTTTGTCTCATCACATTTATTGTGTTTTTACCATGGCGCCACCGTTAGCCCTTGCTCACGTAGTGTTCACTGACGTAGTTGCCTTTTAAAACGTTTTAAATTGCATGCTCTCAATAAATCGAATTTGACTGCTTGGAAAGCTCACCTTCACTTCCTTTTTTATACAGCTTGGTGAATGTTTTAAATTGACGTCGCAGGAATTTGATTTTGCATGTCACTATTACCTGAAAGTTCTCTGCTAGATAAACATCTTTTGATCGCACATAACGAATATATGAGGATCTATTATTATTACATTATGATAAGAACATAAACGAAATCGTTGTCTCTAAATACTTTTAACTTAAATTTCTGATAGCCCGCTCCGGAGTTCGAAGGTGACTCGTTTAAATGATTAGATTTGTTGTAACATTAACGAATCTCGATTGGAAAAGAGTTTAAAAATCGATCGGACTAAATCCTAGGTATTACATGTTTATTGTTATTGTTTTGTTTTTGTTTTTTTATTTCAGACAGAAGGGGTGGGGGATAGCGAGAGCAGCAATTTTTTCATTGATAACATCGTTATACGTATTATTAAAAATGTATAAATTAATATGCTGTATTCCTAATGCTTTGAAGGATATAATATAACAAACGTGTACTTTAATTTTGAATTTTAAAATAGTAGATTATTATAATTGTATATGCATTACAAAATAAAACAGGAAAAAAGGTCTTTTCTCCAATGCTGTCTCTTATACGTATAGGCGCTAGCACGCGACAAGCTAAATTTAGGCCATTGGTGCCGTGCCTTGCCTTTAATCCAGTAGAAATAAACGGTGTATCACAAATACGAGGTAAAGATAATGAGTAATACCAATAAAGTTCTTAAATTGAATTTACAGTAGAAGAAAGCAGCTATTATGGGAAATTAAAATTTACGTTGAAATTCAGTCATGAATTTTGTAGTATACCATTCGAACCCAAAAGGACAGCTCAGTCGCTCAACGACACCGATTTTGCTAACCGGATGTAAATGTATGAAGGAGTTGCCACAATTTTTGCGGCCAGTTCATCAGAGACCACTTAATTTTTCCCATAAAAACAAATTTACTGTGTTTATGTCAAGAGGGCATTAAGGTCATTTACAATTTGAATTCCCCTATAATTGAAGGCCTATTTGGTCTCCATAGATAGCGACAGATGCTCCAATGTTTCGCTATTTAGCCTGTACTAGTTCTCGATAAGACAAACAGAGGCAAGGGAGAGAGCCAAGCGAGCCAGAAATGTTTCATGACTCGTCATGCCCGTGTACCGTTCGCATTGGAAATCAATAGAGAAGGCCCGAGCTTACAACTGAGACATGACGAGATAACTATCTTATTGCTCAATTTAACATTGGTTTTAGATTAAAAATCATCTTTCAAAATGACATTGTTTGACCAATTTTCATTTTATAAAAAAAGGAACTATTGTCTCTTCTCATTGACTGAGTAGTACAATTAATTGTAAACTTTCGATCAGATATGATTTTTTTACGTAGGGATATGCTTTGTAAGTATTTCGCGAACATGTAACAGAGGGGATATTGAAGCCAAAAGCAAGAAATGTTTAAAGCAACTTCAGTCCTCCGCAATATACCTAATATCATTCAGTTTTACTTTTTTTGTCAACTTACTCCGAAGTATATTGAATTGTCTCAATATTGATTTTATCCATAATGGCGATGGATACTTTCCAGCGCTCATAAAAGGCGTACATCTTCTAAGCAAGTTCTTAGCCAGCCCCCCCCGCCCAAAAAAAAAAAAAAAAAAAGAAGAAAAAAGAAAAGAAAAAAAAGAAAAGAAAATAATAAAATAAATAATAATTAAGACAAAAAGAAAATAAAAAAAAATAAATAATAATAAAAAAAAAAAAAATAAAATCGTTTCATCTGAGTGTGACCTGGGTTGTGGTTCAAATTTTCATCTGGCAGCTATTGCATATTTTGGTGGTACATTAGATCTGAACCTGTTTACGTATTGCCTTTGCATCATGAAAGTCATGAGATTATAACCACTACACTACTCAATTGGCATTTCTTATTATGATAGGAATCAGGGACGAGTATTCCAACCGTGGATGACTATATTTGCCAGGACTCAAATCGAGCTTAAGACGGGTTACTGCGTGTTGTAACCTAGGCAGCAGCATGCCTTCCAACCGTGAAAGGCCTCCCGGTTGGACGTGATTTACACTGGGGTTAATGTATCACACTATAAGGCATGACATTCACAACATGCTTTTGAGATGCTTTCAACTAGAGTTATCCACGCGACTCACACAATGTCCAATCTCACAAGTCGACCTGTGAGTGAATTAAGGGCAATACTGTGCATGTCGAAGCACAAGTTACGAACCTTGTTTAAAGAGGTAAAATGATGACTAACAGCTCTGCAAGGAATAAATACCACGTGATGGCCATTAATGGTTAGGGGTTTGAATTCATCTATTGATTCTTATTCTATCAGACTGCCTCTATTTTAATTATGATGTTCATATGCAGGTTATCCTCACCTGCATTAGGATTATTATCGGCGGGTGCCTCTTTAAGAAGTCCATTGGTCAAAATTGGTCTTCTTATAATGACCCATTATTAAGCAGGGCGATGTGTATTGTTCGGAGATTAGCATTATTACAGTATACTTAGTCGTCCAGCTGAATATGCCATGCGATGGTACCTACGATTTTTTTTTTTAAAGGTGGTTTCGTTTTTATATTTTTTCATGCTCGCACAAAATTCAGGGTGGGTCCATGCCATTTTCTCATCCCTTCCGAAGCCTCCCTCGGTCAGAAACAGTAGATGAATGGGCGTTTTATGGGGGAATGGGATGTTGAGAACCTCAACTTTCTTTCTGAGGAAAAAAAAAAATATAGTATCGATTTCTTACATTGCCTTGGGCTCACTTTTTATTAAAAAATAAAGATGATCATAGAGCCCCTTTTAAAAATAGGAACAAGTTCTTCATTTCACTCATTCTCTTTTTTTTTTTTCTCTGCACAAATGTGTCAATAAAAGATTAGTATAGCTGTAAAACTATACATGGCCAGAGCAGACAATATAGGGTCCCACGAAGATTGGCAAACATCTATAAAAATAGCATTATGGGCTTCAAGCAGCTGGATTAGCTTTATGTTGATGCTCACAGGCCGCATCGTAATTGTTCTTGTTGAGTCGTCGATTCCGAAATTAAAAGGCGCTCCGACAAAGCACGGATATTTTTTTATATTACTAAAATGTCAATTCAATTTTTAAGGGTAATTTTTATCCAGCATG
The DNA here is from genome assembly GCA_940671915.1 of Paracentrotus lividus. Lineage (NCBI taxonomy): Eukaryota > Metazoa > Echinodermata > Echinoidea > Camarodonta > Echinidae > Paracentrotus > Paracentrotus lividus. The sequence goes on from CALNVZ010003433.1 coordinate 25,226,604, forward strand.
GCCTTCGTCACAAGATCGGTGAAATGAAATTGTATAAGACTCGTCGTTGACTGAATGGCAGTTTTTATAGTGATCACAAAAAAGAAGGGATAGGGGTGCATGCACGACGTTGAACGGGGGATAAAATATATAATAATGAGACAATGACAAAGTTTATTATAGGCGTTAAACATATTCCATATCCTCTTTCAAGTTTTAAAAGGCTGCCATCCTTCAGGTTTTGAACGATTCTTCAGAGATGCTAAAAGAGCGCCATACAGATTAGAGATAGCAAAAAATAACAAACTTAGCTTAACAGCAGAATACGCCCACCGACGGGAGGGGTTGGGGTAGGTATGGGTATAAGATAGATAAGGATACGAAACTGCCATCACTCACCGGTTTTGACGAATTTTCTAGAACACTGGCCGGTTCATCTCTTGGCATCTCCCTAGAGCTTATGGCCGTGGAATCTTTCCAACGGTTCGGTGGTGGTCGCATAGGGAAAACCTAGCAGGCGGCCGCTGCCAGTGGTAGACGAACGACATCCTGAAATTGTTTTTCTTGGCGTGAATTACCTTTGCCAGATGATGCTTCACACGTGGAGTTTAAAAATGTCGGATATAGGAATTTGTGCTCTAGTTAGTTTTAAAATATAACCTTTTAATGGCGATGATATATCACAATGTGGGGCCGGCAGACGATGAAGCTTTGGCGTATTCTACATCTAACGCAGCTTTCAAACCAGTCAGCGGTGCGATGCACGTACGTACATCACACACACACACAATAAAAATGGCTCTCTTCCGCTTACTTCTTCTGGGCCTATTTAATTATTCCAGTTCTCGATCGCAATTGCAGCCCACCAACAGGGATCGAATGCATTCACGTTGCGCGGCTACGGGCGCCAGCCAGCAAGACTCTGTTTTGAAAATAGCACGGCTGGAGTGGGACCTGCTATTCAATGGACACGAGGCGCCGCGAGATAAAGGGTAGATCAATGGAAATAGTTTACTCTGTTTAGACCAGCAGCTGAGGTCGATCTTCGATTAAACAACGATGGTACTCTATTATCTGAGCATTGAGACACATGGGGACGGATCCCACTTTTACTTAATTCAACTGAAACGCTGCCGGTGTATCTTCTGCTGCTGTATGGTGGTCCTTATGCGGCGGACTGGTCCCAACTGAGTGCCCCATTTCACCAAAAATTGCATTTCGAAGAAATATAGCATCAATTGATTTTTCTACAAGTACTTGGCTCCGGTATTTGTTCCCGGGGGTTTAGATGTTGTGCTGTCGGCACCGAAATACGTAAGGTGGTAGTGAGACGAGAAATGCACGGCTGATTTTGCCGCTTTCTATGAAGGTAGGTGAAGCGTAGCGTCCATCGTACGAAAGGTGAGTTCAGGATAGACGGTCATTCGGGATCAATTATGTACAAACCATATTCTAAAGAATCTAGAGACTAGGTATAGGTGGTTTAGAATTTGAATATGGCTTTTGCGAGTTTTAATGTAGGAAAGGAAGCCTAAATTTATCTATTTTTCTCGTTAACTTTGACGTTAAGGGGTTGTTAAAAACTTTGTTTTAAAGAATTAGGTAGCATTATAGAACTGTCCACAATACGAATTAGAAAATTAATTGCATGTTAAAGAAGTCATCAAAAAAAAAGCATTTTCCGACACGATTGAAAGTGTAGTTTGACGACGAACATATTGTAGTAGAGGCGAACAGCTGACGCTAAAACCAATCAATAACTAATGGTGGCAAGTCACTTGTACCATTAACACGTGGAAAACGGGTTTGGAACTAGTTGAGACTATATTGAGAATTGGTTTGAAATGATTTTGAATGTTTTTTTTTTTTGTTCGAAGCGCAGACGTCTTCGAGATTTCCCAGTACGGACAGCGCGGCATTCATGTCAGCGACGGGGAGGCGGGGGACAGAACACTCTGCAAAAGTGAAAAAATAAATACACTCAAAATTTCGCATACTTTCGCCATTATGGAGGGAGAGGAGAGGAGAAAATAATTGCGAGCGCGGCTGAGGCGCGAGCCGGAAATTTTGCACTTATAAAATAGATAACATTTAGCATGCTTGATTTGAAACATACGCATTTTTAGCCTCTTTTTAGCCTCACAAGCTTAATTCACGTACATAAAAATTGTTGCATTTTTTAAAAATGGCGAAGGGGGACGAAAATCCCCCATGAAAAATCGAGGGAGGGGGGACACGTCCTACCCCCCGGACGGCCGTCTACCGGATCGCCAGTCGGAATCTAAGTGCGACAGATGAAAATATATATTATCGGAGACGTCTGAAATGGAAGTATCCGGAGTCGCGGGGACAGAGTGAGATTAGCCCCATTTTAATGGGTGGGAAAATTAGAAATCTCTTAACGATGTGTGTGTTTTTCTGTCGTGGGAGACGTCTCCTGATGGACTAATAAAACAATTATCGAGACGCGTCTCCGAGTGTGTTCGAGTCTCAATGAGACTCTCCCGCGACGTCAGATACCACTATACGTCATAATTTCTAGAGAGGAAAAACATCCCACTTAACCATATTTTTCACTGAGGATGCAAACTAATGTTTTCTTTCAAGACTTCTGAATTATGTAATGGACTTGACATATAGATGACCCACTCGATTTCCTTTTTTTGCATATATTGTGTGTTGCTATGTGTAGACAAGAACCGTGTTTGTCAGTTCAATAGCAATAAAATAGTTATTGCACATCTGGGACTTTCAAATACTAACGAGTAGTTCATTAGGCAATTGGTGTCCGCCTGGAAGTCTGGAAACAGCTTTGTGTCCGTTGTCGATTGTGCTAATGCAGCCCAATGAACCGGAACCGCTAAGCCTTCTCAAGAGAAAAGATAACCCGTGCTGTTGATAATATATTCTCGGTAAGTGCGATTGGATTACATTTTTCATCACAATATAATAGAACTTCCCGCTCACATTTTCAACTATAAAGCAGCAACAGTACATACAACAATGTACAGACTAACAACAAAAATACAATACAAGACAAAAGAAAGAAATGGAAACAACATTCCCAACCATTCTCAAAGGTCATATTATTTTATAAAAATATATTTGATATAGATGTAGGGATTTCGAGGCCCGAGTGGATATTGGTTAATTTGAACCATTAGTCGTTTTATATTTCTGTTTATTCGTGTATTGGCCTCTTGTTAAAGAGTTGAAATATTTAAATAGTGGAAAAATTATATTTTACACCCTTCCATTATTAAACTTTGCCCCTACCCGAATAGAAAAAAAAACAAAAGCGAAAAACACAACAAAATAGTAATAGAAAAGATTGAGTCTGCTCTAACGTGAGACTTTTGCTTTATGATTTTGCGCATGCATGTATGCGTGATTCAGGATAAATTCAACGTTCATTGGCCCCTTTGGCCAAATAGGGCACTTTCACATTTGTGAACAGATAAATTCGTAGGAGTCTATTTAGGAGATATTCAAAAGAATAAAACTCCCCTTCGCCACCTCCCTGTAATTGTTCCATCCAGGGCCACTGAATTGTTAATGAATGGGACGTGATATTTTGAAAATGCATGCAAGCCTGACAATGCGACACATTCGCAGTCAAAGGATAAAAGCGGGCTAACAAACATCATTGTTGCGGTCCATTTTATTTCAATGCGCTTTCCGGTTTTTCTAGTTTGAATTTTCAGGGCACTAGATAACTTCAGCTGGTACGGAACTGTACACGTTTGGCGAAGGTTTTTTTCGTTCCGGGAGTTTTTCTCGTTACGGGCGCTATTGTTCGATTCTATTGTCATTGACCAGTAGCAACTCTGAAAACTTCCGGTAACAGAATATGCCGGCCACTTAAGTTCGGTGCTATTTTTCACACTTTAAAATGAAATTGATAAGATTCGATAAATTTTTAGTAAGTGCAAGTGCATTTTCTCTTCCTTTTACCGAAAAAATAAACGCTTTTTGTTTCATTTTTTAAATATATAATAGTTATAGGGCCCTATGATAGAATAAGTTTTCCTAATCTGTGACTTACTATTCTGAAAAAACAGAACTTAGGCCTATATTGTCTATTATGACTTATTGAAAATGCGTGTTGTCAGCAAATAAGAAGAAACATTATGCAAAAATTTCGCACATGTTAGTGACCTGTAGTGTTTCGAGTGGTGAGGTGTTTGCGTCGGTTTTATGGGCCGTTTGTTGTACGTGTGTTTCAACACATTTTTTTGCTGCTGTTGTTGTCTGCTAATAATAGGGTTTGCTTAGTTGGTCAGTAGAGGCTAACTGGTGTGTTTATACCCTTCTTCCCCTCCTAGTAATGTACGATATAAGCATTTTATTAAATAGCCATCGTCAGGGCAATATTCCTCCACCATACACACCGCATGCATATATAAACGATGTCACTTACCACGTTCACATCACTCAACCAATTAAGCCTATACATACATCTATTTTGGAGCAGACTTATGGGACTTGTTATTTCATACACATGTGTGAATATTGTAACATAAAAAGCAAATCTGAAGAATTATTGTTTATTGTTCTTCTTTCTTTGCTTTCCTTTTGTTGTTATGAGTTATCAAATTTTACATATTAAAGTTTTCTTTTTCTTTTTTTTGTTGTGTTGTTGTTGTACTAGTGAAATAGATAAGATCTTATTATAGATTTTTTATTTACCTAGAGTTTTTGATATAAAGCATATTGAGTATCATATCGTAGTATAAAATAAATGTTTACGAGTTCTATTCCTAAAAATAAACCGCTAGTGGGTGCGATATTGGCACAATATCCTTTTCGTGATAGTTTAAATGACTTTGTCATCATGTTACTTTAATTTATATTTCCCACAGATATTACCCATGTCCTGAGACCTTGTAAATACTGTGAGGCTTTCATATCCGCCTTTGGTGAATATTAACAAATTGGACAAACTATGGTCTGACCTTATCCAAGAAACCGTCCCACCTGCCCCGTTTAATACATCCAAATTTTGCTCCATCACAGGATGCCATAAGTTGTATTCGAGTCTTTTTCACAATTTTTCATCAATTTTGTCCTCCTCCTCTACTGCACGGCCACACCAATATCGATTAGAAGCATCAGGAGATGTGATGATTCAACAGAACATCACGCACACACACACACACACAACACACACAACACACTAACACAAAGCGCATACTCCACATACACTACACACCATTAGGCAAACCTGCCATAAACGCTTAAGTGACAAATACTTCATATCATCTGTATCACTTGCAGTTATTGGACAAAAACAAACAAAACAAAAAACTGACAAATCCAAAGGCCATAAATGTGGCATTAAGATATAATGGCATGATTAATGTTTATATTTGAAAAGCATTTTGAATACCTTGTTGTGTACACACTTCTATCTTTCATGAAAATTCAATTAAGCAGAAAAAAAGCAATAAACCTATGTTTGTGTGAATAGATGTAGGCTTCTACCAAAAAATAATAATTACAATAAAGCAGACATTCAATAGTAAGAGCCTAATGTTTGTTTTCTTGTTTTCAATGTTAGAAAATCCAAACAATGATTGAAATCAGAACCGAAAGTACGATAAATCATGAACGGATGAGCTAAATACAATATAACTAATAAACATACATAACTACTACGATAGCGATCAAGACCTTACAAATTCAACCATGAAAGTTTTTTTGGTTGCATATTTTAAGATATATGATGCGCTGCAGTTACACCACTAAGACAGATATTACTTTGGCTTGTTAGAGCTCTATGTACGCTCAATCTTACTCTTAGCGATTTTAAATTGATCTTGAGAAGTTAAGTCACTCGTTTCCTATCGATTGTGACTACAAAAAGATTGCTTGTAAACCTTTTCAAATGGCTGGTCAAAATCGTCTGTCCGGATAAACAACCTGTCCGGACATACAGCAACTGGTACAACATGCAACACGGTACAACATGCAACACATGCAACACGTGAAGTGTGCGCGCTTGCGCGCCTCTTTGTGTACAAATTACTACTGCGCGCGCGCACATGCGGTAGCATGTGCCGCGTGCGCACTGCTTTTAACCAAAATGCGAATGATCTCACGCAAATTTTTTGTTTGAACTTGGCATGTCTGCTTTTCCCTCCACAGTTTCTTTTTTTTTTAAACCCAAATTTTTCCGCTCGGTCGCTAAAAAGGGAATACCAAGCAATACGCATGAGACCA
>CALNVZ010003433.1:25235307-25278661 GCA_940671915.1 Paracentrotus lividus
AAAAAAAAATAAAAAAAAAAAATAATAATAAAAAAAATAAAAAATAAATCTTTCATCTGAGTGTGTGGGTGTGGTCAATTTCATCTGCCAGCTATTGCTATTTTGGTGGTACATTAGACCTGAACTTTCGACCTTTGCATCCAAAGTCATGAGATATAACCACTACACTACAATTGCATTTCTATATGAATTAGGAATAGGGACGAGTTCAACCGTGATGACTATTTGCAGGACTCAAACTCGAGCTAAGACGTTACTCGTTTGTAACCTAGCAGCAGCATGCCTTCCACCGTGAAGGCCTCCCCTTGGACTGATTACACTGCGGTTAATGTACACACTAATGGCATGACATTCATACATCTTTAATGCTCAAACTAGAGTTATCACGCTACTTCCACACCAAGTCCAATCTCACAATCGCCTGTTGAGTGATATAAGGGCATTATGTGCATGTCGAACACAATTACGACCTTGGTAAAAGGTAAAATGAGACAACATCCTTCTGCAAGGGAAATACCGTGATGCCATTAATGTTAGGGGTTTGAATTCATCTATTGATTCTTATTCTACTCCTCTATTTTTAATTATGATGTTCATGCATGGTTCATCCTCACATGCATTAGGATTATCGCGCCTCTTTTAAGAAGTCCATTGTCAAAATGGTCTTTTATAATGAGCCATATTAAGCTAGGGCGATGTGTATTGTTGCGGAGATAGCATTATTACAGTATACTAGTCAGCTGAAGATGCAATGCGATGTAACCTACGTTTTTTTTAAAGGTGCGTTTCGTTTTATATTTTTCATGCTCGCACAAAATTTCATTTTGTCCTGCCATTTCTCATCCATTCAAAAGCCCCTCGGTAGAAACAGTAGAAGGGCGTTTATGGGGGAATGGGATGTTGAGAACCTCACTTTCTGAGGAAAAAAAAATATCATGCTTACATGCCTCTGGGTCACTTTTTATAAAAAATAAAAATGACATCATAGACCTCCTTTTTAATATAAACAATTTCCTTTCATTTCACTCATTCTCTTTTTTTTTCTCTCCAAATGTCAATAAAAGATAGTATACTGAAAACTACATGGAGGAGGCAATATAGGCCCACAAGATAGGCAAACATCTATAAAAATGCAATGTATGGCTATCAGCAGCTGGATAGCTTTATGTTGATGTTAATACCCAACGCATTGTTTCTTGTTGAGTCGATTCCGAAATAATAGCCTCCTGACAAAGCACGGATTTTTTTTTATTACTAAATGTCAATTCAAATTAAGGGAATTTTATCCAGCATGGCTCTTCGTCACAATCAGGTGAAATGAAATTGAATAAGACTCGTCGTTGACAATGCAGTTTTAATAGTATGCACAAAAGAAGGGATAGGGTCATGCCGACGTGAACGGGATAATAAATAATAATGACAATGACAAAGTTTATAGAGCGTAACATATCCATCTCTTCTTCAGTTTAAAGCTGCCTCCTTCAGGTTTGAAGATTCTTCAGAGATGCTAAAGGCGCATACAGATAGCAAAAAATAACAAACTTAAGCTTAACATCAGAATACGCCCACCGCCGAGGGTTAGGGTAGGTAGGGTATAAATATAAAGGATACGAAACTGCAATCAACTCACCGGTTTTGACGAATTCTACACTGGCCGGTTCATCTCTGGCATCATCCCTAGAGCTATGGCGTGGAATCTTTCCAGGTTCCGGTGGTGGTCGCCTAGGGACCGCAGGCGCCGCTGCCAGTGTAGACGACATCCTGAAATTGTTTTTGGCGTGAATATCTTTTGCCAATATGCTTCCACAGTGGAGTTTAAAATGTCGGATATTGAATTTGTGCTCTAAGTTGATTTTAAATCCCTTTTAATAGCGATGATATATCACAATGTGGGGCCGGGCAACGATGAAGCTTTGCAGTACTTCTACATCTAACGCAGCTTTCAACAGCAGCGCAGATGCACGTACGTACACACACACACACACAATAAAATGCTCTCCCGCTTCTTACTCTGGCGCCTATTTATTCTTCCATTCGATCGCAATTGCAGCCAAATCCACCAGGGATCGGAATGCATTCACGTCTGCGCGCTACGGGCGCCAGCAAGCTCGTTTTGAAAATAGCACGGCTGGAGTGGGCCTGCTATTCAAATGGTATCCGAGGCGCCGCGAGATAAGGGTAGAATCAATGGAAATAGTTTACTCTTTTAGACCAGCAGCTAGGCGACTTTCGATTAAACGAACGAGGTACCTATATCTGAGCATTGGGACACATGGGGAGGAATCCCACATTTACTCAACTGAACGTCTGCCGGTGTATCTCTGCTGTATGTGGTCCCTATAAGCGGCGGACGGTCCCAACTGAGTGCCCCTTTCACCAAAAATGCATTTCGAAGAAAAATAGCACAATTGATTTTCTAAACACACTGGCCCGTATTCTGTTCCGGGGTTTAGAGTTGTGCTGTCGCACGAAAATAGTAAGGGTAATGAGACGAGAATGCAACGCTGATTTGCACGCTTCTCTCTTGAAGGGTCAGTGAAGCGTGCGTCCTATTCGATCGAACAGTAGATTCAGATGACGTCATTCGTGAGTCCAATTTATGTACACATCTCTAAATATCTAACTAGGGTAAGGTGGTTTAGACTTTTGATATGGTTTGTCGATTTATGTAGGAGGAATAATGCTATATTATCTATTTTTCTCTCGGTAACATTGAAGTTTAATGGTGTTAAATTTTGTTTAAGAATTAGTGCATTATAGAATGTCCACAACGATGATTATTGCATTATCATCAAAAAAAGACATTTCCGGACAACGATTGAAGTGTTAGTTTGACCTGACATATTGTAGAGAGGACAGCTGACGCTAAAACCAACAAAAACTAATGTGGCAGTCACTTGTCATTACACTGGAAAACGGATGGAACTAGTTTGAGACTTTATAGATGTTTAAATGATTTTGGATGTTTTTTTTTTTGTCGCGCAGACGTCTCCGATATATTCCCGACCTAAGCGCGGCGTTATCATGTCACGACGGGGAGGCGGGGGAGCAAACAACTCAAAAGTGAAAAATAATAACACTCAAAATTCGCATACTTCGCACAATTATCAGAAACTAATGAAAACTAATTGCGAAGCGCGAAGCGCGTGCCGACAAATTTTGCCCTTATAATAACATTTGCATCTTATTTGACATACATTTACCTCTTATTAGCACTCAGACAAGCTAATCACTACATAAATTGTTCATTTTAAAAATCGAAGGGGACGATCCCATACAAAAATCGAGGGAGCGGGGACACGTCACCCCCCCCGTCCGGGATCGCCGCGAATGCTAGCGACAGAAATAAATATATATATCAGAGACGTCCTGAGGAGTTCCGAGTCCGGGGACAAAGTGAGATAGCGCACTATTGGGTGGAAATAGAACATCGTCTACGAATGTGTGTGTTTTTTTGTCGTGGAGACGTCTCATCGATAGAACTAACAATTTCAGGCGTCTGCCGGGTGTTCGAGTCTCAGAGCATCTTCGCGACGTCGAGATACACTATTAGTCATAATTTATACAAGAGCGAGAAAAATCCATTATCATGTTTCCTGAGAATGCACTAAGCTAATGTTTCTCAAAGTACTTGAATTTAATTATGGACTTGACATAAAAGCGCATACGTCGATTTCGCTTTTGCAATTATCACTTCTAGTGTGTTGCTATGTGCTAGACTTAGCAAACGCAAATTATTAGTCGCTGCACATATTTGCAATTGATTCAAATGATCTATAACGATGTGCTTCAGTTCAGGCACATGGGTCTGCCTGAACTGAAACCTTTGTCCGGATATGTCCTATTGTGCCTATGTCAGCCATTGAACCTGGAACCGCTAAGCTTCTCAAGAAAGATACCGTGTTTGATCAATACCTCGTTAATGCAATGGATATTTTTCATCAAATAAGACTTCCGCTCCAGTTTCAAATATAGCGAGCTACTACATAACATACAAACCTGTCACAATATGAACAAAAGATGGAAAATTCACCATTCTTCATGGTTCATATTATTTCTATTTTGATAGATGAGGGATTTCTGAGGCCGAGTGGATATTGTTAATGAAATTGCGTTTATATCGTTATTGTATGCTCTATGTAAAGAGTTGATACTTTACAATAGTGGAATTGTTATATTTTACCTTCGCACCTTATTAGGTCACTTTTGCCCCTCCAATAGAAAGAATACAAAAACTAAACAAAATACAAGAATTAATAAGAATATAAGATTGAAGGCACACTGTCACCTAACGTTTGAGACTTGTTGCGCATGCATGTAGTCGATGATATCGGAATCACAAATTCAACGTTTCATTCCTTTCTGTGACCAATATAGGCCACTTCACTGTTGTGAACTAATACATGTCGTGGGCTATTTTAGGAGATAATTCAAAACGCAATCAACTCTTTCGCCATCCTGGTTAAATTTGTTTCCACTGTCTGCAGGCACTGAATTGTTATGAATTGGGCGTGATATTTGAAAATTACAAGCGACATGCCAGATCGGCAGCAACGGTAAGCGGCTACAACATCATGGTTTGCGTATTATTCAATGGATTTCCCGGTTTTTCTCGCAATTCAGTGCACTAGAAATTCCAGTGTAACGGAAGTTGTACAGGGTTTGGGAAGGTTTTTTTCGTTCTGGGGTGATTTCTTCTCGCTACGCGCGTCTATTGTTAGATTCTGTTTGCAATTTGGCGGTACAGAAGCCTGAGAAACGCCGTAACTAGCAGAGATAAAGGGCCGTATCACGTCGGAATGGTGTGATCGCTACTTATAATGCATCGTTGTTCACAACTTCTAATGAAGATGAATATTGGGAAATTAAGTTGGCGTAGTTAGAAAAATTTACGTCAAGGCATAAGGATGATCTTTTCTTCACTGTGTTGTAGCCCCACTGTTGTCCTCTCTTCAAGACTTATACTATGTTGGGGTTCCGTGACCTTTCTTTGAGGTCTAAACACAGGGCTCTGCAGGTTCTATGGCGTTTGGGCCAATTCGGGGTGGTCGGGTCGGGGCCTCACGCAAGATTACACAATTCGGGTCGCCAAAACCCTTACTATTCTCTCAAATAATTTGTCGTTCCGACAGCAAACTTGCGCCCTGGACGTCGTGAAGCATCTACTTCGTGACTTGCGCTAACGGTTTAGTAAATCAGCTATGTTATTTGGATAAACTCTGCAATCTATATTTTCTCATGCTTAAGAACGGAACAAAATCGACAGGAGAAGAGATTAAGACTGATCGTAACCACGTAGACTCAGATACGCCTGGGAAAACTACCATCTATTAGAATAGTATACAGACAGGAGCCCTCTGCATTCTGGGAATTTTTGCATTCTGTTTCTTAATTTATGATTTCTATCTATCTTTGACTTACGTGGCCTCACCATGTGCGATAGTTTTTCTAACACTGTGGTGTACTAATCGGATAGCAAAAGCTTACGTATGTTAGTATGTCTCGCTCTAGAGTGGCGCTCAGTGTAGTAAAGTTCGGATGGCTGTGTCGTAGTAGCAGCAACACACCTAACCGGCAAAATTCTTCTGTGTGCACATTTTATGATCTCCACCTTGTGGGCTGCTTTTTTGTCTGGTTACTATCATGGAGCTCTTGCTTATTTGGGTCTGATCGTCTCCTTTACTTGTCTTTCTCAGCCTCGTCTTGTCGTTTGGTTGGTCCTGGACTTCTTCATTTGTCCTTTTTTGTTCTCATCGCCTTCCCTACCGTCTCTAGGTGTTGACGGCCATTATAGATGCAAATCTTTTGTATTTTATTTCAAAGATTGCTCCTGTGCTCCGCCTATCGTTTCTTTGTCAATATTGATCATATTCTCTGCGATCCACATCTATATTATACGACATCTGGCATATGCATTCCGGTCTACTAGATTGCTCTTCGATTGGTCCGTCCACAAACTACGTCTGGTCTCTACCGTTCTCCTCGGGCTGATTCGATAACGCCGCGTTCCAGGCGCGGGCTTGGATGTTCAATATACTGTATCTGTGCGTCTTGGTGGAATCATAGGCCACTTCATGTATTGATTGGAGGTGCACCTTAGTACTTTATTGTGCCAAATACTTTGGTTTTATTTAGTTTCAGGTCTCTACTCATTTTCAACCGGTGTTGTGCCCTATATGTCGATGAGCAAGATCCAATTGGTTAAATTATAAAGGGCAATTCTGAGGCTTATTCTGGTGTTAGTAAAAAAATTTCGTTCCCAGTGTGCTAACATTTCTCTCGTCCTTGCTTGCGTTTTCTTGGTTGGTTGTTTGCAAGTGTCAAATGTGTTATCTATATTAGATGTTTTGTGGTTGTTCTCTTTTTGTTGTTTGGATTTTGTAGTTGCTCGTTGTAACTAGGTTGAATAGAATAAGATTCTTTCGTAGGTGATTTATGATTATGTTTATTACTTTCTATGACGTGGCTTGGGTTGTTCTTCGGATAGCTATCAGGAAGTATGATTGACAATTTCAATTTATCCGGGGTCAGAAATACTTTTACGTTCGATGTTACGAGGGCGTCTCACTATGCTGTCTATGTTCTCTATTCGGTTTTGTGTGTCGACGTATGGGTTGCTTACATTTCCTCTGTATCTGTTCCTGATCGTTTCAGAATGCGGTACCTTGTCACTAAATACTATCTATTTATTTGATTGGTCCCTACAGGTCAGTGTAATTGTACGTATGGGTGTATCATCTACTCGTGAATTTGAGATTCGTGAGGCGCTGTTACTCTGGCTCTCTTGGTCCGTCGGCACACGTAACTATATTCAAGTCTGGGACAGAATCTGTCGGATCTTAGGGCCAGACCTCTCCAGAATCAGAACTGATAGACTCCCTAAAAATTCTCGAAACCTGGATTGCTCTCATCCAGCCATGTTGGTAGCGTTTCACTTCTATCATGATTTTATAGCAATTTTTGATTCTCCTCCCTTCACCCATCACTACACACACTAATGCAGCACAACGAGCACCAACACACACGACCCTCCTAACTCGGACTAAGACGGCATACCCTGACAGACAGGTAGACACACAACCAATCAGGTCACTTCCCATTAAACCTTTAAGAAATTAACTACAGTATTTTTGGGGTACAGTGCAAGTTTGGGAGAAAACAAAAACAAAAAACACAAATCACAAGGCCATAATGTGCATAAGATATAATGCATATTAATGTTTATATTGAAAATAGCATTTTGAATACACTTGTTGTGTACACACTTCTATACTTTCATGATAAATTCATTACAAAAAAAAAGCAATAAACCTTTGTGTGAAATAGATGTAGGCTCTACAAAAAGAATAATTACAATCAAGCAGCATTCAATAGTAAGGCCAATTTGTTTCTTGTTTTCAATGTAGATAAATCCAAACAATGATTGTAATTCAAAACCGAAATACATAAATATGAGAGGAGAGCTAAATAAATATAACTATAATAAACATACAATACTCTAACGATAGCATCAAGACTTAACAAATTACAACCATGAAAAGTTTTTTGTTGCATATTTAAGATATATGATGCCCTGCAGTTACAACCACTCAAGACAGATATTTACTTTTGGCTTGTAGAGCCTAGTACCCTCATTACTCTTAGCATTAAATTAGATCTTGATTTGGCGATCCTATCAAGTTTGAAACTTAAATGTTTATCCATTGGAGGTCTTACATGTACAGTGATAGGAGGCCAATAATAGAATACCATTAAATTGACCTCTATGAACCGTGACCTTTGACTGGCATAAATAACAAAAATCGAGTGAGATTGCCTTCCTGTGGAGATCAAGTTTGATGTTATATTTCAAGTCGCCTTTCATCCAGGAGGACAGCTTGCTTTTTCTTTACTGCTCTACAAAAGTAATATTTCTGAAATTGTCAGATTAACGAGCAGTGACTGCTTGATTTTGATGCTGCTGCTAGCTTAAGCTAGTCCCCTTACATACTCTTAAATATAATCAAATCATCTTCCTGTAGTGATATCATCAACTTTTTAATATCTTAGGTGGTTCTTGAGACATCATAACAGGAAAGTGGGACAGGATATGAAGCCTATAACTCCACCTTTGGTGGCTGAGACATAAGAAAGAGTATAAATTCTAGCCAGACTTTTATACCTTACAAATACAAATGGATTTACTGTATGTTCGCTTTTCCACTTTGCATTCAAATATAAACATATCTCTTTTCGAACTTGACGTCTACAAGAAAAATATAGTCCTCTTCACAACTACAACGTAGTAAAACCTAATCTTAATAACAATATAGTTTTGTTTACCCAAGGTACACACTCTCTACCTGAGTGTCTTTTGACATCATCTGGGAGAAACATAGAAAAGTGACCACAGCAGGCAAGTGGCCTTCTTAGACAAAATAAATTTCTTTCCTGTAAGAGGCAATATAGGTAGCCAGTATAGAAATACTGGCCACTATCAAATACAGGTTTGACTATATCAGTGTTACAGTACAGTCTTGAGCTACAGTTGCACCATTCATACTGATGTTTTGACCGTTCTATACTGTTTAATGAACACCTGAAAATCTTTGGTTTTTCATCTGACAAATGACACTTTTGTAGCAAGTCACAGAATCTTGAAAGCTAATAGATAATAATTAACATGATACAAGAAAGATATATTTGAAGAGTTTCATTAAAAAAAAAAAATTTTGAAGCGCCAAATTTTGACATTTTCAAACAATTCACTTTTCATCATAGATAATTTTGTATCTTTGATTTTGTTTTAAAAAGACCGGCCAAGAATTGATACTATACTCTTCATATTTTTGCAACCCAAAGGCAATATTATTTCAAATTGTTGAAAATGAATGCAGCATCGGTAGATTATTTTTTTATTGAAACTCTTTACAGTTCATTTCTAACATAGGCAGTTGAACATTTTGAGTATACCATAATAACAACTAATAATATTTATAAAGTGCTTCACATGCTTTAAAGCAAAATACAAAACAACATAAAACAGTAAAAGTAACACTGGAAACTAACATCAACAAAAATTTTACAATGGACAGATCAAGAAGATGTCTTTGACACTAATGAACTATACTGGGAATACAGTATGCATGAGTACATTCAATCTAAAGTACTGGTGAAAAAAAAGCAATATAGTATGATAACATGTGTTGTACTGTTTGGAGGCATATAATAACCATACATTCTGTATGTGTCTATTAATCAAAATCCAATCCAATCAAAATAAAGTACTGGGAGTATTTTCCATAAAACTAATCTATTTCAGCACACAATAATAAAAGCCCCTTTTCCTCAACTCTCATCTTGTTGAATCATATGAAGCATGCAAATCCAAATCTAAGTTAAATAGAATCCTTAAAGGGAAATTACTGTTGTCGTGAAGTGATAGATTAGTGGAAGAAACTACCTCAAAGCGATTTGAAAGGCTGATTACAATTCATGTTCTATGCTGTGAGGTGGGACTTCACAAAATGTTTGGCCCAAACATTTCAGCTTTTTTTTTGGGGGGGGGGATGGAGATGGGGTCATACTGTAAGAGTGGTCCTTGACAGTGGACCTTTTTTACTCTAATATTCTTCCTTAACCCTAATCAGACTGGGGGGGGGCCATCATGGCCCCCCCCTCGACATTTTCCGCGACCACTCCGCTGCACAAAATTTTCTGATCGCGCCGCTTGCTGACTTTTTACTTTCAAGTCTCGCGCATCTTTTGAAACCATTTTCGCAAAAATCGGTCGTACCGTTACGACGCTGCACGATTTTCAAAAATATCCTTCAGACCGAAAATGGCTCAAAAACGTGATTTTGTGTACAAAGTCAATGCAAATTGAGTTTTCTCACCTAATTCATAAAGATATGATTATTTTCACTTTCATTGGCTGAAATCAATTTATTTTAGCATATTTATGCTTGAAAATGTTTCTTAAATGATTTTTGTGTAAAAAAAAAAGAAAAACAAAAGGTCGAAAAAACAAAGAAATACATAAGAAATTCATAAAACAATAAAATACATAAGAAATTAATTCTGAAACAAGAATTTTTTTCTAGTACAATTGTTAGGAATGCTATAAGGAATATTAATACACAAAATTAGCATTCTAGGAGCTTTATTTTTTCAATTAGAGCAAAAAGTATGATTTCATGCATAAATTAGCATAATTAATTCATATAAAAAAAATTCATATTATTTTGGAAAAATTAACAGCGCAGTCTTGTAAATTACATGGCTCACTACCATCGTGCCAATTTTCGGCGCGGTCGCGCGATCGGCGGCCGAGATCTTAGGGGGGGGCCATCATGGCCCCCCCCCAGTCTGGACAGCTACCAAAACACCCCAGTCTGATTAGGGTTAAAACACATAAAATTATCTTGAAAGATCATAATCATTTCATTCACCTTTCCCACAACAGAGTCTCTCTAATGATCTAGTAGTCTAGAGATGGCTAGTACGCAAAATTTCACATTGTATGTTTGTGTAATAACAAAAAATACTTTCAAAAAGTACTTTAAAAGCAATCTCAGAAGAAATATACACAATCCAATGAATTTACTAGTACATGCTTATCAGCACAAAATATAGTACTGTTACTAAATTAAAGATACACATTTTCAAAGGGAAACACATGAATACAAAGTTGAAATAACTATTTTATAATTGGCTTACGCCAATATTAAAGACAAACTAGTGCATGCCTGTCCAAAAGGACCTAAATGTAGCTCCATTAGCATCAAACCTTGGCACTTCAAGAAGCAAACAAAAATAATTTTACTGATACATAATACTAAAATATCAAGCAAAAGTATACTATGATGCCAAAGGTAAATCATACTGCAAAGTCATGCATATTCAGACACAATTTTAGGTACCGATGATTCTCAAGCTGAAACAATAATGTTGAATACCACAGACGAAACCATTCAAGAGCCCCTCATGAATAATTCATATGGAGTACTCCAGGTAATGCCATCATCTCACAGGATAGAAGCTATTTGAATAATGATTATTCATGAGCACTTCATGAATAATCCATACACTTACTGAAGTTTTAAAATTTGTTTCGATGATTCCTTTCTAGTAGTTGAAGAGGGTCAGAATTCCATCATCACACACATCTGAAGTTTTACAAGTAATGAATATTCACAAGCATCTCATGAACTCACTGAATTTTTAAAACTTGATTGGACGATTCATATCTAGTAGTTGAGGCGACTCTACCATCACACGTAGTAATAATTTCTCAATGTACGTCTCTAGTTCTTTTATTTGTTGGATGTTATCTGATAGTATAGACTCTTGCTGCTGGACGAGTTGAACAAGTTGCTGTTGTAAAGTGAAAAGAAACAAATTATGAATACAAGATAAATGCAACTGCATCTCCTCTATGGTGTAGACCTCAAAACCTGTGATTTTTCAAATTCACTTTTTGAAAACTTTTATATTTCACATAATTACTCCAAATTCAAGTCAGATCGATTTCCATTAGTGATACATGTGCATAATATCATTGCTTTTGAAAGTTATTACTAACATGATTTTCGAGAAGTTCAATAACTGACGCCAGCCTCCGGCATTTGTGACGCATCACATCAAAATGAGAGACAAGTAGCAGTGCAAATTCAGCAAAGGGTCAAGGAAATCAGTAAGGTGACCTTACCTCTGACCTAGCTAACCCAAAATGTAATCAGAACACCTTCTGATTGGGAATAACCAAAGTGGTTCTTGGTATATCCATGTTTCAATAGCCAGGGGCAACAGTTATTATGGAATAATATTACTAGTCTTAGAAAGACTAAACAAACATTACTATTTATGAAACCCAAGGGTGGTGTTGCATAAAACTTTTTTTCTAACCCGAGTTTTCTCAGGTTAAAAAACTCAGCTTATGTAGACCTATTTCTTAGGTTATTCAACCTGAGTTTTAAAACTCCCTAAAAATTTATTGCATTAATACTTTTGAAAACCCTGGTATGTTTTTATACAATGGAAAAAACAGTAACAAATCCAGAAAAATATTGTAACCGGAGTTTTCAGACTTTAACCGGAGTTTTCGGACTTTAACCAGAGTTTTCAGATTTTAACCGGAAAAAACTCAGGTTAGAAGTTTTATGCAACAGGGCCCAGGTCTCCCTAACTAATACATATACCGAGAATGAGACAAAAGGCTTTCAGCTAAAACTCATTTCTGAAGAGTACTTTTACAATATCTATGTGAAAGATTAGCTGTAATGTTAATGTATGGGCTGATAACACAATTCTAAATCATCTGGTAGTGCTTTTGAAGTAATACAGAAATACTAGGGACCCAAATCAAATAAGAATCAGAAATGAAGAGGATATCTGAGATGCTAAAATTTGATGCAATTTTTTTTTTATAGATATAATACGTGTAAATACGGAAGACTAACCTGTTTTGAAAGAGTATCATACTTGCTGGCTGAGCTGTTCTTCCTAGGTTTGGTGTTCTCTTTACTGTCTGGAGTCTGCTTCCTAAGGTCAGGAGTTACACTTCCTCCTTGGTGACTCAACTCACTGAGGGTCAAACAAGTAGTCTTGGCTCTACCTCGATGGTTCTCTCTTCTTACATGTCCTGGAGGCACCAAAAAAAAATAAAAATGAACAAGATAAATGCAACTGCGTCTCCTATATGCCTCTGCCCTTTAATAAAATGAATACTAAGTTGACCTCTGTGATCCTTAACCTTTAATAATAATACCCAATATTTATATCGCGCCTTTCCCAATTTGAAAATCTAATCAGATCATCCTCTTATGGTCATATATACTATCCCCAAGTTTGAAATTCATATCTCAAGTGGTTCTTGAGATATCAAGATAACAGACTTATATGTAACACATGGAATTTCATAAATTGACCTCTGCGACCATTAACCTGTGACCTACGTACTCCAAAATCTGATCAGATCCTTTTCCTATGGTGATACATAATATTCCCAAATTTGAAGTTCGTATCTGAAGTGGTTCTTGAGATATTGCGATAACAAGCAAACAGGATGGATGGACGGACAACGCGAAAACATGATGCCTTCAGTGGCAGAGGCATAAAAAAATTGGTTATTTCTGTACAATGAACAGCAAGTGACATAAATTCAGAGCTCATTTGCTTCTCTGGACTATAGATACATTCAAGTAGAATGCAGCATTACAAGGGGCATTATATTAACTCCTCCCAGACATGGAATGAAAGCTTTCAAAAAAGACCAAATTGAACCCAAAAGCATGTGCAAAAACTTCTAGAAATTTGTGATTATGTGACCCATGAAGCATGACCAGGGTTTAACAATTGGAGGAATAAACACTACTTTTGCATTTTACATTAATTTTATTGCAGGTAATAAAATATTATGTCAGCATTCATTCAATATGTGATGCATCACATCAAAATCAGACACAAGTCGCCGAGCAAATTCAGCGCAGTGTTGAGGAAATCGGCAAAATAATAAAATATTGTCTTATTTGGGGGGGAATATTTTTTTATTTTCTGAATTTTCAATGTTTCATGTATGCTCTGTTAAAAAAAAAAAAAAAATGAGTAGAAATGATAAGGGGAAAGCACTTAAAATGGATTGTTTTGTTGGATTTTTTTATTCTTTTCTGGCGAATTGTGTCTGATTTTGATATGATGAGTGACATATAGTCAGGTTTCCTTTTTTTCTAACCAATCTGGTACAATGGTAGCAATTTACAAAGCATGTTATGCCAAATTAAATCATATTACAATTATTATTGTTGATATTTCAGCTTTATGTAAAATGCTTACTTCCTCTGGGCATTGTGGTGAAGCCGTCTCCTGTGTCCTTCTCTTCCTTCTCTTTTGAAGCCAACAGACACTCCTCAGACACCGCCCGGTTGATAGCTGACGAGGGGGCGAGCAGCGCACCCCCTAGACTGGACACTCCCAAATGCACCCCAGCATTACGGAAACCAGAATCAGGCTCATCCTCGCCCGCGTCACCTTGTCGATCATGATGATGCTCGGGGGTTGGGGGGAGTGAAGAGGACATGTAGCGAAGGTCGGGGGTACTCTTGCCAATCTTGTCAATATGTTCTTTGCTCTATAGAAATTTATAGAAAGAAAACTGGAATAGTGTCCTCGAGAAAGGTTTGAATTAGAATTAGTGTGTATTTTCATGCCCATGTTGACAAATTGTTTTTTATTTTTTAACGCACTTTGTAATATTCATTGATAAATCGTTAGTGAATGCAGAATTTAAACCTGGTGTATAGTTTTGGTAACAAAAAAGGAATTGTCACAAAACCGATCAAATGTAGTTACATGTTGTCCACATTGCACTAAAAGATATGTGTGAGAGATCTTGTGACATTCGTTTAATTATTTCTGATGAATTTCATTGAATATGTTTGAATGAAGCATAATTTAACTGCTGTTTAGACCTCTGCTGACAGGTTCGCACGCCGGAGGTTACAGCGTGAATTAGTGCGAACGATCTGTGTGTAACACTCACACAAGAGAATCCCCATTGGTTTTCCACGTGAGCGCTAACATGAGACAGGTCCCCGACTTATCTTTGTTATCCTTATATTATGAAATAAAGACACTAAAACGAGATTTCAAGTACTATAATTTGCTTTATTATTGTTATTGGAGGCAATCTTTCATAATTTATCTTAATGTGAATCCAAATTAATTTTTCTTTCTCCCGAAACTATACACCAGCTTTAAGTCTTCTTATATAGAAAGAGTGAGATAAAAGTTTAAATTTTTAAAACTTTAAAGGAGGTAAAAAGATTTTTTTTAGACCTTTGGAAAAAGTTTGCTGATATGCGTTATAAGAGTAGGTTGCGGTTCAGAACCCAGACAAGTTATACCAAAAACTTACAAAAATGATATTTAGCCTTTAAGCAAGGCACTTAGAGTAATAATAATATGTTGTGTTTTTCACTGAAGGCCCCTGGGTAACTAAGATGCCATTATTATAATGGCTACTTACCAAAGCCTTGGAGATATTCCCCAGTGCTGTCTTGACGTTCCTTCCGATGCCTCCTTTCCCCCTGGCTGACCCAGACACGCCCCCCGGGCGAAACCTGTTAGAGGGTGATGTCTTCTGATTGGGCGGGGTAGGGGGAGGTAGTCTCAGATCCCTTGCCTGGTCGACGACATCAGGTTGCGTCTGTCGATGGTGGTGCATGGTGCGGAAGTCATCACTCATGGATGATGCGACAGACTGGGAGTCATCAGAGTAAAATGCCTACATAAACAAAATGTTAAAGTTTAATCTATCTTCTTTCTCAATCAGACCTTAAAACTACTACTGAGACAAATCATAATACATATGATTGCAAAATACTTCATGTCATGCATTTTTTTAAATCCCCCCCCCCTTAAAACAAAAAACAAACATCAAATAAAGATAAATAAATGAATAAATAAATAAACGAATTAAATTATGTCTGCTCAGTTTATTTAAAGGCAATAGTCACCACAAGTCTTGAGTTGGAACATGCAACCCTCTGATTTACAGAAAATCCTTGAGTAGGATAACCGGAGGTGCCAATTATTATTATTTTTTAATGCAAGGTTGCCATATGCTTGGTACAATAACTTTGAAAGGTACACACAACTCGAGCAATACAAGAACGACAAAAGGACAACAAGAGATGAGTTTTTTATGACAAGAGCTCATTTTGAACACTTTGCTGATGACGACAAATGTCTTTTAACCAAAGTGCTTACAGGGTCATCAAACTGTAATCATGTTGCTTACCGGATCACTGAACTGTAACTCTCTGTTGATGTCATTATTGTGGTAGTATTCTTCAGTTGCAGATTCTCTTCTGGAGGAATCTCTTCTTCTTGAGCCAGGAGAGGAGCCACCGGATTGCTTTCTTCTCCAAGCTGGAAACAAGACAAAAAAGCAGTTCATCATCATAAAAAACTGATTAAAGAAAAACATTTTCTAAAGTACTGGATAAATCAGTTCTAGGACAACTACCCCCTAGAAAATAACTTTACACCAAACCCTAACCCTTTTTTTTAATAGGGGAATTGTCCTAGAGGTAATTGTCCTGGGGATAATTGTTCTGATACGAGACGATTGGTATTTGCCTCCTGACAATTGACAAAATTACTGATTAGATTTATACAGTTCTTTCCTCAGGATTTAATGAGTTCACTTTAACATGCATGAGAATCTTACGAATGTTGTCCAACCAAGGGAGGTTTTTATAATGACTCCACCCTATTCTGATGGGGTGGGGGGGATTAACACTCCATATTTTCATCATGATGTTATCGTACTCCTGCTCATTGTAAAGGAAGGAGACAGCAGAAAAGATATCAATTCAATATATTTTTTATCCACTTGGAAATTTTTGGACTCGCTTGCGAAATAGGAGAGAAAAAAGAAAGAGTGAAATAGAAGAAAAAGAAAGAAAAGAAAGAATCAAGCCAGGAGGAATTACCAGAGCAGAGGGAAACTAAAGAACTGCGGTAGATCCAAGTTGACATCTGTATGAAAATATATTTGCAGGACCTACATATATAAAACCAATCTCATTTTCATTTAGTAATTAAATTTAATGACTGCAAATGACTGCACTTAGCTTACCAGGGGAAGGTAAGATGTTGAGCAAGGCTGGTTTCTTCTCTTGAGCTTTTGCCTGCTGCAGAGCTACATCATCCCTGTATAGGAGTTGAACTGTGACCTCTAGTTGACCTCTGTCTCCAAGCTTCTTGGCTTCCTTGCCTTTCTTGGGTTGTAATTTGTACCATCTAACAATTGAGTAAATACAAAATCCTTAAAAACAGCTTCATACATTCTATTTTAAGGCACAGTAGCAGATCCAGGATCTCATGATAGCAGGCCCAAAATCGAACCTTCCCCCCCACCCATTGATCCGCGCCTGAGGCATGTGTTCTATACACTGAAAAAACAGAATGCCCATCGATGTATGAGTAATCATATTCTAAGCCTAATAAACAGTTGATCAAAAATTAATAATGTGGAAAAAGCTAGTTTTTCCAATCAATCATCTACATTTAAGAAGAAAACTGCACTGTGTAATCAGCATACATTAAGTTGAGCCTAGCTATGCATACATGTAGATTAATTGGGAGTACACCTGCAATGTTCTCATTCTATTTGTATCTTGAATGGGGTCGGGATTACGGATGCCACATTGTGGCCTAATCTATGCTACAATGTGGGTTCATGCAAAACAGTGTGTAATGTGTAATGTCATGGTCACAGCAAATTGTGTGTCTGTTGTGCACCTCTGGTTTGCAAATCACACAAAATTCTTGATCAGAGCTAGGCAGGGAGGCATTTTTCAGGCATGCAGGAGCCAGATGTACATGTAGCCGACTCTCACTACACCCATGTCAACATGTAAAGATTTGTAGGGGTTTGAAGCCATACCATGCAGGATGTAGGACAAGCCCTTGCAGAAGAAATGGCTTTTTCACTTACTTTCTGATGCTTTTCCCGTATGAGCCAGCTACGCCACTGAGAGATATGTCTACCCTTCCTAGAAACCGTTCTCGAAGAAAGTCTGAATGACAGACTACTAGTTCTAGAGTTCCTCCCTGGTCTGTTATTATACTGGAAGTAAAAGGATATGGAATAAAAAAAAAAGTTTACAATAATTGAAAGGCTAAAGTATTTTTTGTCATATTACATATAATTTGTATTTTTGTATCTTTATAAGTCGTTCATTTCACAAAAGCAGATATTTGTGTTACAAGTATTTCCTAGTTCAATCACTCTGAGTGTTTTCTTACAATTTATCGCCTGTAGTGCTAGCTAACTATGGAAGAACTTGAACAATGAGTCTTTGCATTGCTTGCATACTTACAATTCACACTCCTCGTTCCACACAGGTGTTTGAGTCTTCTCTAAGACGGAGGTAGCAAATTTGTTCTTATTGAGTGTAAATGTCACAAAGGCATTATTAGATTCATCTTTTCCCTTGTATAGTAAACCCCTGGCTTGATGAGCTGGAGATAAAAAGGATACAAGAATCAAATTTAAATAAACTGAGAATTTAGATACACTGTAAATGTAATTGCTGAATAGGTCATTCTTCTTTAACTATATGTAGTTTAAAACCTACCTGATCAGGAAAAATACCTCTAGTTTACTCCCAAACTACACATGTACCTTTGTTTTGTGTGTTCACACCTGCTTGAACAATCTCTTCCAGGGGAAATAGCCAAAATTATGAGCACATACACAAGGGTAACTTATGTCAGCATAGAAGAGGAACAGAAACACAACGTAACAAAAGAAGATGAAAGAAAGGTTGAATTAATAAAAGATAGGAAAGAAGGAAAAATACAGAAATACATAAAGAAATTGAGGAAACAAAGAAATACATAAAGAGAGCGAGGAAAAAAACAATGAAAGATAAACAAAGTATTATTATACATTCATAAGGCATGGAAAAAGGAATGAAAAAAAAAGAGAAGAAAATGGGGGAAAACAAAGAAGTACATAACACAAGAAGCAAAAAAAAAAAAAAAAAAAAAAAAAAAAAAAAAAAAAAAAAAAAAAAAAAAAAAAAAAAACATGATGAAAAAACACAATACATAAAAGAAACAATGGAATAACAAAGAGCTGAATTTTTTCATAGGAGAAGAAAGAAAGATAAAATAAGGAAACATACAACGAAAGAAATTAATTAAAGAAGGGCCAAACAAAGACATACATACTTGTATAAGAAAAGAGCAGAAACAAGGAAAAATAAATTAATTAATAAGAAAAAAATGTATAAGAAAAGAGCAGAAAGAAGGAAATATAAAGAAATTAATAAGCAAAGAAAAGAAAGAGGGCTAATAAAGAAATACATGAAGGAAAAAACAAAGAAATAGGACCTTTAACAAAAGAGAAAAGAGTCAAAGCATAAAGATGCAAAAAGAAGAGAGAAATTATAAGGAAATGAAAGATGAAAAATGATCTACAAGGAAAAACAAAGCCAAAGAAATGTAGAAAGAAAATAGAATTCATGTAATTAAAAACTGAGTCTTTCACATTGCAGAACTGTTACCTAGACAAAACTACAATATATAATTGAAAAAATACCTACTTTTTTACAGGTATTTATCTTCAGGAATAGTGTAATTTGCTTTCAAAACTGCAAAATTACATGTATTCATGTACATATTTAAGGATATATTTCGGCTTACATAAAATAAGTTTCGGGTTAGGTTTATATATGTCTAGGAAAGGTAAATAAAATATAAAAATTAGATTGTTACATTACGTTTTAGAAAATTTATAATGTAAAAAAAAGAGTGTGACATTTAAAAAAAAAAAATTAAAAAAAAATCCATGTTTTCTGACAAACCTGGCCCAGCTTGCCACAAGTGCACATGTTATTTTTGTACATTACGCCCACAAGTAAGCAGGTCCGCAATAGCATTGATATTTTTCTTATGAACCAAGGCCTATAGGTTTCATCTTTAAAGATGCTGGTCTAGAGATCAGCTTTCGTTCTGTATCCTGTTCAAAGCCAGTCTTCATTTTTAGCTTTGGTGTTGGAATTGTAATTTCAAGAGAAATATTCTTATTCATTTTCAAACATTACAGCGTGATCTGGAGTATGGATTCAATAAATTCTCAATTACTTAAAATGATTAAAATTCTTTTTGACTATTAGCCATATTTGTTCAAAAATTTTCTCTGCCACAATATCATATCAAACACTTTGCACTTTACAATAATTAAAAAAGAGACTGTCTCACTAATGAAAGCAATTCTTGTTCATATGTACATTTGTACATGTATGCATCACTTCATGTGTTTTAAAAAGTCAAAATAGAAATAGACATATTTGGAAAAGACAACATACAACCAGAATTGCACAATATTGACATTATAGGCATGAAGAGGACTACATCATTCAGAAGGAATGCTGATTGGTTACCATCAGGGGCAAACCAAAACATTACCAAAATAACCTCAAAGCAGGCTAACTTCCTCTTCCTCTCTCTAATGTGTGTCTCAAATCATACCTTTACAATTTATTTGCAATAACAAAACCATTATCATGCCATCTCTCATTTAGAGATCAAACTAGAGAGTTCAAACTTTAATACAACACAACTGTACATGTATGCCCCCCCCCCCCCATCTCTCTCTCTCTCTCTCTCTCTCTCTCTCTCTCTTCCTTCATTTAATACTTAGGCCTATATGTATATTCAGCTCCCATAGAAGTCAGGTAAAGTAAACAATTAGTCAAATAAATATGATTTGTAACGAGCCAAATCCAGCTTAAGCTAGAGGCACCATAATATATTGATAACGGCCATTAAAATGAATTTCTTGAGTTTGATGTCTACAAATGATTTTTGAAAAAGAAAAATTATTTATTTATTTATTACATATTACCTTTTTATGAGAGAGAGAGAGAGAGAGAGAGAGAGAGAGAGAGAGAGAGAGAGAGAGAGAAAAGAAAGACTCATCTGTTAGAAAATGTTAAACAAGTTTAAAGAATAATTGTTTTTGAATTCCCTTTTACACGTCTGGAAACTACATTGTATGTACTGTACTTTGTTTAACAAAAGTAGTTGTGCATGTCATGTAGGCCCTACAAATGTACTTTATATGCAGGGACAGAGGTACTTGTGGGCAACTGGGCAAAGCTATTCGAACAATATTCAAAATATGCATCCAAATACTAGTACATATAAAGCCACATCAACAGTTCATATTCCAAAGAACTCCTTTGTTTACAATTATTGTCAACACAATGGTATATTGCAACAATACAATGAGTCAGTGTTAATTGCACAGACACACATGTATGGTTCAGCGGCATACTACTGTAAACATTTTAACCTCTGCTTCCTAGTCTGGAAATACAGACCTTGCACAATTCCAATTTTCCTCAAACCTGAACAATAATGTCTGGTGATTTTCAGACATGTGGTATTTTCTGTCATGTTCTGCTTCCAAAATGTAAAAGAGGAGAAATTCAATGAGTTATATAATAATTCAGTAATTACACGAGCCCATAATGTAGGCCTATATTGTGTGTACACATATTTAAACACTGAAAGTACGCTAAACAACTGAACACATCCCTCTCCCCATCCCTTGAAAAAAAAAAATCAATGCAAGAGTAACTATCACTCTTACTCTCACAAATTATCTAAAAGGGTTTCTGTAAGCATAACAAATTGTTACACTTACCCTGAAATATACAAACTATAAACAGTAGTTAAGGTCAGATTATGCAAAGTATTTCATTCAGTAGACTATGCTCCTCACTGCTTACGCACAGACAAAGGTTATGAGATCTGATTTCATTACACAGAGTTTCTCACCTAATGGACATGATCCATTACATGCTCATTATACTACGTCACCAAAACAAATTCATTAAAAATACAACCTGTATGTCAATGCTACACTGTACATGTTTGTTCACAGCAAACCTATTAATGTAATTTAGAAAATCTTTTTGTGAGTAAGCTCTTCTATGCAATTTGTGATTTAATATATTGCCACACCTTTGTACTCATCTAAATACTGTTCCTATTGTAAAGTCAGGGCTTGACTTTAACAGGAGCCCGGTGGCTATTGGCTCCCTAAAACCTTGGTGGACTCCTCAGAAAGTAATTGAAAAAGCCAGGCGGGCAGGGCTCTCTAATTTTTTTTTTAAAGTATCAGCCACAAAAAATGCTACTTCTTACCAGCACTTTAATCATTAATTCATTGGATTTTTGTTTACCTGGTACCTATATTCACTAAGATATATAAAAAAAGGTATCGTTGATGGTGTGTAATTTTTTAATAGTTAATGACAATTTTTATGACTAAAAAAACAGATGTGATACACTTGGGCTCCCTGAAACCCCTGCGGGCTCCCTAAAAAAGTGCTTTGGGAGCCCGGCTAGCTCCCTAAAACAAAAGTAAAGGTTAGGCCCTGAAAGTGGGATGCAGAACAAAGGGATCGGTATCATGTGCACATGTAGAAGCTATGTTTTGTAGGAGGGTGAAATGGAATACAAATCCAATACAAATTCTAAGAACTGAGTATCCTTATATATTCACTGGAACTACATGTAAAACATGTAATACAGACAAAGGCAAAATGGTATTGTACAAATGCCCCATGTTTCCCATGACTTCATGTAATGATGACACAGTTTTTGAAAAGAGGATTAATTTTAATTTATCAATTCCTGCTTTTGTGATTAGATCCTATAATAAATTTTACAATCTAATTGAATCTGAACTATTGACCAATGAGTGCTGATGTGTAGGCACATGATATATCGTACACAAAAAAAAAGTATGATTTTCCTGGTTACTTTTCAGACTTACCTATAACCTTACATACATTGCCAGGCACTTCAAGAGAAGAAAGGGACATTGTCGTCTAGGTTCAGCTGATTATATTATGCAGAACACACATCTAATACACTAAAGCTAGATGTCATATTTGAGCTTTGCGAAGTAAGTAAGCAACTCAGAAGCAGTCTGTAATAAAAGTGAGAGAAACCATAGAAGATATAATTAGTTAAATTTACTGCTTTGGACAGTGGATTTGGTATTTTTTTTATTTTTTTTTTCTTTATAATACAGCATACATGTACATCCAGAATTCCACGGCCCATGTTCAAATGTCTGGGGCAGAGTAAAATCAAAATAAGGACAACAACTAAATGTATGTTTTTAGATCTACTCCAATTTTTAAAGACCAGTACTCCTGAACATTATTTGTGTTTTTGGATCTTCCTTTAATTGAACTACATGTATGCATGCCCATCAAGGACAATGTCTCCTTTTCAGTTTCAGTTTCAGTTTCAGTTCAGTTTATTTTCCAACTTCAGCAAACATACATTAATTTTGTATTAAAAAAAAAATAAAAAACATAATAAAACATTCATGATGAACAATGGTTCTTAAAATACATGTCATGTTAAAATACATTATGGCCATGTGTTTTGAACTCGCCACCAAAAAAGGGTGGTTTTGTTAAGCTTTTCCAAATTTTGTTTCAGTAAATGTATATCTTGGCTACATAAATAGGTGTATTGCCATGAAATTGGTGTTATTTGAAAGCTGAATGCAAGCTCCATCAAACCTGTGAATTTGAGCATACTGGCACTTGAAATCGCGACACGGCACGAGATAGAATACGAAAAGGCAAGGGTGGTTGAGGGGGGGGGGGGGGGGGAGAGGTACACACAAAGTCTATGGGATTTCGCACCCTCCTGTGCAATCGAAACATCATAACCATGATAACCTTATGGATATTTATTTTTGTGCTGTGAGCTTTTAGGACTTTATAGCTTAGAGTCTCATGCATCTTTTGATACCACATTTATAAAGTTCCAGCGATTTGGTAATGTGCAGCTCCGAAAATCGCCGCGCTGCGTGCATTTAAAAATGACAATTTCCCCATTGACTGTGTATTGTACATAAAGTAACTCACTACAGTTCCTGCTGTATGTGAAGCGACATTACATAAATGGCGATAACTAAAAAAATAATTGACATACTGGTCTGAAACTATAGGAGCTTATTCATTACAAGATAGCCAACCTACATGCAAGTTTTTATAAACTTTGGACCCACCATGGCTGAGATCTTGAGGAGGGGGCGACCCCCTCCCCAGCCCAGGTTGACCAAAATTTTGGGGCCCATTTATGGTTAAGATTTTTTATTAAATGAAGAAACCCCCTATAACTATATATTTTGTGAAAGGAAATTTCAAGAGCAATTCAAATATGTTGAGAATTTAAGACCTGGATCAAAGGGAGAACAAATATTTGGGGCTGCAATAAAAATATATTAGGGCCCCAAAAAATTCAATATTTTAATTAAAATATGTTACTAATTCACCCTACATTGTAGTGGATGGAATTTTTGGAATCCACAGGACATTTCCTTTCAGAAAATGTATACTTTTGTAGGGTTAGAGTTAATATTTCAAAAGTTATTACACTTTTGATCCTGATAGGTGCACCATTTTTAGATTTAGGTGGTGTACTAACACAAAAGGGGGCGAGTTCAAAACGAATGGCCTTATACATTTATCTATTAAAAATGAGTATAAATCATAAATGCAAATAGCTACAATGTATAATATAGCTAGCAGTTGGATGGACCTATAAAAGAAGCTATATTTGTAAACATACATGTAGGCCTATGACACTCTTACTTAGTTACATACCCGGCTGATCTAATGTTAGAAATTGACCTAGTAGTATAAAGAGATCCCTGGTTGTTTGCGGCTTAATATACATGTTAGTCATACAACTCAATATTTTTTGTTCAACAAAAAGGGAAACTGGCCAGAAATATATGATAGGCCTAGTATAATTCGCCAAGTCAACAGATTTCATTTGTTATTTTCACTTTCACATAATTGTACAATCACATAATTCAGAGTCGATGTGTGAGATTATTAAAATTAATTTAAAATCATGTCACAGCACAAGATATGAACGGTGTTGCAAGATCAAATATGCCAGTCAGACATTGCTTGTCAAGATCTAAGTTAAGTTAGATCGAACTGTGTTAGAGAAATAGGTTTAGATTGAAGACTGAAGTGCCCAAAGTTTGACCGCAGCCTGATGATCTCCAAAATTCATGGAGCAAGAAGAAGAAGAAGCTGCCGAGATTCGATAGGTTAATGATAATTATTCAACCTAAGATCAAACTCTGGGGGGTCACTCAAAGAAAAAAGTGCTACCCATGCGGGTCCCCGCGTCCTGAAAATGGACCCTAAACGTCTCATCGCATGTAATAAAATTTGAACCCCTTTTCGACGTCTTACTGGGAAAAACATACCCTAAATCAAATGGC
The DNA here is from genome assembly GCA_940671915.1 of Paracentrotus lividus. NCBI lineage: Eukaryota > Metazoa > Echinodermata > Echinoidea > Camarodonta > Echinidae > Paracentrotus > Paracentrotus lividus. The sequence goes on from CALNVZ010003433.1 coordinate 25,260,140, forward strand.
GTAAACACTGTGAAATTTTGACCTCAAAACAGCAATTCCTGTTGAAAACACCCCTATTTTTATGAAAATGGCAACTGAAATTCAAAAACAAAACAGTCAAACTCAAAAGGCTGAAAACAGACCCTTTTCGACGCTTTTTGGGGACACGCTTGCGTAGCACATCATATGGTTAGTGACCCCCCCCCCCCCCCCCCGATTAAACAAGCTTAGGCCTAAAAAAGTTAAACACACTCAAATCAACTTAAACCAAATCAACTTGTCTTAACGTGTTAGACTCTATTTCGTCAGTGCAGTGCTCGTGTCTGTGACATCTCTTTATTTTAAGAGAGGTGACTTATCGAAGATATATTCTAGCCAGATGTACCCACCACCTTTCCACAAAACAAAATGAGAAGATAAAAGATCTATCCTGTACTCAGGCTGTAAGTTAGATCTAGTGTATTTTAAATTTGCCCGACTTCTTCCTCCAATTCTGAACAAACAACAACATGAAAATCAACATATGGGACCTAGGTGACTCTAGATCTAACTTACAGTCCATTTCAATCTATTTTTATTCGATATTCTTGACACATGAAATCATCAAAAATGAAGTATCATACTCACATTCAGTTTAAATCGTAAAACGAACTAGTCTGGCAAAACAAAATCAATAGGAAAGTTATTATATATATTAAAAGAAGAGAGGAGATCAGTCCTATTTCAGATGCAAATTGGCTCTTGTCGAATTTCTTGATCTTAAACGATTACAGCAAGATATCGCGCTATCGATCGAATCCTTTTATACATAGGGCAGATATCATCACACAAAGTTCTTCATCAGTCATATTTGACTATAGGTTTTCCCGGTCGATTTTAAACTATTTTCAATCGAATTCGTTAATGTTCAGTCAATTTAAACGATACCTTCCCGGAGCGGGGCTATCGGTAAATTTAAGTTAACGTTTAGAGCACTCGATTTCGATTATGTTCTTTCGTAATCGTTAATGACCATTCGTATTCGTTTATGTGCGATCAAAAGTGTTTATGTGCAGTGAATTTCGTTAATGTGCATGAAATCAAATTCGTACGATCAATTGAAAAAATTTCCAGCTGTAAAAAGGAAGTGGAGGTGAGCTTCCAGCAGTCAAATTCGTTTTTAGGCATGCAATTTAAAACGTTTTAGGCCTATCCGTGTGAACACACGAAGCAAGGGGGGGGGGGGGGCGAATGCACATGGTAAACACAAATAAATTTATAAGCAATAATTTGTATCCAGAGGCTGGGGAACGACTTTGAAAGTGGGGGGGGGCACTTTTTTCTGAAAAGGGGGCCCTTTACCTCAGTGGCATAATGAGCAAAATGTATGGGATAGGGAGGGGCTGGGTATTAAAGTAATATTTTAATTTACTTATATGCTGTTCAATATATTGATTTTTTTTTTTAGATTAAAAGTGCCCCCTTTTAAAAGAAAAATGTAGGCCTACATTTTGGAGTTTAAGCAACATTTAAAGTTTAAGTAACATTACAGTTTTATTACACACTTAAAGCAAAGTGTAAAATTATTGCCATGATAATGTTAAATATCAATTGCAAATAGATTTACATGTTTTAAATGATTTTTAAAACATAAGTGCTAGAAAGGCATTAAAAATACGTTTAGAGGGATGTAAATAGGCCTATGTGCTTCTGATAAAACTCTTTTACAATAGTTGCCCTCCGGCAGCAGGGTAATTGTTCATGCGTATTGCTTGGTATTCCTTTTTTATTTGGGTTTGAAAAGGGAACTGTGGAGGAAAAGGGGTTCTTTTAGTAACAAGAGTGCCCCTTTTTTTACAAAAAAGTTGTCCGTGGGCCTTTCAAGAAGTCTAAAGTTTTTGTTTTTATAATATGAAAAGTGTCTTTGAAGCCATAAAAAAGGGCACTTTTAGTAACGAAAAGGGACAATTTGTTATTTTTTTTTGCGGCATTCGGTTATCCAGAACGTCATCATGTAACGGTCACAGTTTTTTTTTTTTTTTTTTGCTTGGGGATGGGGGCCGCGCCTGTCTACGAGCTATTTGGTCTAATATGAATTTTATGTAATACATACTTGATCTAATTGTCACTTGGTCTATTGACCATTTCAGGCGTAGATCCAGGGGCCCAGCGGAAAGCCCCTCACCCCCAGCAAATCAACAACCAAAAAATATATATATATATATATATATGAAAGAGGAAAATGGTAGAAAAAAAAAATTGCCGACCGACTGACCAATCTAACCCCCACCTCCCCATGGCCGTTACATGATGGCCGAGGGTCGAGAATTTTTACATCCTCATGTTATGCAAGTTTCTAATGAATAGAGTGAGGGATGGGGGCTGCAGCCCCTACTCTGTTTTATACACATTAGATTTGTTTTTATTGTTTTTTTGTAAACATTTTCATTTTCGAGCAGACGTATAATTTTTTTTTATTCATACTGATAAAAACGCGAACATTATAATCAGCTTATGTTTTTTGTTTTTGGTTTGTTTTGTTTTGTGTGTGTGTGTGTGTGTTTTTCAAGCTCAGGTTCCCCCTTCCCCATGATCAGCCTCTTTTCTAGCAAAAACACTTCATGGCCCCCTCCCAAATTTTATTTTCCTACCCGAACCTTACATTCCTAATTTGTATACAGTTATTTCTAAAGTGGATGCCCCAAAACGAATTTGAATTCACCAGAAGACGGGAATTTTACGAATGGACGAATTTGAGCGAACATTGACGAATGCGACCGCTCACAACAGCAAATTCGTCGGCGCAATTTGCAATTGGATTGAACGGTGTTTGATTTTGGCTACACATAAACGAATTTCATTGCAGATTTGTAATCGCGATCACATTCCGGACGAAAGCGCTCGAAAGAAATGTCAAATTGATCGGAGATAGTTTAAACTTGACCGGGAAAACCTATATTATCGCCAGTGACTTTCTCTCTGACACTAATATTTTTTTAATTTTTATTTTATTTTTATTTTTATTGTTATATTATTTGAAACATGTTGTTGTTGTTGTTTTTATATTTTACGGCGCTTTCATTCATTATATGAATATTTACGCCTTATCATTTGCCTTTTTTTTTTCCCTTCTTTTTTTTCTTTTTTTTAAATAAAATAATATAATTACTAGGTTTTTCCTGTTGAAAAAAATATATTTTTTAAAATATGATACAAAGCCTTGCTTGATGATAATCAAGAAAATCAATACAGAGTGAATCAATATATCTGTCGTATATTTCCTTAACATATTCCCATGTATTCCTGCAAACTCCGAACAAAATAACATGATAATAATTATTTTCTTTCTGCTAAAATGACAATGAAAAAACTCTGATAAACAACCTTTATCTTCAGCTTAGTTCTAGAAAGATAAATAAACTTTCAAACTTTCCACCAGCTGCGTGTAGGCTTACCAGTATAGCAACAAAACAAAAAAAATAATACAAATAAAAAATTAACATTTCGTATTCGATCAAACCATTTGACCGATATGTTTTTTGTTTTTGTTTTTGATTTTGTATTATATTCATTCCGAGATGGGAGAATGGGACTTAGTTGAAGAAAAAAAAATGACACTTTCTATCATCAATCCCCTGCAATCTCGTTCATTGACGATCCATGCCGCAGGTGGGGGCGCCAGAAAGAGCGCGCGCCAATTTACACATTGAGCATACAGGTTCGGAGTGGGGAGACAAAGACCAAAACTTACCGATTCATAGAGGCACTTTGCTCTAGATTGTGTCCCGGTGCTGCTGTACCTCCCCGCGGCTAGGCTTCCCCCGGCTCCCCCACGCTCCAACCCCCCCCCCCTCGATTGAGCGCAGACATCACCTTCCCCCCGGCATTCATGGCCTTATTGAATTACAGTTGCTCTGTAAGTTAGGACTATACAAATAATAACACAGCTAGAAAAAAATAAGATAATAATTATAATAATAATAATAATAATATATATGATTTGTAATGCGCCAAATCCACTCTGTGGATGTCAAGGCGCAATGGAAAAGGAGGATAGGGGAGAATGAAAAATATATATAATATAGGTTTTCCGGTCGATTTTAAACTCTTTTCAATCGAATTCGTTAATGTTCAGTCAATTTAAACGATACCTTCCCGGAGCGGGGCTATCGGTAATTTAAGTTAACGTTTAGAGCAATCGATTTCGTTTATGTTCTTTCATAATCGTTAATGATCATTCGTATTCGTTTATGTGTGATCAAAAGTGTTTATTTATGTGCAGTGAACTTCGTCAATGTGCATGAAATCAAATTCGTGCGATCAATTAAAAAAAATCCCAGCTGTAAAAAGAAAGTGGAGGTGAGCTTCCAGCAGTCAAATTCGTTTTTAGGCATGCAATTTAAAACGTTTTAGGCCTATCCGTATGAACACACGAAGCAAGGGGATCACGGTGGCGCCCATGGTAATAATTTGTATTCAGAGTCTGCGGAACGAATTTGAAAGTGGGGGAGGCACTTTTTTCTGAAAAGGGGGCCCTTTACCTCAGTGGCATAATGAGCAAAATTATGGGATAGGGAGGGGCTGGGTATAAAAATAGTATAGGTTTTCCTGGTCGATTTTAAACTCTTTTCAATCGAATTCGTTAATGTTCAGTCAATTTAAACGATACCTTCCCGGAGCGGGGCTATCGGTAATTTAAGTTAACGTTTAGAGCACTCGATTTCGATTATGTTCTTTCGTAATCGTTAATGACCATTCGTATTCGTTTATGTGCGATCAAATGTGTTTATGTGCAGTGAATTTCGTTAATGTGCATGAAATCAAATTCGTACGATCAATTGAAAAAAATTCCAGCTGTAAAAAGGAAGTGGAGGTTAGCTTCCAGCAGTCAAATTCGTTTTTAGGCATGCAATTTAAAACGTTTTAGGCCTATCCGTGTGAACACATGAAGCAAGGGGGTGGCGAATGCACTATGGTAAAACAATAAATTTATAAGCAATAATTTGTATCCAGAGGCTGGGGAACGACTTTGAAAGTGGGGGGGGGGCACTTTTTTCTGAAAAGGGGGCCCTTTACCTCAGTGGCATAATGAGCAAAATGTATGGGATAGGGAGGGGCTGGGTATTAAAGTAATATTTTAATATTATATGCTGTTCAATATATTGATTTTTGAGAGATTAAAAGTGCCCCCTTTTAAAAGAAAAAATGTACATTTTGGAGTTGCACACATTACAGTTTTATTACACACTTAAGCAAAGTGTAAAATTATTGCCCCATGATAATGTCAATACCAATTGCAAATAGATTTACATGTTTTAAATGATTTTTAAAAACATAAGTGCTAGAAAGGGCATTAAAATACGTTTAGAGGGATGTAAATAGGCCTATGTGCTTGTGATAACACTCTTTTACAATAGTTGCCTCCGAAGCAGGGTAATTGGTCTCACGCGTATTGCTTGGTATTCCTTTTTTATTTGGGTTAAAAAAAAAACACTGTGGAGGAAAAGGGGTTCTTTTAGTAACAAGAGTGCCCCTTTTGTACAAAAAAGTTGTCCGTGGGCCTTTCAAGAAGTCTAAAAAAAATAAAAAATTATAATATGAAAAGTGTCCTTTGAAGCCATGAAAAAGGGCACTTTTAGTAACGAAAAGGGACAATTTGTTATTTTTGCGCATTCGGCTCCAGAACGTCATCATGTAACGGTCACAGTCTTTTTTTTTTTGCTTGGGGATGGGGGCCGCGCCTGTCTACGAGCTATTTGGTCTAATATGAATTTTATGTAATACATACTTGATCTAATTGTCACTTGGTCTATGACCATTTCAGGCGTGGATCCAGGTCCAGCGGGAAAGCCCCTCACCCCAGCAAATCAAAAAAAAATAAAATAATAAATAATAAATAAAAGAGGAAAGGGTAGAAAAAAAAGATTGCGACCGACTGACCAATCTAACCCCACCCTCCCCATGGCCGTTCATGATGGCCGAGGGTCGAGAAATTTTTACACCCTCATGTTATGCAAGTTTCTAATGAATAGAGTGAGGAATGGGGGCTGCAGCCCCTACTCTGTTTTATACAAATTAGATTTGTTTATTGTAGGGGAACCGGGTATGGACGTTACAAAATTCACATTTTGGGCCAGATAATTCTAATGAAAGAACTCACGCACTCATATTGGGTCGTGAGTTAGCCTATTATGTTGGCTAAAACCTGAGGCATATAACTTGAAAACATGAAACCTAATTAACTACAGCTTATTAGTGAAGATATTTTTTGTAACAACCTAGCCCATATCGGGGTAGGTTGTTACACCATACGGGTCAATTGTTACAATTTGTAAACATACGGGTAAGTTGACATGTGTACATCTCTATACTTACTTAATTCAACTTTCATTTCTTGACATCGTTAACAGTAGATGGCAAGTAGCGAGCCTTAGAATAACAAAAGTAATATCGAGAATAAACAATATTAACACATGAAAATTGAGACAATGTAATTTTACACAGTATGTATTGGGTAAGTTGTTACATCACATGGGTATGGGGGGGGGGGCGGTTGTGTACAACTATACCCCTGGGTGATTTTACACACAGGAAATAACTGTAGCACAGTCATTAGGCAGAATACAGGCATGGTAGGGGTATATTCAGTGACATACATGTACTATATTTACAATACCAGATGGTCATCATGTGCTTCAAGTTGTAAGAGCTATTACACATATTCATTTTTGTCAAAAATTTACTGTGAACTGTAAAGGTTTTTTGTTGATTACTTTTTATAGAACAACGAGAACCTCAACGACCGGCAGTTTATCACAGCTATGCGCACTGAAAAGATAACTTGTCAATTGACAATATAAATTTGTCATAATGTGGTTTAGATTTACAAATATAATTTGTCATGCCAAAGATTTGTCTTATAGATTTTGTATGCACCATAAATGACGATTTTAATTTGTCATAAAAGTGTCTAATTTGCACCTTTTCAAGTTGTCATTGCAACAGTTTAATTCTCATTCTCATTTTCAATTTGTTTTTTCATTCATCCATTTGTACGCTTTTGAGTTAAATTTGTCATGTACAGTCAGAAACACACCTGTAATAAACACAACAGTAGTTAATATTTTGTCAGTTTTATAGAACTCGAAATTCCTGAGGAAAATTCAAAAATACAAATCCAGTCACACTTGCCAGCAGTACAATTTTATAAAATTATTACTAAATGCAATGCAATTCAAATCTCTGCATTAAGGAATGTATCTCCTTTCAAGTCTGATTGATAATTCTTCATCACAGTATGATGTCAAGGTCAGACTGCGAAGGAGCTTAGCTAAAACTCCTGTAGACCAACAACATCTTTATCCTGACAAAAAATTTTTCGATTCCAGTAATAACCATTGACAATTCAGTATCAACTAGCCTACATCAAATTCATTACTTTTAATATACTCTGCTTAAGGCATAGAGAAGTTTTGGGTTATCTCCTTAGCAGCCTGATTGCGACTTCTGCCGTCACAGTATGATTTTCAAGCAGGCTGCAAAGGAGATCATGTAAACTAAAACTCATATATCCTTAAGAGCAACAAACAATCTTCATCCCAACAACAAATGCTTTTTATTAATACTACTGTATAACAATTGCAACAAATTCAGTTACAAAGATTAGGGCCTACATTAATTTGACATAAAGTGAACTGAAAAAGTATTTTTTTTTTTATCTCCATAGAACTACCTCGAGCGAAGCAGGCTCCACTCCACTTCACTACCCCCTACACTACACTCCACCTACCGGTACTTTCGGGTAGGTGGGATCGAGACGGGAGTGTGGTGTAGTGGAGTGGGGCCTGCACGAACTTCGCTCGAGGTAGCCGTGTACATGCAGGTATGCATACTCAATTTACTAATATTTCGGTGAAAAACACTTCACTATTATAGAATTTCATACAAAAGTTATCTCCACAGTAATATACTACAATCAAATTCATTAATTAATCATTTAATTTATTTTTTTAGTATAAAAGTTCACCTTTTTCGATCTACTCAAGCCTTGCCTCGCAGCTAAATCACAGCGACCGGCGAGTGATTCGAAGACGCTGATTATGTGCGGGGTTTCCCAAACTGTCTTCAGGAGCTAGATTTGTCATGCATTTTGCGTCAACAAATTGATTTGTTTTTCAGCAAATAAGTAATTTGTATTATAATTCGTTATGGCCGACTTAAAATCGTCATTTCTACATTGACTGCGAAGAGGATTTGTCAATTACGGTTGCGAAGAGTCGTCACGCAAATAAATCAGTCATGCGCAAGTTTGTTTTTGTCAACACCAGTTGAAACTTTGTAATAGTGCTCGATCAATTTGTTATGTATACTACCATGAGTTTGTCATTTCACAGTTATATCGCAAAACAAATTATTTTACCCCGATTGACGAATTAATCTGGCCTTGTGACAAAGTTATCTTTTCAGTGTAGGCTGTATATAGATGCTAGTTAGCACATCCTCTCTTGTTCCATCTTAGCACACTGAGAACTGTAACAACTGACCCGTGTAACTTCCATACCCGGTCTCCCCTGTTTTTTGTAAACATTTCATTTTCGAGCAGACATATAGTTTTTTTTATTCATACTGATAAAAACGCGAACACTATAATCAGCTTATGTTTTTTGTTTGTTTTGTTTTTTGTGTGTGTGTGTGTGTTTCAAGCTCAGGTTCCCCCTTCCCCATGATCAGCCTCTTTTCTAACAAAAACACTTCATGGCCCCCTCCCAAATTTTATTTTCCTACCCGAACCTAACAGTTCCTATTTGTATACAGTTAATTTCTGAGTGGACGCCCCAAAACGAAATTTGAATTCACCAAGTAAGACGGAATTTTTACGAATGGACGAATTTGAGCGAACAATGACGAATGCGACTGCTCAAACATACAAATTTGTTGTTGTAGCAGTCGCCATTCGTCGTGTTCGCTCAAAAATTCGTCCATTCGTAAAGTTCCGCGTCTTCTGGTGAATTCAAATTCGTTTCTCACAACAACAAATTCGTCGGCGCAATTTCGGCAATTGAGATTGAACGGTGTTTGATTTTTGGGCTACACATAAACGAATTTTCATCACATTCTCCGGACGAAAGCGCTCGACAAGAAATGTCAAATTGATCGGAGATAGTTTAAGACTTGACCGGGAAAACCTATAGTTTTAATTTATTATCTGTTCAATATATTGATTTTTGAGAGATTAAAAGTGCCCCCTTTTTAAAAGAAAAGGTACATTTTGGAGTTTTAAGGCAACATTAGCAGTTTTATTACATACACTTAAGCGAAAGTGTAAATATTATTCCCCCTAATGAAATGTTTAAATACCAATTGCAAATAGATTAGTATGTTTTAAAATGATTTTTAAAAACATAAGTGCTAAAAAGGGCATTAAAATTCGACGTTTAGAACGGGAATGTAAATAGGCCTATGTGCTTTGCAAACACTGCCTTGCAATAGTTGCCTCCGGCAGCATGGTATCTGGTACACAATGCGTATTGCTTGGTATTCCCTTTTATGGAGGTGTCGCATAGCGAGCGCGAGTGGAAAATTTTTGGTTTAATAAAAGAAATTGTGGAGGAAAAAGGGTTCTTTTTGTAACAAGAGTGCCCCTTTTTTGACAACTCAAAAAAAAGTTGTCCGTGGGACTTTCAGAAGTCTAAAGGTATTTTTTTATAATATGAAAAGTGTCCTTTGTAAGCCAAGAAATGGCACTTTTTAGTACCGAAAAGGTACAATTTGTTTGTTTTTTTTTTTTTTGTTTTTTTGCGCATTCGGTCCATCCAGAAACGTCATCAATGTAACGGTCTACAGGGGTACGGTTTATTGGTCAATATTGTCCGATCTTGCATCTTTTCTCTCCGCCTTTTTTTTTTTTTCTTTCCTTTTTTTCCTGGGTGATAGGGGGCCGCCCCTGTCTATCAGGAAATGGTAAGAAAAAATAAATGTGCCGATCCGACGACCACCAATCTAACCCCCGACCCCCTCCATAGCCGGTTACATAATGACTTGTTGATGCCCGAAGCCGAGAAATATTAAACCCCCCCCCCACCCTCTCATGTTATGCAAGTTTCTAATGAATAGAGTGAGGATGGGGGCTAAGCCTCTGCTGTTTTTTACCCATTAGTTTTGTTTTATTGTTTTTTTTGTTGTTGAAAACATTTCGTTTTCGAGCAGACATATAGTTTTTATTCATTACTGATAAAAACCGAACCTATATATCACACTCATGGTTTTTTTTTTGTTTTTTTTTTTTTGTGGGTGGTGTGTGTGTTTTCCAAAGCTCAGGTTCCCCCTTCCCCATGATCGCCTCTTTTCTACAAAAACACTTCATCGGCCCCCTCCAAATTTATTTCCTCCCGAACTAACAATTCCTAATTTGTAACAGTTATTTCTAAAGTGGATGCCCCAAAAAACGATTTTGAATTCACCAGAAGAATGGAATTTTACGAATGGAACGAATTTGAAGCGAACATTGACGAATGCGACTGCTCACAACAGCAAATTCGTTGGCGCAATTTGCAATGGGATTGAACGGTGTTTGATTTTGGCTACATATAAACGAATTTCATTGCAGATTTTAATCGTGATCACATTCCGGACGAAAGCGCTCGAAAGAAATGTCAAATTGATGGGAGATAGTTTAAACTTGACCGGGAAAACCTATATTAAATAAACGAAAGTAACAAGCTAGGAATAACAAGCGATAAAATAGGACTGTTTTTAGTTGTTGTTTAAATACTGAAGTACAATTACGTAAGGACGATGGAAGCTCGTTCCATAGAGCTGGGCCTGCATGGGCGAACATCCGATCGCCCCAAGCTTTAAAAGATGAGTAAACCTGAATATTGCAGCCACAGAGTGATCATTAAACCCCTCCCCCCCCCCCAACTAACAAACAAAACAAAAAGCACACTGTGTGTAGGGGGGGGGGGGTGTCGAAAGGACAGAATTTGGACTATACAGAAAACCCGCCCCAAGCCCACCACCACGCTCTATATATTGGCCCAGGCCTGTCAGTTCACGACATTGGCTCCTATTTGCTCCGGGCTTCAATTTGGCCTAAGATCTCGGGTTATAGGGTTAGGGTTGCAGGTTTTATGTTAGGTTTAGGGTTTGGCTTAGGGTACTAGTACCCTAGGAGCCAAGGGCCTTTAATCAGCATTTTTGCTGGGGAAGGTTTGAAGGTACTATCTAGAGTAAAATTTTGCGCTGATTCCAAAAGTGTCCCTCTTACCGACCGTACCCGTGACACTTCGGCCATTTTGGCCAATTTTTGTCCAAAAATGACCATTTTGGTCACTTGTGGTCAAGGGTATTTTATTTCTATAATTTTTGCCGATAAATGGGATTTTAAAAACCTACCTGATGAAAAAATGTGCGCTGATTCTAGAAAAAGTGGTTTTATTGACTCAGTAGGTCATTAAAGGGGTCATTTTGGTCTCGATTTCGGTCAAAATTGTCATTTTTTATCATTTTGGGGGGCCAAAATTAGCCCAAAATGACCATCAGAGTCATCCAAGTGATGGTTTTCCCACCTCCAAACCATTTAAAAAAAATTCCTTGGATCCAAAGCAATACTCCCATACCATTTTTCTAAAATATTTGGACAGCCCTGGTCATTTAGGCCAGTTTGACCGAAAGTGACCATTTTGCCATTTTGAGGGATTTTGCTATACAGGCCTATGTATTACATACGTATTAGTGTATACACGTGTATATATATATATATATATATAGATGTATTATCCTTTTGTTCAACTCATTTCATTAAAGAGTTGACTAGTGGTGGAGAAATGGCAACAAATGATGCTCATTTCAAAAATAGAGGTCTTATTCAACCTACCCATAAGGTTCTGGTCACTTATTGGTCACTTATTGGCCGAAGGTTGACCATTACCCCAAATAAAGTAAAAATACGATTTACAATAAATGCATAGTACATAGTTAGACTGTGTCTCTAAGTACTTTACAGACATTTTTATCATCCCGGTCATCAGCAACAGATTTTCCCGCGCACAATATGTGCACATTCTTCACTCCCTACATAGCATGCCAACCATGAACAAAAAAAAAATTGATATTTGTTTTCACAACAAAAGGCATGCACACATATGACAAGCCTGAAAATCTGTGTTATTTCCTGTGAATGATTTAATCATTGTAATGTCCACTGTGGCGGTTCTTACCACTTTGACCCGCACTGACCATTCATATATGCAAATGGTCAATGTGGGCCAAAATTGCAACAGCCGCCAAAGTGTATACAAGTAATCCATTATTTAGTCTACAATGTACTAATTGTCTTGATTTCAATGTTCGTTAATGCCAATCCGCGTTAAAACTGATTATTTGTCGCACACATTAAGTCTGGTCATTTTGGCAACTTTTGGGTTAAAAGTTAAGCAATAATTTTATGTCATTTTTTATTTTATTTTAATACAATTTCAATCACTCAGTCTGTATTGTTGTATGCAAAGAATAACAATTGTAAAATCGGCCACTTTGGCCGCTTTTTGGTCAAAGGTACGAAAGCACTAATTTTATGTAATTTTTTTTAAAATTCTAAATAGAATAAGATTTCAATCACTAAGCGTATAATTGTAGAATTGTATATAAAGAATTACAATCACGTTATCGCCATGATGTAAGCACATCACAGTAAGAGTAAATTCCAAGCTGATCATACTAATTCAAGATGACCAATAGTGTAGTTTCCATAGCAACATGAATTCTATATAATGACTTATGTTTCATATGACTTCATATACACATGTCCGTGATCTGATGACGATTTGGAATATCGCAATTGAAGAAGAATGTCATGAAAATGTATTTCAACGACTTTCAATTACTTGACCATTTTAGCAAAGCCAGTTATTATATGTTGCTTGGCATGTGTCATGAGCGAGTCCAGTGTCCTTAACCAAGGCTCCAGCAATGCCTTCCTCTCAGGAAAGCATTTCAACCAGGCGGGGAGAATACATATCTTCCTGGAAACTAATTAATTAACTGGCAACTAATGAATTGTAACGTTAAGGGTAAATGAGAGCCACAAATATTTGATCAAGATTTTAAAGGATGTCTAGTGAGTCATCTCCATCTCCTGAAAGGATGGAAGAAAGTGCCTACAACTTCTTCAAGTTGTCTTTGATCGTTAATGCCTAGACGCCCCGGTGGCAAACAAGGTTTTAATTGTATGTTGCATGGACGTGGTTGACATTATTTACAGGTCATTAGAGCCGTGAGAATCATGTTGATCTTTTCACATTCTTGATACTAGGAGAAACAACGTCTTATTTGATGAGAACTGCCACAATAATTATTATGCATGCCATTTATGTGCCTGTATATACTATCTTGGGTCCTGTACATAGATACCACTCATCCTGGAATAAGGGAACAACTTATACGAGATGGCTTATCTGTGTCTTAGAAGCTTGTCATCGATTCGTTTGCAAGGCAGCTAGTTGACCAATCTGTGGACACCTCCATTATGGCTGCTACAGGATCTCGATGACCAAGCAGGGAATATCTCTACTAAAATCAGAGAGCAGGCTAGAAGCATTATTAGTCAGTCATCTTTTTGACTTGGCAGAATCCTTCACTTAAATTATAAGCAAGGGTCTTTCTAACCTTGAAGGGTATTTCATATATCCCTGAAGGAATGAGTTTGTACCATTGCCCAAGAGGTTTAGCATGTCATTCTTCACATCACCAGGCATCTTTTTATCATCTGCTAGAAAGCACAGTTCAGTATTATTGGTCAAAGCCTCTTCAAGTGAACAACTCTGGTGTCAATATCTTGCACTCGATCAAGTCTCCATGGAACTATTTGTCCTTGGACCTACTAAGTTCATGGCTTGGATCAAGACCATTCTACATGTTCTAAGGAGAGATCACTGTAAATGGAATTTCTAGTTACTCCCTGATTTTGGTGGAAGGATGAAATGCTTGTTCATCGAGAACACAAACAGACAACCCATGTATTATTCCAGGATGAGTGGTATCCCTGTACAGGACCCAAATATAAAGTATATACAAGCACATAATGGCATGCTTAATTGTGGCAGTTCGCTTCAAAGAAGACATTGATTGTTTTTCCTATCATGAATGTGAACAGATCAACATGGTTCTCACAGCTCTACTGAACAGTAAACACAGAGTCAACCATGTCCACTCATGTCATTCCAAACTGGATTTACACCATGTTTGTCACTATAGAGTCTTTGCAGGTAAACTTTTAACCCAAAAGTGGCCAAAATGACCAGACTGGCGACAAATAATCAGTTTTAACGCGGATTGGCATTAACGAACATTGAAATCAAGACAATTAGTACATTGTAGACTAAAATAATAATGGATTACTTGTATACAATTTGGCGGTTGTTGCAATTTTTGCCCACGTTGACCATTTGCATAATGGTCAGTGCGGGTCAAAGTGGTAAGAACCGCCACAGTGCCATTACAATGATTAAATCACAGGAAATAACACAAATTTTCAGGCTTGTCATATTTGTGCATGCCTTTTGTTGTGAAAACAAATATCTTTTTTTTGTTGTTGGTTCTTCTAATAGTTCATGGTCAGCATACTAAGTAGGGAGTGTAGAATGTGCACATATTGTGTGCGGGGTAAATCTGTTTCTGATTACCGGGATGATAAAAATGTCCGAAAGTGAGACACAGTCTAACTATGTTTTAGATACTGTATTTATTGTAAATCGTATTTTTATTTCATTTGGGCTAATGGTCAACCTTCGGCCAATAAGTGACCAATAAGTGACCAGAACCTTATGGTAGCGTTGAATAAGACCTCTATTTTTGACATCAGCATCAATTGCTGCCACGTCTCCACACTAGTCAACTCTTTAATGAAATGAGTTGAACGGAAGGATAATACATATATATATATATATATATATCCGTAAGTTAGACCATGGAACGTCCAAAAGTGCTCTACGTGGAAACGGAGCGAGTATATTTCAGGAAGACGAGTTTCCTTATGCCAACTACTGACAGTAGTTGGGCCTAAGGAAACTCCGTCTTTCCTGAAATATATATATATATATATATATATATATATATATATATAATATCAACCTGGTCTCCTTCTTAAAATAGCTATATGGTCTAATGTACAATCCCTCTTAAAATAACCATATGACCTAAAATAAGGTCATGTATTCACGCCATCTGCGGCCTCAGCTAGATATGCTAGATGCGTGCGTGTGCCACTGTGCCACAGAAATAGACGTGCGCCCCGTCCGTATAGCTATAAGATTCCTATTACTGATCTGTCGTACGTCGATACGCACAACAGATGCGTGATCAGCTTCACCCCTATTTTTGAAATCAGCATCAATTGCTGCCACTTCTCCACCACTAGTCAACTCTTTAATGAAATGAGTTGAACGGAAGGATAATACATCTATATATATATATATATATATATACACACACGTGTATACACTGATACGTATGTTATACATAGGCCTGTATAGCAAAATCCTGCAAAACTGGAAAATGGTCACTTTCGGTCAAACTGGCCTAAATGACCAGGGCTGTCAAAATATTTTAGGAAAATGGTATGGGAGTATTGTTGTAGACCCAAGAAAGTTTTTTTAAATGGTTTGGGGTGGGAAAACCATCACTTGGATGACTCTGATGCCATTTTGGGCTAATTTTGGCCCCAAAAATGATTTTATAAATGACAATTTTGGGCTGAAATTGACCAAATTGACCCCTTTAATGACCCACGGAGTCAATAAAACCACTTTTTCTAGAATCAGCGCACGTTTTTACATCCGGTAGGTTTTAAAAATCCCATTTATCGGCAAAAATTATAGAAATAAAATACCCTTGACTACAAGTGACCAAAATTGTCATTTTTGGACCAAAATGGCCAAAGTGTCACGGGTACGGTCAGTAAGAGGGATATTTTTGGAATCAGCGCAAAATTTTACTCTAGTTAGGAACTTCAAACCTTCCCTAGCAAAAATGCTTATTAACGGCCCTTGGCTCCTAGGGTATAGGCAGTAGCGGACGCAGACCGGAGTCACACAATGAACTTACCGGGCCCATGCGTAAGCATAATAGAGCCGCTTTTGTCCCCAGACAATTGGGCCCCCGAAATGCATTCAATTAGATTTTCTTGGAGTCGCGCCTGGTAGGGTATATAGTGCAAAGTCCTTGGTTGACATTTGTCATTTGGTATGGAATTTACAACGGAGCAATTAGAGTACCAAAGTGTTGACGTCATAATCGCCCGTCGTCCCAGTTTGCATGGTTCTAAACCCCCCCCCCCCAAAAAAAAAAAAAAAAAAAAAAAAAAAAAAAACCCGTACATGAGGTTTAGCCTAAATGCGGTCCAGCAACGGGCTAGATACACAAACAGGTTTCGGTGTGATCATGTTGCTATTGTTCAACCAGGAAGCTGTCTTGGTTCAACACAAGATTGTTTGGAGTCCATCACGAGACCGGTACGGTGCGTTGGAGAGCGAGACGATAGCTGCCGTATGCAAGGTGGAATTGATATGCGTCATGGTGAGAAAAAGGGCAACTCCCTCATAAAAAAAAAAACGTTTTGATAGTGTCGACCTGATATTACATTCAACCTAGCAATAATCAATATATCAATGTGCAAACAATATATCAACGGTGACCAATGTTCATGTTTAATAATGAGTTTCTTGTCGGGACGGATCCCAAAGACTTATCATGAAGCGATTTCAAAACGTGCATGCCCTATAATTATCATGATGGTTTCGCCCCCTTGTGGCCAACCATAACTATGATTATGCTCGTTCCTGATTCTTAGAGATATCCCTCCACCACTCCCACCCCCCCCCCAAAAAAAATAAAAAATAAATAAATAAATAAATAAATAAAAATAAATAAAATAATGATAATAATAATATAGGTTTTCCCGGCCAATTTCATACATTCATCATCCGTTTTCATTTAATGTGTATTCAAATTCGTTTGTTTGATGCGACAGACTGACTTTAGTCAAACAATTTCGAGTGCATGCTCTCAGATTCGTTTTTAGGCACACAAAATAATGGTTGCAAAGTTCAAATTCGGATACAGGCATTTAATTTCATTATTTGTGCATTCAAATTAGTGCAAATTTATGTATACGGAATGAAATGTCGACTTGATGTAGACGAATTTGAATAGTTATTGCCGAATGTAAATGCTTGTTATGTGAAGTAGAATGCGCAAATACGAAATCGATCACAACAATCATTAATTTTTATGATTGAATACGATTTTGACTGGCAACATTTCGATGCAGCAGCGTTTTTTCCGAAAATAAATGCCTCTAATATGCAATTCATTGACAAAACTATGAAATTGGCCGGGAAAACCTATACTAATAATAATGATAAAAAATAAAAAAAATAAAAAAATTGGAGGGGAAGCGGTGTAATAAAAATACCTCAGCATGGCTCCCCTTATAAGCCTAGAAGTACATTTTAACTATAAATGACTGTTTGTCTCAGGGGCCGCGGAGTCGGGGGGCTGACGAAGGGGGGGGGGGCAGCCCCCCCCCCCACTTTTTTCAGCCAACGTGTACAAAAATGCAAAAATGACCATACATTTGTGATTTTTAGCCTGTTCAGCCCCCCCCCTCCACTTTCGGCTCAGCCCCTCCACTTTCAAAAACGCTCCGCGGCCCCTGTGTCTCCATGATGCGGCTCCCAATTAAAAGAATCCAGACTGAAATTCAGATAGTTCGAACTGTACAGTAAAATATACCAAATAAAACACTGAAAATTTTATCAAAATAATATGCAAAATAATAAAGTCAAGACCTTTTTTTTATATGTTGTCATTGAGATCCACTTTTTCTTTTGTATTTTACTTTATGAAATAACAATTATTCAAATTTTCTGCTCCGAGAATAAAAATTAAAGGAACAGCTCTTTATGGAATGCGAGATCATCAATGCTGTAACTTATGTCAATTGAGGGATTTATATTTTTTCTACACAAAGTCATGTATGAAGGGGGGAATAATTCATATAGCAAAAGACAAAAGAAATAGTGTATTAATACCTTCATCAGCTTGCTTGAGACTTTGCACAGAAATGTTTTATAGAAAAAATACCAAACTTTAAAAAATATATAATTTCGTTACTTTTATTTTCCTCATTGGTGAATTTTTCAGTGTTGTACTTATTTTACTTTACTGTTTATTTCAAACCATCTGAATTTCAGCCTCGACCCCTCCTTTAAGGGGTTTGGAACGATCATATTATGTGACAAAAGAATAATTGAATTTAATTTTGATTTTATTTTTTAATTTCATCTAAAAGTGCTCAGAATTGATTGCTCCCCTGTTTTTGTTTTTGTTATTTTTATTTGTATGTGTGTGTGTTGTTGTTTTTTGTATTTTGTATTTTTTTTATATGATTATGCAATTTCAATCAACAGCCACCTCAGACATAAAACAATCTATTGATGGCAGCTGGACATGCTAGCAATCTTATAGGGAGAGTCCCAATTAAGTACTTTGCTGTTGCTCAGACCA
>CALNVZ010003433.1:25287943-25319406 GCA_940671915.1 Paracentrotus lividus
ACATGCACGTAGGTATTTTAGAAAAGTTACAACATCAATGTTTTATACACTATTTATAAAATATATTGAAAAAGGAAACAAAAATATTTCGTAAAAAAGTGAGAAAAACATTTCTTCACAAAACTTTCACTGTTTTCGATTTCAGTCTGATTTCAAAATGACACAAGCGTTAAGACAATTTAATACTCTTTATTTGATATCAAAGTTAGTGTTTAGAAAATGAATTCTGCTATTTTTATTCAAAATAGAATTTTGTAAAATGGACACTCATTTTGACGCCCCCGGCTGTAGGGACCTTATGCAGCAGAGATGCACTGCAGACGTTGGTTTAGTAAATGTGGGATTCCTCCCATATATTCCAATACTTTACTACTGGTACCTCGTTCGCTAACCCAAACCGAGCTGGCTGCCTGACTAGTAGGGGACGCTATTCAATTTCTGTTACAGGTTACACACGGCTTATTACTTCGAGACACCGAACAATGTGAGTGCGAGCCAACCAAAGACAAATAACTAATTTCAAACGCCAGATTGACGAAATGTATTAATTTGATTGGTTTATTGATACCGATTCCAGGAAAGCAAGACTTGGACAATCTTTGCATAAATGGGAAAGATCTACAAAAACTAAATTTCAAAACGCCAGATTGAAGAAAACGATTAATTCGATTGGTTATTGACACCGAAAGCAAGACTTGGACAATCTTGCACAAATGGGAAAGATCTAGGCAGTTATTTTGGACTATATGACGAGGTGTAGGTACAAGCAACTTTAATCCTCGATCCCTATCCAACAGTGTCCGCGAGAGGGCGCTTTTTTCTTATTAATTCAAAATCGAGCATGCTAGTAAGTCTGAGAAGATTAGTAAAATTGTCTCTTAAATTACTATAGCAAATTAGCCCCAATTTCACGCCTTTTCTCTACAAATGTTCGAATATTAAATAAACACGAGTCAACGGGGAAATATTAACCACTGTGACACCTCCAGATGACCAGGATTTGGCATCCCCCAAGGGGGCCCTATTGTGATGTATGACTTTTGGCGCCCGCCCCCCTCTAGCATCCTCCCCCCCCCCCCAGTGTTTTTTTTTGCTCAATTGTTGGCGCCCCGAAAGTAAAGGTAAATGTGAGCTCCTTACTGTAAGGTCGGTTTGGCGACCCCTAAGCCTCAATTTTGTGCGCACCTTAATGGTCCATTTTGGCGCCCCTTTGGGGCGTCTACACACGAACCCCCCTCCGCCGAATACGGTGTCGGCATGATGTACCAGCTATACGCGCGCGGAGCGTTTTTGAAGTGAAGGGGTTGAGACGAAAAGTGGGGGGGGGGGGGCTGAACAGGCTTAAAAATCACAATGTAATGCGGTCATTTGGAATTTTTTTTACACTGGTTTGCTGAAATAGTGAGCCCCCCCCCCCCCCAGGGCTCCGGGCGCTCTGTTAAATCCCGGGGACCATTTTAAACAGGTTCACACGGAAATCCTACCAGTACCGTGGTTCAATGTGGGTGTGTAAAGCAGGATTGTAGACAAATACTTGGCCACACTGGATATAAGGAAACACTTATACATGTGTTCTAAAAAAAAAGGTTAATCGAGTTCAAAGGTCAGTCATGTTGCGAAAGTATGTATGTTTTATTTTTGTGATTTGTTTAGCTAAAATACTAAGTAACTCCCACCTCCCCCCCCCCCCCACCCCCCCCCCCCCCCCACCCCCCCCATCCCCCCCCACAGTCGTTTTAATTTGAGACATTGCCTTATGTCCTACTGTATGGGTGCACAGAGTTAGGGTCTTTTGGAAGGTGAATAGGTACCAACGCCATTTTTTCCAAGTTTTTGTTTTTAGGGCTATGAAACAACTTTTTATAAAATTTTGGTTCATAGTTTTGGGGCGTTTCTTATGTCACATCAAATTTTCAATGAAATGCAATCTCATTTGTCAAAGGACCTATCTCACTGGCAATGAATATGTTCTCGATTATGCATGAGTCGTTGAGTCTCGAGGAGGTCGCCGCGACGTCTTTTGATTCTGCAAGAAGATCGCGAAAAAATAACAAATGTCAAACATGTCCAATCTTTTAGTGATCGTTTTAATACGCGAGCAAGTCTCTGTGATGTCTGTGCGGGGTTGCCGCGAACGGTGCCCTTAAGTATGCCCGACGTCGCAGGGACGTGTCGAACTTGCTAAAGATTAAAAAGAATCAATACTGGCTAATAATTTTACTTGCTGGGTCTTAAAGAAGTCTACTAAAAGATTGAAATTGTTTGACCCTTGTTCCATTTTCCCTCGACGCCCGTGAAGTCTCAGGGAGACGCTCTCCACGACGTCTCCACGATCACTGAGACTCATAATTGGCGAACGCCCTCTCATTGCCCAGTTGAGAGTAGGTCCTTTGAAAAGGAAATTGCATTTCATTGAAACTGTGGTGACAAAAGAACACCCCCAAAACAATGAAACCAAAATTATAGTACAAAGCTGGTTTCAATACCTAGAAGCACGAAAAACTTGGAAAAATGGGGTTTTGTACCTATTACCTTCGAAAAGGACACTAACTGCTGGTGACCATTAAGGTTTGGACGTAAGCAATGTCTCAAATTGAAGCTGAAGAGTTAACCTTAGTATGTTAGTAAACAAAATACAAAAATAAACCATATATTTCTGAATGACTGACCGTTTGAAGATCGATTAGGAACACACTGTATAATGCCAGTCCCATGTATGCAATATGATCAATTTTTGTCCGTGTCATTGCATATAATATTTATCATGATTATGGCGACGATGAATATTATTTACTTTCCTCTTCATGTCACAGAATTTCGACTATGAAGTGGCCTACTTCACGCTTAGACTATAAAGAGCTTCATGGTTCATTTTGTCTCGGATCTTTACCGTTTCCCAGGTTCGGACTAAAATGCTGATGAAATCATCGGAAGGCAATCCGTCTTTCACGTGCTGGCTAAACCGGTTGTCAGGTGTAGTCTGGTCTGTGGAGCCCTCTCCTCTGTGGCCTATCTGGGTCTGCTCATCCTATTGAGTGATGTAACGTTCTGCAACCAGTCTCGAGCAATGCTCCAATCGTGCAGGCCCAGCAAGAAGCAAATGTTCCAGGACCAGCAAGAGCAATGAATCCAGGCCCATAGCAACTTCAGCAAGCCCAGACAAGCCCAACTGGGCCAGCCAGGCCATTGGTTGTAGACCCAGAGAAAAGTGACTGGGAATATCATAGAACGTAAAAAGGGGGAAAACCCCCGTCTGGATATTAGTATCCTACCATATCTGACAAACGATATATTACACAGCTAACTTTAATTTTCATGAGGTCCGGAAGCATTTCAGGGGCATTTTCAGATTTTTATTTATTGGTTTCTAATATGATAAAAAATTACATAATGATATCAATTCAAGACACAAACTGAAATTTAAGGTATGGCGCTAACAGCTGTAGGCATGGTAGAAGCAAGCTAAAGGAGGGTCGCGGTGCTGAAATGAGAAAAGTTTTGTAAAATAAAGTAAAATGTCATCAAGCACATACACAGAAAATTTCATCAAATGCGGATGAAAACATAGACAAAGTTATGCAATGTTTTAGGTCTTGTATTTTTTTTGTAAAACATTCTCGGCAGAGTTGTACCATGCCTCATTTGAATAATTTGAATATTAAATGAAGCAAAACTGATGATGTCACAGTCCCCTACTTATTGTGTATATTTATTATATGCAAATCCTATTTAATTGCTCATTTTTTCATATATTGCGTATACAGTAAAATTTTTGCCCCTCACATTGAAATGAAGTAAAGCACTTGTGAGCCTTGAACATTCCACAAGGTATTAAATCCGGTTTTGTATATTCCTTGGGGCAGAAAATCTTGATAATGGTATTTTTCATCAATAAGAATACAAAGAATAGTAGGGGGACTCTAGACATCAATCAGTTTTGCCAATTTGAAGAACTGATTTCCTAAAAGATTCAAAAGACTAAGAAAATTCATAATCTTTGCTATTTCTTATCCGATTTTGAGAATATTTTCAGTGTTGTGGTCTTGTTCGATTTCTTTATTTTTCTTATCAATGCAAACTACCGCGCCGAGTGATGCGGAAGAAAATTTTACCTTTAAATGGGCTCGCTGCGCGTAGAAATAGTTTAAAGATAAATTCGGTATAGGGCTCGGATTCTAGTCATGCCTGGATCCCAATTCAATGCTTATTTGCATATTATTTTGTCGCGGTCAGTTTTTCTCTTTGTTCGAATTAATTATATATACTGTAAGTCACTGATTGGAGCTAAACTAGGGCGAAAGAAGAGATAGAGGGAAAGAAGAGAGGCTAGACAGGCAGGACAGAAAGAGTGGAGGGGGAGAGAAAAGAAAGAGAGAGAGAGAGAGAGAGCAGACGGGGGGGGGACTTTTTTGAGGGAAGGGGTCTCCTAAAACCAGGCGTTTCATTTTATGAAAAAGCACTGTACATACGCGATAACATGGTGTGGGTTAAAAAATATATATATATAAACAAACAGTCTTTCACTAGTTTGCCCAAAATGTTCTTTTTTTTTATTGTGATATTCGTGCTGCTGCTTTATATATATAAGTGCTCCATCATATTATTTTGTTTGTGGTTTTGTTTTTGTTTTTCCATGTTGTATTGCAAGAACATAATATGTAAATATGTTAATCATTGTCAGTACATTAAGTTAATCTTACAATGTTTTTTATACATCAGCTGAGCCTAATCCGTGGGTTTTTGTTTGTTTGTTAATTTAAATTTATCTATTGTTTTGTTATGATGATTACAAAAATCAGCGATTTGAGAAATACTTTAAAATTTAAAATTATGTCGTCAGCTAGAAATGTTACTGAATGGTGGTCTTTTTGCATTTATGAGTAGAAGGGTGACGAAATCACTTTTTTTGGAGCATTATGTTTATATCTTCTATCTTGCGAAACTCTTCAACATATTTCATTAATAGGCATTTTATCTCATAATATTTGAATGTATATCAGCGTTTTTTTTTTCAATAAATTTGTGTCCGTGACTTTAAATGCAGCTACGTGTTTGTAAAAAAAAAAAAAAAAAAAAAAAAAAAAAAATTGAATAAGCCTATATTACTTTTCAAAATTTATGTTATTGGTGATGTATACTTAGATAGTCGCCTTCACGTTTATCTCTATTATCGATAGCATTTATTCGCGAATAATTTACATTATGATAGCAAATATCATTCTTACATGAACGACCATCACTTTAAAAGGTTAACGTACCTATTTCAAGATAAGAAGTGTTTCCTGGTATTTTCATAATAAGAAATGCAGCTGAAAATATTCGTGTTTGAGTGAAGACAATCTGTGTACTACTTTTCAGTGTTTTGTCAATATAATTAGACATTTCGCGACTTCCATTAATACTTGATTGATGTATTAGCTGAAACAGGTAAATAAGGTTTTGTTTCGTGCAGGTAGGGGGGGGGGATAGTGGTTCTTTAGCCCTAGCCCTGCATGGATCCGTGCTGAAAAGCAGTTTATCCTTGACAAGAAACAAACGCAACCTGCAATTAATTATATACTGCGCGACCCAATGATTGACACCAAATTTGAAGTTTTGATGTTTTTCATTTTCAATTTAGTGCCAACTTCCTCTGACCAATTTCAGAAATAAAATTTATCCAGCTAAACGTATTTACGGTAAGAAGTTTCAAATCCATTGGCATCAAATGTAACATGACCAGAATAACATTGTTGCTCTTTTACAGCGAAAATGACATTTACCAGATGCGTCTTATTCAAACATGCAATGATAAGGCCATGTTGTACATCTTTTCCACGATTTCTACGAATTACGATTTCATATGGGGGGGGTGGCGAAAATTTGGAATTTGTTGCTCGTTGTTAACGCTCAAGAAGTGGGGGAGGAAGGATATTATCATAGCACATGTGGGGGAAGTCGTCACTCGGTCATGTCATCATCATAATTTTGTTTCCCCCTTTCTTTTATTCTTCTTCTGTTTTTCTTTTTTTTTTTTTCTTTTTCTTTAATTTGCTTAAAAAAAAATTAACCGGGTTGCAAAAGGCCCAAAATGTCAAAATTAGTCACTTTTTATTTTATAAATTGGTAGAACGGAACGACGTCCGACTACCGCCTACCCGCCTCGGATCCGCGCCTGGTGGCTGTTATAGAAGCACTTATCTTTGTATCGGATTGTCGTCTATGCATAGTCTTAGAGACTACACATGAAATAACGCTAGCGCGGATGAAGGATTCACGATTTTTATATATTATATGATTATTGTTATTGAGATTGACCTTTTTGTAAGTACCTTATATTATACTAGCTTGATATACCACTTACAAGCTATTCGCTCGATCAAAACGCAAGCAAAATTATAACAACTATGATGGATTCCAATGGTTATTATCATACACAATGCCGAAACGGAGAGAGAAAGAGAGGAACCGGACATATTGTAAACACTTTTCCTTCAAAATTCATGACACACGGTCCACTATATATGGCTAATACTTGCTCTAAAACTACGAATCAAACCACACAATGCATATAATTAGCTCGACATCATATATGACAGAAAGTCAAATGTTACAATCGCCCCACAACACGTAATCGGGGGGGGGCAAGCTGAACACCATGGGCGCAATTGTAAACATGAAAATGGTCACATTTAGGATGTGATTTACGGTATTGACGAAAGTTATGCAGGCTTGAGGATCCTAAGATTCAAACACCACACACACACACACCTGAATAATTATATAATTAATAGTAATTGATATAGCCTTAATACATTACATGTTCCACCTTGGTCGAGCGCTTACTAGTGTTATAAATCTGTAACCGCGGCGTTAGTCTAGGCTACCCCGAAGGAGTGACTCACAGATTGACAAAGAATTGCTTACCGGTACCTGGCATTCCCGTTCACTTGGGTCCAAGGTGAAGAATGTTGTTGCAGGTTTAGAGCACGTTGGCCGAAGGAGGGTGGTTAGTGCTAATGGATGACGGGATTCGAAGACCGCGGTACGCTTGTGGATCGTAAGTACGCGCCGACTTATGCCATGCTCGACCACTCCACCTCCCACCTACGTGAATTATAATAAACTATGACGAATCTTCTAATCTCTATTTACAGTTATTAATGTATCCACTTGCTATAAGATGGGGCAACAAGTTCAATGTGTTAACAGTTTTTACATTTGTCTCCCGAAAGGGCGAGCCAATATTCTTTGGGAGATTTTCTATAGATCTTAGCTTTAGGTATTTCAGTGCCGTTGAATAGACTTTGAGACAAAATACCAGGTGCGCTAAAACATAATTTCTTAATAATTATGTAATAGATAACACCATAAGCTCAACCACATAGGGTAAGGTTGGGGTTGTGCTATGGACAGTGGGTAACGTGGGACACTTTGGGGAATATGCGATAAGATGCATTAATGAATTAAGAACCTGCCTTAGTGGAGGAGACGTATTTTAGCGTGAATAAAGCATACATCTAGCAAAAATTGCATGCCTGTTTGGGAAAGAATTGAGCAGTTATCGGAAAAAAGTGAATCGTTTAACTAAAGTCGTGTAACAATCTCACGTTTGACATAAAACGATTGACCAATAGCTATTTTGAAAATCACGCGTATGGAAACTGGTCTTGTGTTCGACTCCAGATTCCCTTTTGTTTTAAGGGTAAGTGGATTGAAGAATTCGTTCAGCAAAAAGAATTTTAAACTAGAAGATAAAATAGAAACGAAATGAAGGTTATTAAAAAGAGCGGTGAACTCTAAAGCGCAATGTGTGTTAAGCTAACTGTCGCCACTATACCCCCTGACACATGTTTGGTAAACGTGGGGACGCGTTTTAATGTATAAATAAAGTTTGCGGGAAGATAGATTCTTTCACTCCGCACTTTTATATCACAGATCACTGCATGTAGTCCCAATTTACGGGGCCGGGTAAAGTCTTGAAAATGGAGAATAATGAATTAAATCACTTCTGAGCTCAGTTGAGGATTTTACCAAACCATTTCAAAAAACGTTTATAAATATATAAACACAAAATGAAGATACATGAACTTTAAAAAGTTTATATGTTTTATATATAAATGTCAAGCGCCTAGGAAAGTTCGCAGTGTCCCACGGGTCATTATTAAACGGACACTGATAATTGCACGAAACTCAATGCTACGACTTTAGAACGTCTATTTTCTGTAAAGTTGATACATACGGGAAAGAAAGTCAAGTCTATATAAAGATGTGATTTGTTGTTTGCTTCTTATTATTTTTTTTTTTGATTTATAATACTGTATCTTGTGTTTATTTCATACAAAGAGGGGTAAGACGACAGAAGTGCTTGCTTTGAGTTACGAATCAACAAATTTAAAATAGAGTGCTCTTCTGACTGAATATGTTGAAAAAAAAGCCTTCTTTCCTGTCTATCCACTTTGAAAATTGATGTACTAGGAGAAAAGGAATTAATAATGAGCTCGTGACGAAGGTGTTTGAGAAAACAGTTTGGACAATACAGTTTTATTGTATGGAATAGTTTATGTCATAAGATTCGTTAGAGAATTATATTCCAGATGTATCAGATTTTCACATTGATGTTATGAAAACAGAAGACATTTGGTTTCTCACTTTTAATCATTTAGTTCCATGTGATTATGCTGTTGCACACTTACGCTCCGACGAGTTGATGGGATAAGTGGGAGCAATGAGCGGTAATGATTAACTGCAAACCTAACCTTCATGTAAGCGTGAGATTGTGAACCAATACATATTTTTATAACAGACGTTGTATAAATCTAAATAAAACTTCAAAAAGTGATGTTTTGTGATTGAATTTATTGGACTGTATCTTATGATTTGTTGTGTATGCTTACCCATGCTTACGTAAAAGGCTAGTGTCCCACTAAACATCAGTTTACCCTATATCATGCGCAGGTTCGGCCTTTTAGCAAAGCGTAATCCGAGTTTAGATGGCCAGGCGGTTCATCAGCTCGCGTTGTTTCTCCTGCTGCACTCGTTTTGCAATTAAACATAACGCTAACCCTGTGTATCTTACTTTCTTCCACAATTCGAGTGTACATCATGCCGTATAACAAACAAATGG
The DNA here is from genome assembly GCA_940671915.1 of Paracentrotus lividus. Lineage (NCBI taxonomy): Eukaryota > Metazoa > Echinodermata > Echinoidea > Camarodonta > Echinidae > Paracentrotus > Paracentrotus lividus. Next base: position 25,297,050 of record CALNVZ010003433.1, read on the forward strand.
CGCCACAATACAACGGTGTGATTTGTTTTGCGATTGGGGGGGGGGGATATCGCAGTCGATATTTCTCGTTTCCTCAATGTGACACATACGATGTTATGATATCACAGTGTCCATTTCTGGGGTGGGGTATTCTGTATATTACAACACATGCTAGAAACATATGTACATGCAGTTGGCATAATGACGAGGGCTGCAAAGCGCGAGCTGGAATTCTACATTAGCTGACATAAACAGGCGCATGTTCAGCATAAGCGATACACATCGCAAACGAGGAAGGGCATTAACTGGTTTAATAAAGGGACCATGTGATGGTAGATGGCCTACAGATAATACACCATGCATGCATGTGAGTAATCTACTAAACACATATTTTCAAGTTCATGTATGCGAGCCGCGAAGCGAGCGAGCGAAAAATTTCTCAATAAGTAGTGACATGAAATGGACATAATTATATTGTAGAATAATGCGAGGCGACGAGAAGGGAATATCGTCTGGTTTGAATGATGCTGTAAAAAGAAGGGAGTTATATCTTATTCCGATAAAGAATTATGATGAGCTAAAGTCAGAAACGCAATATAGACAAAAATCCACAATTTGCCCCGCATCGAAGAAGAATCCCATACCCGTACGTGTATTAGGAAAGGCCGATAACATGTAATAGCTTTTAGCAGACAAAACAAGTATCGAAATGTTCCGCATTTTTGGCACCTTTGTTTGCCTACTCACAGCCATCGCATACAATCAGCTTTTCATAATACACGTGTGGGTATTGTGTTATTCTCAGTCACGGGGCAAATTGTTGAATTTTGTCTATATTGCGTTCCTGACTTTAGCTCATCATAATTCTTTATCGGAATAAGACATAACTCCCTTCTTTTTACAGCATCATTCACATGCACGTAGGTAGTTTTTAGAAAAGTTACAAATATCAATGTTTTATACAACTATTTATTAAAAATTATTGAAAAAAGGAACAAAAAATATTTTCGTAAAAAAGTGAGAAAAAAAACATTTCTTCATCAAAACTTTCACTGTTTTCGATTTCAGTCTGATTTAAAAATGACACAAGCGTTAAGACAATTTAATACTCTTTATTTTGACATCAAAGTTAGTGTGTTTAGAAAATGAATTCTGGTATTTTTATTCAAAATAGAATTTTTTGTAAAATGGGCACTCATTTTGGACGCCCCCGGCTGTAGGGACCTTATGCAGCAGAGATGCACTGCCAGACGTTGGGTTTAGTAAATGTGGGATTCCTCCCCATATATTCCAATACTTTACTACTGGTACCTCGTTCAGCTAACCCAAACCGAGCTGGCTGCCTGACTATACGTCAAAAGCTGTGCAATTGTATATAGACTTACATCCAGAGACCTGACCATAGCCACGATACCACATGGGACACAGCAGAATATGGTAGTCAGGACGGCAAATAAGAGATAATCCTTTGGTTGATCTGAAAATCTTGCTCTCCCAATAATCTGATCTTGAGGCACCTGTAATAACGAGTAAAACAATTTATATAGTAAAATTAAATGATATTATTCATGGTCCACACTAGAGAAAATAAATTGTTTAAGACTATCATATCAAAATTAATATATCGATTAAGAGTTTGTCTCAAACGATTTATCCCCTTGGTCTATAGCCAATAAGATGTACTGTTGAAATAAAAGTTTACATTATATTCAATTCAATTCAATTCAATTCAACTTTATTTTTCATTTCCACAGAAATCATATGTACATTAAACAAAAAAAAATCGTGCAATATAACATTTCAATAAAACAATTTACAAAAGGATTCTTTAACTGCATATAAAGAATTTTTGGTACATTTAAGCTATATAATATAAAATAAAATACATCGAAATTTCCTATGGAAATGGAGAGACACATTAAAAAGTAAATACTTGTAGGATATGGGTCCCTCAAAATTACACGTTTGAATCACACTTTTCTTTTTTTTTTTTTTTTTTTTTTTTTTTTTTTTTTATTCGCGAAGCCAAGGGGAAAGGGAAGTCTACAATTTGTATAAAACTTGATTCGTAGAACCTATCAAAACTCAAGGTGGCATCATGCATGTCAAACTATTCCTCTCTGCGAAATAATGCGAGTGCAATTTTCTTCAACTAGTTGATGTTTATCAAGTTGAACAAATTTGCGGGGGGGGGGGAATGCTCTGTAATCATTTTAAGTTTGTCTTATATATAATTATGAAGTTCATTCCATTAAAAAGTGAATACTTGTAGAATATGGGTGCCTCAAAATTACACGTTTGAATCGCACTTTTCTTTTTCTTTTTTCTTTTTTTTCATCTTTTTTTTAATTCGCGACTAATTAATTGGAATGAAGCCAAGGGGAAAGGAGGACTAAAATCTTGTACAAAAACTTGATTCGTAGGAACCTATCAAAACTCAAGGTGGCATTCATGCATATCAAACTATTCCTCTCTGCGAAATAATTCGAGTGCAATTTTCTTCAACTAAACCCCTCACAAAAGTTTCGCAAGTCGACTTTGGGCCATGATAACTTTCAGGTACGATTTAGTTATTCCTGATATTCATACCATTAGAAAGATAATTTATCCCCTTTTTATAATATCCTACTTGTAATGATTATGTCATGCTTCAATGCACAGAATATCAGAATATGGAGAAAAGTAAAAAAGTCAAATGTTGCAAAATGCATTTATCAAAGCGAAGTTCCGCAACTCGACTTAGGCTCTATAACTTTCGAGGTATTTTCTAATTTTTTATTGAATTTTCGACCATTGTCAAGATAATTTATTCCTCTTTTCAATGACACCCTAATTGTAACGATAGTGTTGTCCTGCATGTACAGAACACCTGAATGTTAGGAACAAGTCAGAGGTTAAATGTTGCAAATTGAAATGCCTATTGTGAGTATTATTGTCTGTTGCGAGCAATAACAATGCATTTCGCAACTTTTCACATTTTACTTTGCATTATATTCGTGAGTTATATGCATTCAAATATGATGTTACTATTGCAAATAGGCAGACCTGCCAACAAAAAATCGTATTCCGTACTTTTTCTATCCTCTTCCGCTTCTTAAGGGGGTACTAAGATCTATAGATGTCTATGAATGCACATCACCATCATGCCATACTACATCGCACCTGTCTTCATAGAAAACATTTAATTGTTCAATGAATTGTCTATGTCCCTCATTTACCAGAACGAATGCCTTTGGTGCAGGGATGACACACTTGTCAAAATGTTTGGCATATTTACCTTGTTTTCTATTGAAAATAATTGAATAATAAAAGGTTTTCAGGTCGACAGGTGGATGGGGATTGACATTTTTATGATCTGAATAATTATTGACATTTAATGAGTTTGGTACCCCTTATCCAAATGAAAAAGACAAAAATACGATTTTAGGTTGGCAGTACTGAATAGGGTATCAATAAAAAGAAGAATGAATGAACTTTTTAATGCTATAAAAATTGACAATGATTAAATCCCCACATTGAAATGTATCAAGGTTCAGTGTTGTGTTACAGAAATTTAAACTGAAAATTATCTTTCGCTTTGTCATGTATTCAAGTGGTATTGAGGGGTTCTGTGGACACAGGCATGACATCACCCTGACAAATACGGTATCAATCAAGAGAGGAATAAATTAACTTGACAATGGTATAAAATTCAATAAAAATTATAATTATCCCCAAAGTTATCAGGACCTAAAGTGAAGTTGCGGAACTTCAATGTGATCAATAAAAATGCATTTTACAACATTTGACCTTTTACTTTTCTCCATATTCTGGTATTCTGTGCATTAAAGCATTAAAAAATCATCACAAATAGGATATCAATCAAAAGGGGAATAAATTATCTTTCCAATGGTATGAAAATCAGGAATAACTAAAGCGTACCTGAAAGTTTTATCATGACCCAAAGTCGACTTGCGAAACTTTTTGTGAGGGTTTAGTTGATGTTTATCAAGTTGAACAAATTTGCGGGGGGTGGGGGGGGAATGCTCTGTAATCATTTTAATCTTTTATACAGTCCTGTGGTAAAAAAAAAAAAATGGTACAGTCGAAAAAAAATTATTTAGGTGTGAAATATTTTCAGATAATGTGTGTATGTGGTACCAGAATAAAGCCAAAAGATTATCCTTGCTGATGCGCTTTGTTCTGTATAATTTGATTTCGTAAAACAAAAGTTATGCTAAATTTTGTGCTACGAGGAACAAATCGAAATTGAGCACTTCATGGCCATTATGCGAAACCTATACACAAAGGTATGGGATGGCGTGCGAAAAATGGATTTTTCTTGATTGTAGAAAACTAGTCATATTTCAAAAATTACAACACCAAATGTGATGAAAAAAAATTGCAGGTAAAAGTCTGATCTTCCTGTTTTATGAAAATACCAAACAATACCAGGTTGTGATAAAACTTCATACTATAAAAAAATGTTTTCCGCTTGTACCATTTTATTTGACACAGACTGTATATAAAGTTCATTCCATTAAAAAGTGAACACTTGTAGAATATGTGTCCCTCAAAATTACACGTTTGAGTCACACTAGTCTTTTCCTTTGACTTCTTTTTTTTTTTATTCGCGAAGAATTAATTGGAATCAATGGCGTATCTAGGGTCAAGTGCGCCCGGGGCAAATATTTGACTTTGCGTTCCCCCCCCCCCCGGTCTACTCCAGTTCTGCTCAACGATTTGTTTTTAGTTTATTGTACCAGTGGCATATACAGTCTGTGTCAAATAAAATGGTACAGTTGGAAAACATTTTTTTTATAGTGTGAAGGTTAATATCAACGTTGTATTGTTTATTATTTTCATAAAGCAGGAATATCACTCTTTCTTCTGCAATTTTTTTCATCACATTTGGTGAAGTATTTTTTGAGATATGACTAATTTTCTACAATCAAGAAAAATCCATTTTTTCGCACGCCGTCCCATGCCTTTGTGTACGATTTCGCATAATGACCGTGAATTCAGCGCTCCAGAACAATAGAAGTGCGTAATTTCGATTTGTTCCTCGTCGCACAAAACTTAGCATAACTTTTGTTTTACGAGAGCAAATTATACAGGACAAAGCGCATCAGCAAGAAAAATCTTTTGGCTTTAATTTGGTACTACAAAAAAACATATGAAAAGATTTCACACCTAAATGATTTTTTCCCCGACTGTACCATTTTTTTTGACACAGACTGTATACATGTTCCCAGACCTGGGGATGATTTGCTTTCCATTAAAAAACGTAGCTTATCAATTTTTGTTTCCTCCGCAAATATTTTAATTTAGTGCGAGCGCGAAGCGCAAGCGGAAAATGTTGAGTTCTTGCATTACTCAAATCTTGCATCATGAATACAGATTTCGTTATCAACGAAGGTACAATTAAGAAAAAATGCCTAACCTTCAGGGTGTCAAAAGGCCTATTGCACCAAGAGTTTTGGGATTTATATGCATCGGATTTTTTTTGTAGGAAAAAAAATTATTTTGAAACATATAATATAATGCTAGGGCTCTAAACTTGAATAAACTTTGCAAGGAACAGGTATTGATATCGAATGGTCATAAAATACTGAAACAAAGACAATTGATAATGATGAATAAAAAGAAGGGAGTGAAGGGCTGCAAGAAGAAGCATGGAAAACTCAAGGTGACATCATGCATGTCAAACTTTTCCTCTCTGCGAATAATGTGAGTGCAATTTTTCTTCACCTAGTTGATGTTTATGAAGTTGAACAAATTTGCGGGGGAAACATGCTCTGTAATCATGTTAAAGCTTGTCTTTATATATGAAGTTCAAAAGGAACATACTCGGGATTAAATCTTTTATAATATCTCATTCCTCTTTCACTAGTGCTGATTTAGAGATTGATTTCATCCCCCATTCTCTTGATCTTGCCACGAGGTGGCGCTCACATTCCTTACAAATCATACTATGTCGCCAGTGCAGTGGAGTGCAAATTTCGAAGCCCTTGTGGGATAATGACCAATAAATAAATGAATCTGAATCTTTAAAAAATCAAAGAATGAAACACACACACACGAAAAAAAGAAAACATCTTTTCAATCAGGTTACAGGATAAAAATAAGATCAATACGCTACGTACATAAAAATAAGTTGTGTTTTTACAAACATAATTCATTTACCTGAGCAAAGTCTGTCTTTTGCTCATCCAGAAATGGTGTGACTACACCGCCCTCTACGTCACCATTTCCAAGCTTCTTGTATACAGCTGCCAAAGAGAGAAGAATAATATTTTTGTTTTAAATCGGAAATAGCATGATGCAATTCAATTTTCAAAAAAATTATAGCACAAGAATTAATTTGAATGAGGCCTATAACGATTGTGCATTTGTGTTTGCTCTCTCTCTCTCTCTCTCTTTCTTTCTTATTTTTTACATTATAGCCTCGTATCGTAAAAAAGCCAAGCAAAGTTAGAGAAAATTATTTTTTGAAAACAAATAGTCCCTTATCACTATTGCAACATATTTTCAAATATACAAGTCTTCTATCAAGTCTTTGAAATGTTGTCATAATGGCCAGATATTTGTCGAATATTTTTATATATTCTAAAATAAAAGAGAAGAACTGTCCTTGATCATTCCCAAAATGTAGTAAATACTCAGACAGCTGCAGTTGTTAACATGGGGGAGATAATAAGGACAGAGCCCCGCCCCCCCCAAAAAAAATAATAATAATAAAAAATTGGGGGAGGTTGTAATCATCAGTGTAAAAAATCATGAAACATGTTTCAAATTTCTCTGAAAATCGTTTACAGGTTTCAGTTATACCTGTTTCAAATTAAAAAATAGTCATAAGGAAACATCACAAAGGCAAATGAAAAAAAAAAAATTAAGCACAGATGAAAAAAAATCTTTTACGACGTTGCTCATGAAGATGCGTGCAAAAATCAGAAGTCGTGAATGTCCAGCAAAATGCAATAGAAATGTGAACATTTTGAGGAGCAGATGTCACAACTCCACCATTTTGGAATTCGGTGGAATAAACTTGCATTAAATCTTCTTTGCAATAGTACGGGACTAAATTTTCCTTGGAAACGACAGAAATAAATTTATCTTCTGGCCATGCGTTTTGAGTTGGGCCCTTAAAAAGGTGGAGTTGTGACATCTGCTCCTCAAATAGGATTTTGTTTATTGATTTACTTAAAAACTATACAAGCTATATAGCTGAATTTGGTCTTAAATTAAAGTTCTCATGTAGGGCAACAAAATACGATACTTAGAACACAGCAACAAGGTACATTTTCTTTAAAGAATTGAAATTTTCGAAGTCATCTTTCCAGCCTGGAGCAAAATGCGGTAAACTCTCTCAGGGTATAAATAGTTTTACATGTTTGGAAAGCTCTAAATGTGACGAGTTCAAATCTGCAGTAAATAATGCTGTAGGGTAAGCAGTATTTTTTTTTTTTTTTTGGCAATTTTTTTCCAAAGCCATCTTTTTCCATGAATTTTTCAGGTTTTAAGATTCATAACCCTTCAAGGGCGCCACCTATGTTAATTTTAAGCGCATTTATGAATTCCTCAGACATTCAGCTTCCAGAAAAAGTATACTTTTGCGGGGTTAATATAAATTTAAAAAAAAGTTACAGCCACTTTCATGGAAACTTTCACGCACGATTAGTACAAATTTTGAATGTGTCGCAAAACATGGGCCCAACTTGAAACGCATGGCCTTCTTCGGATGTTGCTCTTTTTGTCTTGCATTGTAGTGTTACCTTTTTGGCCATTATTAATTTGCCACAAGGATAATCGAAACATGTAAACAGTTTGCGGAGAAATGTGACTCCTCCTTAATAATTTAATTGACTGACAATCCCCACCTCTTACAAATTTCATTTTAGGTGCCTTATTTAATATGTCGCCCCTTTGCCCCTGCCTGGGTGGGAAAGGTCCACGAGGCCGAGCGCCCACTGCAATATACTGCTCAAACGCCGATATTTAAAGAAAAATAAATACATTACTGACGAAAAATAAAAATATTTAGAACTAGGCCTAAAAGCTCCTAAAGTTTCAAAATTTCACAAAGAATAAACGGATGAAAAGGGATTCAACGGCCACTACACTTTTGTAAGATTGGTAAGTGAGATAATATTCGAGTACAAATCATAATTTGCCCCGATTTACGAAAGCTTTAGAAAATTAATGCCCTTTGTTATCCGAAATTTATGATATATCATATTTTAGGCTTCATTGAGGATATGCATATGCTTATAGAGGAAACTGTTCCATTTGACGCAGACAAACATCATAGTGACAGAAACTATATGAAAGATAATCGGCCTCGTGGACCCTCGTCCTCGTGGACCCTCGGCCTCATCGGAAATATAATCGGCCTCGCGGGAAAATACGGGCCTCGTGGACTAGTGGAGGCTCGGCCTCCTGGGAAGACCCCATCTGGGTATCCTGGGTACTTACTGCTCATATGAATGAAAAGGGACATGACAAAATAATTATAAAAGACCTGTAAATAAAAAAAATAACAATAATAATAAGAAGAAAGTGTAGGCCTATATGTCATTTGCAAGGCAGTGGCACATGGGGTGCTGGTAACAACCCCCCCCCCCCCACTATTTTGAAAAGCACTCATTGACTATATTATATAAATATGTAAAAAATCAGATAATTTTGGTGCAGCTTTGAAAGTGATCCGTCAAACGGTTCTTAAGTTATCGCGAGAACGAAAACGGGCCCCACCCCCATCGGACCTGGCACCCCCAACATGGATTTGTCATTGCAAGGTGCTCTCTCTCTCTCTCTCTCTCTCTGGACCTATGTTGAAATATTAATGTCTTATGTTCCATAGTTCATACCATGCAGTGCGGCGCAACGAAAAGGACAATAAACAAAAATACAGGTAAAATTTTGGTTGTTTCACTATCTTATGATCTCTGCATGAATAACCAAATACTCAGCATAGCAGAATGGGGAAATGGGCCCCTAATCTTCTTCACAAAATGGACCACAGAATACTGCAAAAAGCCAACGTAAAATTATTAATACTGACCTGTCATGATTATATAGTTTTTGCTGACCAGTTCTCTCTCAAACGTTCCTGAATATAAATCTGCTTGTAAGACCGATAATATTATGCTTGGCTATGGCGGGTATCAGTGTAGATGCGCTTGAAAGCGATATGGATTACAGTAAATCTGGAGTTCAGTTCATGACCGTTTTGTATATATACAATTTCAGGCTCTGCTATATAAATATACGTGTACTTGGCTCACAGCCATTGTAGGCATGTTTCGTCAATAGCTGTAGCTGTCGGGGTTATGACCCGTCATCTAGCACTCGCTGAGGCGAGGCAAATACAAAAGCACTAGCAATCGTGCAAGCGACAATAACAGCGCTGTTGGTACTTCTATAGGGGCTCTCCCTTCATGGGGGAGGGGGGTTTGTACTTCCTCCAAATAATACATTTTTTTAATGTTGTTTTGTTCAATTTGCTAAGCGTTCGAGTTACATCGTGTCGAGGGCCAGGGGCAAATTTAGTTCATTAGCCTACGTTTGCCATCTGATGCAGGGGCATATAGGCCATTGTGGCAATAGACCATCAGAAGCCGAGTAAAAGCGTCTAGAGCATGTCTCGAGATCCGACCTCTGATATATAAACATTATCAAAATACAGTTGAAAATCAGTCTGCTTAATTATGCTTGGCATCGAGATGATATTTTTTTAAATCTATGATTTTATTTCTTTATGGCATTCTACTGTACCAACGCTGATTCTTATTTATATATATATATATATTTAATCCGAACTGTCTTGCTCAAGCTGATAGAAAAACTTTACTATAATACATGGGTCCGATCTTTATCAGCCAATCTTTATCAGAGAGCTGACGATATGAGACGCTACCGATAGCTGACAACAGTTTCGTTCTTCATAGTAAATGCGATATCCTGATTGGTTGAAAGTCACAGCACGCTCATTCTTGATCTCATCCAAAACTTTTAGGTTTTAGCACTCACGTGCTATCAACAGAGCGATGAGGGGCTACAACCTTGAGATTTTCACCAGGCTGACCGACTGCTAATACTGCGATGAAACCAACACCCCTCCCCCCCCCCTCAATGTACAAACGCCGTGTTAATTTCGTATGAGGGAAGATAATGTTTTGTATTTGCCTCGACTCAGCGAGTACTTGATGAGGCAACTCAAAAACTCAATTGACATCGAGCTTTAGAAGAAACATGTCCAGTCTCTGAGAAATATGTTGGCTGTGGCGATGAATGCATTTCGACCCCGTAGCACCAGGAATCTTTCCCAACTATAATGCGGCGATCACAATTACTGAATACCTGCATTGTGCACCTCTATAATCATTAATGTAGAATTTCATGGGGGGGGGGGGACAACGTCGATCGCGCATCATGCACGGAGTAATAATTATCGCACACAGGATTATTTGGTTTCGGAGGGCAGGGGGGGGGATAAACTTTACTATATAAAAATCGTAGAAATCGCAAACTGATACTACTCCGGCTATTACAGGCAAGCTATACGGGGCAGTGGCGGATCCAGGATTTGAAAATAGAGGGGGTACGCCAGGCCCGATAAAGGACGAGCCGCCGAGATTTTCCGATTTAAACAAAAGTCATGCACAGTCAATGAATGCTTTTTTACATTATAGAGGGGGTGCACGTCCCCATGCGCCCCCGCATGGATTCCCCACTGCGGGGTACGCATTTGACCAGTAATTTACCATGGGTTGTGACCACAGCATACGCAAACACACCTTTTTAACATGATCTTGCCATTAATAATGTTTTCTCTGCTTCAGTCATTAAACAATAATAACCAGGTATTAATGACGGACTGGCAGTCCTTAATTTTCTTCATGATTTATTATTGCAGTTAGCTCAAGAGAACAATATATTGACAAACTGAAAAGTAATACAATCTTACAAATTAAATTTTATTTAATTATTACAGTATACAGTGCGTCCCAGAAAAAAGTATATCCAACTTTGAGGGTCTCGTATCAGAAATTCATAAATTATGTGACCTTATTTTTCATTTTGTATTAAAGAGTAACTCATGTTCTGTTCGATGATACCAAATTTATGTCGATGCTGTTATGAATGACTGAGTACTTGAACTTTGAAAAAAATCTATCGAAAGTGCTTTGTACCAAGTTTTTCGGAAGTAAACTTTTCATTTCAATAATCCTTATGTTTTCTGTTTTGAAAATGATGCAAAGTGGATGAAAGTTCAAATAAATGTTTGTATTTATTAAGCAAACATATATGTCAAATGTAGCTCAAGAGAATAGACCAAAAATGTTAATTATATTCATGGGATATTATAAATGAAATCCTGGCTTGCTCATCATTCATTCATTGTTTGAGGCAAGCCTTCCTGAGTTATTCACAAGGGATAAAGGGATACTTGGGATGCTATCTTAATAAAATCCTCTTTCAGTTGCCTTGGTATGCATGAACACCTGGATGATCTTCCATTGTGTCCTTCCTTTAATTCCAAGTGCCTAATGCTACAGTCACACAGACACTTATGTATAGTTACGTTTTTGTTGTTTTAATTATATTTCATCTTCCATGCCATCATCTCTTATGTATTTCATTGTTTTTATTGGATGAACGAAATTATCACTCTCATACTGACTATGACGAAAAGGCATCCGTGGGGATCCGCAGAAAAGAAAATAATTTTTGGACGCAACCGGACGTAACTATACGTAAGTGTCTGTGTGACTGCAGCATTAGAGGTAAGCAAACCATTGATTTCATGTGTCAGGATACCTCATGCAGCCCAAATGGTGCAGCCAACAACAGAGCAGAGGGTTTTTGTAGTCAGAAGATACCATGCAACAAGGAGTTTGCAGGTTGTACAAAATGAATTCAGAATTGACTTCCCAGACCGGGCAGCCCCTACTAAAAGGACGATATGGGCCAATGTTCGTGGATAGGACTTTCCGGAAGAGGGAATGTGATTGGACCTTTTTTTTTTTTCACAACATCAATGGAGAGGACTACCTGTGAATGATGAATTAACAAGTCACTCCCCAACCTGATAATCAGAACTTTGAGAGACAACCCCATGGTGTATTCAGGAACTTGTTCTAGGCTCAAGATGGTGCCCCTGCACACCGGAGTGTACATGTAGCCGTTCGAGATCGAATTCGAGAGGTGTTTGGTAATAATCGCAATAATTGCGCTCAATCACAATAACAAATGGCCTCCAAGAACCCCGATTTTTTCTTTGGGGGCATCTTAAAAAGTCGTATGTTCTCAAGTCCTCCATATATTGGCTCAAACTACGACTCGCATCTCTGAAGAAGTACAAGCCTCCGCAACAACCCAGACCATAATCAGACCGAGCTGTCCAGACATGCCAGCCACGCTGCGAGTAATTGCATTGAGAGGGAAGGTGGCACGTTGAAGATGTAGGAGCTTAAATGGAAGTTGAAATTAGCTAAACCCAAAATAACCTAAACTTGGTACACAGCATTTCGACCGGATTTTTTTAAAAGTATGAATACCGCTGTCATTTGTGACAGCACAGACATATATTTGGTATCATTGAATAGAGTATGAGTTACTCTTTACAATGAGATAAAAATAGGGTCACATGATTTATGAATCCTTACATGAGGCCGCTCAAATTTGGGTATACTTTTTTCTGGGACGCAACTGTAATAGGCCTACATAATGGCATATACAAAATAAATAAGAGATTAAGGATATCAATATACCGTGTAAACATTCACTCTAGATGCAATTAACCTTTTTTTTTTTACATTTTAGTTTTCATCATTTTTTATTGATATTCTTTTAACTTCAATAGGCAATATCTTTAAAAATTGGCAATTTGTGATGAAACTCGTCATAACTAACATGTATGTTAAGTGCTCAAAACTATGTTAATTTGCTCGGAGATAAATACCATTTTCTATCATAATAAGAACATTAAATCAGACGAAAATAGTACCTTGCTTTTGACAACCGTTGATCTTGAAGATATACTTTTTGACGATCGCGCTTGTTGAGTTCAATGACAGACAAGCGCTATAAACCTAAAGCCTAAATCCGATGACCAGAAATTATTAAAAGCGCGTTTGAATTTAAATCATCTTAATTAAAACCTGCATTATATAAAATATTTTAAATGCATGCTGAGCCTCGGTACATGTATCAAATATTTGTTGTTCCAAGTATGTTTTTCATTTCAAGTGAAAGGAAGTAAAAGCCTTATTATTAAATATAAAAAACAACGTATTATCAATGACTCGTCGTTATCAATGTTTAAAGAACGTTTATCATCTATAGACTGGTACGATGTTTATAATTGTGAACATGTAAATGGATCTTACGATATGTTTTAAAAAAATTTGACTCAATTGTTAAAAGCTGCTTTCCACTTATGGAGGTGTCACATTTACCGGGTAAATTGAACGGGTTTTCCGCCGTTCACCGAAAAACAACAAATTCCAACAGGCATAGAACGGCAACCGGCCACATTACATTTTTCTTAATTTTCACCGGGTCGGTGTCGTCTAATACCGGTCTGTATCGTTCTATACGGGTCTATACCAGGTCCTAGCCAGCCTGGTACCGGGCTGGCCGTCCTCATACATGTCATATATAGTCACGGCTTTCCTTTTGTCCGTGTGATTACCGCTTGCCCGCCGGCCTCAATCGCTCTCTGACAAGAAAAACAAAATTGTTTTCTTCGCCGGGTGACTCACCGTTTTCCCACCGTTCGCGACCGTGCGAAACAAGTTGATACGAACGACGGGACACGGAAGATACCCGGAGATAATACAAGGTGGGTCGGTGATGACCGCGTCTTCTGATTTGCCTTCGGTTCATGCCCGCGAATATTTTGAGCATTGACTGAGCAATGCTCAAAATTTTCGCGCGGCATGAACCGCATGGCCTCGGTCGATGGAGACCCGGGTAAGGGCGGTATAATGGCAAATTTGTAAAAGAGTTTATGAATGGTGTAGTAGGAGGAACAAAGCGCTCCTCACCCGTCCACAAAAGGCGGTCCGTGCACGGTGGTGGTCTGAACTGGCAGAATCTTCGCTTAATGGTGTCTAAATCACTTATATGGGTGTCTTCAAACGCCCTTTGTTTTCGAAGCTCATGGATCTCGTCGCTCTCTTAGCAGGTCTAGAGAGGAATGATATTTAAGCTTTCAAACATACATTATAATCTGAATTATTTTTTATTGCGTTGTCGGGAGAAGAATTTAAAATTGGGTCCTTTTTATGGACATTTAATCTAAAGTAATGTCAATTCTTTTTTTTAATGTTTGCTTTGTTTGTTTGACATTAGTTTTCTAAAGTTTTATTATAACAAGCTTTGGAAATAAACATTATACTACTTTCCCACATAAGCTTTAGTATAGTTTTGGTCCATACGTTTGGCCCAATATTACAGTGTTTACTTTATACCCGCGTTTCATTTAAACAGCGAAATTGTGTTAGTTTTATCGAATATTATTTTAATTTCTGCGCGCGAATGTTCCCCAGAGTGCTTTTTGAAATGAATAAATTCCTGTTATATGAAATGAAATATTGGTTATCAGATAAAAGTACTTTATCTTCTTTTTTAATCATTATATTATGAATTGTCTAATACTTTTCATAATCATTTCATTGCAATATTCTTTTTAAAGCCAAATTTATAACCCCCATAGAATCATATCAGATAAAATGTCTACATCATTCATAATTCTGCCTGAGTTTGGATGTTTTTGTATGATCATGGATTAGTTTCTTGTTTATTTTTAATTTCATTTGTTTTAAGCCACGACCACTGACTTAAGGTATTTTACTGTGATTAAATAGATTAATCAGAACTATACAAGACAATACCTTAATATAATAATTTGTACTAATAAATACATTGCATAATGCCATTGTATTCTATATCTTGAAGAAACCGTCTTTAAGAAATGATGCAAATACGAAATTTTGTTACCTCCATAGATTATATTATAATTCATGTAATTAATTCAATATCAGTAGGGTATATGGTTATGTTTGTGAGATAGCAAAGGCCTATGAACCATTTTTCAGGAAGCCTAACACAGATATCGGAAATAACAAAAAGACTTACCCAGGCATTTCCTACCGAAAATTTAGGGAAAAGGTGCCTAAAATGGGAATGTAGTTGCCTTGCCCCCCCCCTTTATGAACGCCCCTCCCCTAGAATAAAATAAATAATAAATAACAGTTAATGAATTGGATTGAAGTGAGCCCGTGTGGAACGACTCGCTACGCCTGCCATGGTTTTTGAATAATGATAGGATATTGGACGCAAAGACCAAACGCAGACCCCCTATATATCAATAATATAATCAAAACATAAAATATCATTTTTCAAATGAAGAAACTTTGTGGGAAAAAATCCTTTGAGTTTTTCGCCCGCTCTTTTTTCAGAACTCTAAGATAAACAATATAATAAGTACGAGCCAATTCGATATTGTATAAAATCTATATAAAGTTAATTAAACCATGCAGCTGAATTGATAATGAGAAAGAACAGAGGCTAAGAATGTAAAGTATCGACAAAATATTGGGCCCCGGACAATATGCCGAAAACTATAATTTCCGAGTGGCAGCCCCAATAAGTTGATAATCAACCCCTCCCTGTTTATGTCCATATGATTTATTCCTTATGGTATATAATACTTTTTGTTTTGTAAAAATATTACTCTGGGTATTATATTTACTCAAAGTCATTTAGATATTAGGGGTGATGATGCTTGTTGGTAAATCAATCAAGGGGAACACTGATTTAAAAAGCATTAGTTTTTCAGCGTATAAGTTTCATGTAGGCCTACTAGGAGTTGGCATGTTGCAGGCCACAAGGGGCGTACTTGATGCGGAAAAAAAAAGGGGGGGGGGTTATCGATTTCGTATCGTTGCCCGACGCTCACCGCGGTCCAATCTCCGTCTGTAAACGGGCATGAACGGGCCGCGGTCGCCTCATACCAGTCTTTTACCGCCCTTTTAACGACTGGTCCGTTTAAGACCGTTCTGAAATACCGGTCCTCACCGGGAAAAAACACCGGCAAGAGCGGCCGTTCCTTGTAAAAATCCTTTCGGGATATACGGGTGCCCAGCGAGCTTCCTATGAACGTGGTTGGACGGAGCTTCAACCGACTTCTCACCGTGTGCCTCACTCGTTGCCGCCGTGTGCACAAATTTGGCCAGAAGCGGTGGCGAACGGTGCCCAACACGCTAATGTGACAGCCTGCATTAAATCGGTCAAACAAAGAGACAAAATAGCAGCATAAACCTGGTGGATAACGCAAGCAATATGTCTGTAAAGCATAAACATCGATTGTATGTAAATAATTTAAAAAGACCCAGTGTTGCTAATAAAAGAAATATGTAGAATATAGAATAATTACAAACATCATAAGAGATAACAAAAAGAAATAACTTTGAGTCACTGTTCTATAATCTGAAAATGACATGAAAAAACTTGGTCTCAAATCAATAACATACTTGGTCGTAAAAACATGATAAATACTCAAAATATGTATCATGGAATACTGAATATGAGTGGAAGAAAAACATTGCTCAGTATTTCAAATGATTTTTTTATTAATATTGAGTAAGAGGCTTTCAAAAATAATTAAAAACAAGTCATATATTTTGATAAATACCTTGTAAACCTAATTTAAATTCATTTTTGTCAATCAACAAAATTCATGAAATAATTAAACTACTCGTCTTCGTTAAAACTGATAAATCAAGTGGACCTGACTCTATTTCTCCTGAAGTTATAAAAAAAGTGTATTCAGTTATTTGCTGACCATTATGTGAGCATATTCAATAAATCTTTTGGAGTAGTGGAATAGTCCTGACAAACTTAAATTGCAAAGATTGTACCCATCTACATAAGAAATAAGCGATACCAAGAATGTTGAAAACTATAGGCCTATTGCTTTGCTTCTGTTTTTGCAAAAATTTTGGAAAAGATCATGCACAAAAGACTATATGATTATTTACTCAATTGTAATTGGTCTTACTCCTAAACAGTTTGGTTTCCGTGAAAACATAGTATGGACTTGAGCATTGTGAATTTTTCAAATGATATTCTTTCTGAAATTGCGAATGGGTATGGTATTGTTACGGAGTATTCATGGATTTATCAAAAGCTTTTAACACCAAATCGACCACCATATTTTTACTAAAAAAGTTATATCATATATGGTATTCGAGGTATTCTGCTCAGTGGTTTTCAAATTATTTTGTAATAGAAAAAGCAGTATGTGAGTGGTGGATGGTGTTGATCTGTTATATAGTATGTGAGATACTGAGAGTTCCACAAGGAATCTGTTCTAGGTCCTCTCCTCTTATTATTTACATGATGACATTATTAACTCATCCAAATTAATTAAGTTCATTATTTGCTGATGATACTGTTGTAATATTATTCACGATACTAACGCTAACTGCAACTGGTGTCATTTTAAACCGAAGAGTTTGAATAAATTTGAAATATTTGGTTTTAAATGTAATAAATTGTTTTAAACTATGACAAAACAAAATATCGTTATTTTTACACACAAAGAAAAGATATCTTCCAATGTCATTGATTTGTGAAAATCGAAATGTCTAATTGACAAAAAAAAAGTGTAATATTTCTTGGGTATTCATTATTGAGAAACTTTAGATATGGAATGTCATATTAATAGTATTTATGTCTAAGATATCTAGGACACTGGTGTATTGACAAATTAAACATTTCTCCCAAGGAAAATCCTAATGAATTATTATAAGCTACAATTCTATCTACGCCACCAGTTAAATTACTGCAATATTAATTTGGGGCAATACCTAAAACAAGTGAATAAGATACATATATTAACCAAAAACTTGTAGCCCGCGCTTAATAACCAACAGTCATTATTTGTCTTCCCAGTATACCATTGTTTCTAAAAACTAAAAAATCATTTCAATTTTGATCTGATAAAACTAATACAACCGATATTCATAGTTCATATTTCCAACAACAACATTTGCCCTACTGTTTTTTCGAATATGTTCGCAGGCAATACTTCTATTCATAATATACCCACTGCGTCCAGAGAAATATTTACACATTCTGTTTGTTAAACTCACTCTATTATATACAATTCATTATCATTTGTTGGGATAGCGTTGAAATGGAATTCACTGGATGTTGGATATGAGATCGCAGTACTACAATATCGCGATTCAAATTCTGGTATAAGAAAATTATTTTTTAATAAAATGGTAATGCACGACTGAATAGAACAAAATTCTTCTACCCCTTCTTCTTTATCTCCTTTCTTTTCTACTTCTTCTTTTGTTCATGATTGCATTTTAGTGTGTGTATGAGGGTGTGTGTTTGTATGTACTGCTTTAACTGCTTGATTACTTTAATTGCTCTAGTATTTGTTTACATTGTATAATGTTTATTTGTAACAGGGCCTGTTTACAAGCAGTTTTACTGCTTTTGAAGGGTCCTATCCATTACGTTTATACATGTATGTTCAATATTATGCATTGCATGTTTTATATTGTATGTTTTCGATGGTAAAATAAATATGAAATTGAAAAGCACCAAAATGTTTCTTTTAGCTTTTTTTTTTTATTTTTTTTTACTTTTTGTCTCTCCTTTTTTTACCTTATGTGATGTCCCTCTTTCTTTCCTTTTTTTCTGTTTCGTTTCTTTCTCACTATTTTCTTTATTTTCTCCTTTTTGTTTTGTATTTTTCCCCCCTGTTTGGTCTTAGGCAATAACCATCCATACAGTCCTCACTAGGTAGGCAATCCAAATAGACATACATATTATGCCGATGCACCCACAATAATAACCACGATACTGCAACCGATCCAAGCAAATCGTTTGGCTGAAGTGGAAGCCCTTTGAGCACGCGGTCATGTCACCCACAGCTGCCCTATTCTTCACCTTTTCAGAAGAAGAGAGAGGGGACGAGAGAGAGAGAGAGAGAATGCGATTAATTATTTTTGTTTACTTCTAACATGTCTATATATATTTATTTTCAGACAGAGGCGGCGTAACCGAAGGGGGGCAAGGGGCACAGTGCCCCTCCCCTTTTTCATGACCTAGAAATGCCTTTTTACTTACTGAAAATTGTCAGAGTCTAGTGGAAGAAGTACTTAAGTCACATTTTTTCAAAATGAGTTTATTTGATATATCTATGTATACACCATCAGAAAACTGGTGCAAGAGTCAGTTTTGAAAATTCAAATCTAAGTGCCCCAAACAGGAAACCCCATTTTTCAAAACATGATGTTTTTAGTGGAAGAAGTACCTAAGTCCATAGTTTTAGTGGAAGAGTACTTTAAGTCAAAGTTTTAGTGAAGAAGTACCTAGTCCCCCAAGCTTGGGTAAAGATTTTTTTAGGAAGAGGGATGGGGGCAGCTCTGGCCAATGTTTAGGTTTGGGAGACCCAGAAGATGTTTTACTAAAATCTGGCTATACAGCAACGTGAGGGCATGCTTGGTAGGGGCGGTAAAAAAAAAAATGGTTTTTTTTTTATTGCAGGGGGGGGGGGGGTAAGAGCAACCCCATAGGCAGAGTGTTTCTGACGTAGGGTAGGAATTTACGTTTTATTATGACAAAAAAAAATGGAGGTTTAAATCTGAAACAAGGTGGGGAGGAGCTATGGATCAGTTTTCAACCCCCCCCGACGGCCCAGAAATTAAAATAAAATAATAACAAAATTGGGATGTGTCAAGGTTCATAAAATAATCGCAAAATTTCTCACTGCAATGTTTGCAGTTTTAAGTCAAATGATGAATTTTCCTACGCGGATATCGAGAGGGGTGACATACGTGCACCGGCCCCCTTTAAAAAGCCACGCCCCCCCCGCCAAAGAAAAATAACCCAACACTGGTGGGTGGCCATTTCATCCCATGAAACTGTTTTTGACTTTTCTTCTTTCACTCATAGGCTTTTTGTGTACTTGGTGTCAGAACAGTACATATCCAGGGAGGGGCTGCCCGTTAAGCAGCAAAATGGACAGTGCCCTAATGGGTACTACCTCCACCCACCACTTATATTCCAATACGGTTTTCAGTATGTGTACAAGGGCAATGGCCCGCTCTTCTACAATTATGTCTGACAGCGCAGATTGCCAGGGGTCCAGCGCAGATCTAATTTTGTCTATAAGGCCGCCCTTTTTTTGAATGGTATTGAACCCCCCCCCCCGTTTATATAGGGTCCACTACATTCAGATGTTACTATCACACCATATGAATTCAGGATTGTTTAGTTTCTGTTAGCACAATATGGCACCACGGAACTTTAACATATTTAGGGAAGAGTCTGCCCTCAACGTGTAGGGCGATACCAATTCTTGTAAAATTATGTTTGTGATCTAAGTCAGTTATGGAGAGTAACCAGTTCCATATTTGGAATCCAGTCCAACCTTCCGGCGCTCTATTATCGGAGATCGATAGCTAACTTGCTGAAATTTGCCCCGTCTGTCTTCTCCTCTTAAAATCAACTCCCACAGTTTGAATCTGACTTCAACATTTGTGATGTGCCGGAATAGTTTTGAATATTCAACCCTTGTATCTCACGACTAGTAATTATCGTGACTTAAGTAGCTTCTTCCACTAACACTTCAATTGCCTCCTACTGTTTAGGTGTGAAGCGTTATAGCACTAGCAATAATCATTTTTGTATAAAGACTCATTTAACATTAGAACATATGCAGCAATGTATTTTCATATTTTTTCTATTGATTGTTTGTGAATAATATTATAAAACACGGCATGGAGTCTTCAGGTTTCGTGAACCGATCCAAGCAGTCTAAACACTGGCGTTTAGATTGAAGGGGCAAAAACGGAGGCCATTGTGGCCGCTCTCCACCTATAATTTGAGGGTTAATACCGAGCGGAAATCAGGGAGGCGTTTCATGAGGACCTTGTCGGACGTTTTATTACCGCAACTGTTATAGCTACTCGAAAATGGAGCTTTGCAATCCTGAAAAATTTTGGGCTGAGACATTTGTCGGATACGTCCCCCGACCAAGGTCCCTTTTGGAATGAATGCCGCCTTACTCTTCTCCTGACCTTTAACCATGGCAACATCCACTATGAGAGCAGCAAGCATAGCATGACCGAACACTAGGCACCAAACTGAACAGTAATTCTTGCAGGGGCAGTGCTGGGCTTGTACATCCACCGTCCGTTCCTGTTGATGATTGACCTGCAGTCTTAGAAATATCGTGTATCTAATAATTTTACCTCCTCTTTCTCGTTTTCTTCGATGTTTCCCGCTCATTTAGCAACAGTCCTGTTCCTATTCTACACCCTTCAAACAGTTCGCAACATCGCCTTTGGGCATGACCTTTTGAGGTAACGCTTTAAGTTATTTCCATAATTCATAATTTCCATTGGACTAGATATATTTATTCCCCTTTTTATTGTATCCTATTGTAACTGAATTGTATCTGCTTCTTGCACGATATCAGATATGGGAAGTAATAGTCCTGTTGTAAATGCTTTTATTTGATACACATCTGACAGTTCCCGCAACTATGAACTTTAGGTCTGTATACTTTGGGGATTTTTATTTTTATTTGAATTTACAGCATTGGTCATGTTATCTTTATTCCTCATCTTCGACTTGATAATTTATTTTGTCATGGTGATGTCATGGCTGGGTCCTCAGACCCATATACTACCTGCATACTAGTGACATAGAGAGATCAATTTTCGAGTTTACCATTTCTGTACAGACACTCTGAACCTTGTAATTTATGTCGGGTTTTAATCATTGTCATTTTTTATAGCATTAAATAGTTCATTTATTCTTCTTTTTATTTGATACTCCTATTTTGCATAGTAATTCTATGGTTTGAATGCACATACTCACGATATACTATGCAAATAGTAAAGAGAACAGTTTGTGAAATGCTTGTTATACGCAACAGACATCATACTCACAATGGCATTCAATTTTGCACATTTACTTCTAACTTGTCCACCAGGTGTTCTGTCATGCATGGAACACACATATGTTACTAATAGGGTGTCCATTCGAAAGATGAGGATAAATTATTCTTGACATGAGTCTAAAGTTCAATAAAAATTAGAAAAATACCCAATAAGTATCAGAGCCTTTAGTGAGTTGCGGAACTTCACTACTGATAAATTGCATTTTCAACATTTGACTATTTACTTTCTACCATATTCTGATATTTCTGTGCATTTGAAGCAGGGCATAAAATTCAAAGTTGGATTCAAATAAAAAAAGGGAATAATTTATCATTTCTAATGGTATAGAATTAATCAGGAATAACGAAAGGCGTACTGAAATAAGTTATCATGGCCTCAAAGTCTACTTGCGAAAC
>CALNVZ010003433.1:25320504-25352460 GCA_940671915.1 Paracentrotus lividus
ATTTATTCCTCTCTTGATTGATACCTTATTTGTCATGGTGATGTCATGCCTGGGTCCTCAGAACCCCTGAATACCACCTGAATACATGACAAAGCGAAAGATAATTTTCAGTTTAAATTTCTGTAACAGAACTCTGAACCTTGATACATTTTAATGTCGGGATTTAATCATTGTCAATTTTTATAGCATTAAAAAGTTCATTTATTCTTCTTTTTATTGATACCCTATTTGCAATAGTAACATCATGTTTGAATGCACATAACTCACGAATATAATGCAAAGTAAAAAGAGAAAAGTTGTGAAATGCATTGTTATTACCCGCAACAGACAATAATACTCACAATAGGCATTCAATTTGCAACATTTAACTTCTAACTTGTCCTAACATTCAGGTGTTCTGTCCATGCAGGAACAACACTATCGTTACAAATAGGGTGTCATTGAAAAGAGGAATAAATTATCTTGACAATGGTCTAAAGTTCAATAAAAATTAGAAAATACCCCATAAGTAATCAGAGCCTTAAGTTGAGTTGCGGAACTTCACTCTGATAAATGCATTTTGCAACATTTGACTTTTTACTTTTCTCCATATTCTGATATTCTGTGCATTGAAGCAGGGCATAATAATTACAAGTAGGATATCAATAAAAAGGGGAATAAATTATCTTTCTAATGGTATGAATATCAGGAATAACGAAAGCGTACCTGAAAAGTTATCATGGCCCAAAGTCTACTTGCGAAACTTTTTGTGAGGGGTTTAGTTTGACTACGCCCTGACGCCCCCAAACCGAAAACCCACCAATGAATGGGTAGTGGCCTAGGTTGGGGGGGGGGGACTGCATTGTCCTCCGGAACTTTGCAAACACAATGACAAAAATCGACTAAATAACATTCTTTTTTGTAAAAAGCTATGATTAACCTTTTGGAGTCATGTCCCCCTTTGCCCATCCCCCCCCCCAATTGACGCCCATTCTTCAACTCATCAAAGTGATCGTTTCCTTATAATATCAATCGTGACACTAAATATCTTCTTGCTTCCATTGTCTATTGTCTAGGGGCCTATAGAGCTACCAGCATGCATGTCGAGTATGACAAATGTGTTCTTTCGTCTTCATCTTCTTCTTCATCGTCTTCTTCTTCCTCCTCCTCTTCTTCTTCTTCTTCTCTCTCTCCCTCTCTCTCTCTCTCTCTCTCGTCCACCCTTTATCCTCTCATTCTTATTACTATTATTTTGTTCTTCTTTCTTTTTTGTCTTCCGACCTTTCTTTTCTTCTTTATTTCTTTTCCTTTTCCCAATTTTTCTTACTTGCAAAGTTTGTTGTTGTGTCTGATATACGTAGGTGCCAGGCTGTTGAACGATGTATTGAGCATTGTAAACTGGATGAGGGGAGGGAGCTTGGGATGCTGGCCACGCCTGTTGATGTGTGATTGGTTGTCCTGCATACTGGGCGGTGCTTGGTTGATCGGGCTGATACTGGGGTGGGTTGTTGGTAGGAGGGGCAGGATTGGTGGGCGGGGCTAGTTGGTAGGCAGGGGGTGCCGGTGGTTTTTCGTACTCGTTCGGGGCCTGTGCTGCACTAGCCATGGTAGCTTAGAACTAAACCCCAAAATAAATTGAAAAATTAAAATATAAATGTTTGTAATATATCCTCGATTGTCATGTTTTGGTTTGGTAATCGGAAAATAGATGGCTAGTTTCTACAACAAACCATAGTCGGGTATTGAAAAACCCCTATAATGACTTCTGCCAATGAGAGACGTAGGCCTGCAACGTTGGAAGAGTATCTACAATAATAGCTCATTACCACTACGATCGTTTTCCGGTTCATCAAATACAATTATTATTACACGTTTCATTTATCATAAATTATGTTTATAGAATTCATTGGCCTATGTTGGGTGTCATATATGTTTTCCTATGTACTCGATATCCAGTTTCCCATACTATACACACAAACTAAAAATGCGAATAATGCAGATATCCATTTATTTTTTTTTTTTATGTTCGCCTATTTAGCTGAGATACCTTAATTAACTATAACATTTATTGGCCTTTTAGTATAACACTGATTGTATGACTTATTGTATCGATGACTCAGTAGGCCCTATTGAACAGAGATAATGATTAACAAGTTTACAATAATGCGTTTAAGGAAATGTAAAAAGAGATCATAGAAATCAAAGGAAGTTAGTAAATTACTATTCTTGACATTTTGTATGCAAGCCAATTTAAGTAGGCCTAATCAATAAAAAATTATTAAAGACATTATAACAAATCAAAGCGGTGAATATGTGCTCTCTGATTTTCACCATCAGAGTAACAAAAGGTTTTAAAATAGAATAAATCAATAATCATATAACTCACCAAAATATTGATAGATAATCCTCAGGCCAGAGAAATCACAAACCTTTCAAAGTTTATCGTCTAGTAACTTGTCGCTATAAGATGTGTATTTCGATTCATCTATCGTCTTGGCAAAATGTAAATAAAGGATGTTTGTTGAGCGGTAATAAGCTTGTTTCCATTGACTAGTAAATTATCTTTAGTCTTTCTCCATATTAGGCCTATGCCCATAGTAACATTCGCTAAAATCCATATACATGTATATAGCTGAAATGTACTGAACGCTACTTTTATCACCATGATCACAAGGATAGAAGAGGAGCTCTTTGAAAAGAAAACAAAAACGAAGTATGGGCCCTTCTAATAAGAAATGGCACGTTTAATTGTATCCTTATTTGGGTTAATACCGTCAAGAGTTTGGGACAACATAAAAATTTGTATGTACATGTTTGTCATATTGGTATTTGTGTTTATTTGATTGTGAGTTGTTTCATGAAACTTGACATACAGCTTCAGGGGGTTAATAAATAAAAAATGAACTCATGCCATATTGCGTATAAGCCATAAATTTTTTAATTGCACGATTTTCTCATATCTCGTGCTCACTGAAGCATGAGGCATCGTTTTTGTTGTAGTTTGTTTTTGTTTTTAATGAAACAATGGACAGTATGTTTATTCCTAAATATACATTATATAATATAGGGGGTTTTAAACTTTTCACAGTAACGGCAGAGTATAGGTGGTTTTATTTTATTTATTTTTTAATAATGACGGCAGAGTTCTAGTTAAGTGACTACTAGTATACGTGTTAACAGGCAATGTACAGCACACACCTGGCATGTCTGTATCAATCTTCATCACAGTGTGAACGGTTCCTCTAAATGTCTCTGTGTGAAGAGAGACGCAAGTTAATCAATAATTATGGATAATGGCAAAAGCCTCGAAGCCCATAATTATGCAATGCTCAGGTCAAAGTACGCGAGTCGAATAAAACAAATGAATAAAAAATAAATAAATAAAACAGGGGAAGACCGTTCCGATCGGTGTAAACCAAGATTTGACCGGTTTCCATATAAATAAGGGTGCAAATTATATTTGATTAAGTCCCGCTATCTTTGCCCATCTGCATGGCACATCTACTTTACTTTTCTGGACTT
Source organism: Paracentrotus lividus (assembly GCA_940671915.1). NCBI lineage: Eukaryota > Metazoa > Echinodermata > Echinoidea > Camarodonta > Echinidae > Paracentrotus > Paracentrotus lividus. The sequence continues at coordinate 25,324,006 of CALNVZ010003433.1, forward strand.
TGGTAGACAAGCGGTGGTAGTAGTAGTAGTAGTAGTAGTAGTAGTAGTAGTAGTAGTAGCAGCAGCAGCAGCAGCAGCAGCAGCAGCAGTAGTAGTAGTAGTAGTAGTAGTAGTAGTAGTAGTAGTAGTAGTAGTAGTAGTAGTAGTAGTAGTAGTAGTTGTAGTAGTAGTAGTACACTCTAAAAACTGAAGTGCTGATTTTAGCTCTTAAAGGGCTGAAAACAGCACTGTTTAAGTGCTTGCATAGTGACTGCGCTCAAAGTGCTGTTTAACTGCACTCAAAGTGCTGTTTTAGCCCTTTCACGAGAGCTGAACTTTCAGCAAAAAAATGGGCAAAAACGGCGTGACTTCGTTGGGATTCGAACCTGGGTCCCCTGCATGAGAAGCGCTGACGATTTGCAGATTATTGTTGCATGATGAACTTTCTTCAAATTAGCCATAATCATCTACTATATGCTGTCATAATTAAAGCCAGTTAGCGAAATCTCAGTTGGTCTATTGGTAACGTCTGCGGTACTCTTCCATGTCTAGGTGAACCCGGTTCGAATCCCATACCGACCATGAACATATTTTGTTGATAAATTAGCACTTGGGTAAGTGCTAAAACAGCACTTTAGGTGCTGATTTAGCACTTCAAGTGCAGTCACTATACGAGCACCCATAAATTAGCACTTCAGTTTTTAGAGTGTAGTAGTAGTACTAGTAGTAGTGGTAGCAGTAGTAGTAGCAGTAGTAGTAGTAGTAGTCGTAGTAGTCGTAGTAGTAGTAGTAGTAGTAGTAGTAGTAGTAGTAGTAGTAGTAGTAGTAGTAGTAGTAGTAGTAGTAGTAGTAATAATAATACTTTTGTCACAATGATGATCAGAATAATAGTATATAACCAGTGGCGGATCCATGCAGGCTAGGCGGGCGCAGGGCCGCGCCCCGGCCCCTCTATAATTATTTGAAAACCATTCATAGACTGCATACATGTTAAAATCGGTTAAATTTCGGCGGCTCACCCCCTTACCAGGCCTGCCACCCCTCTTTTTTCAAATCCTGAATCCGCCACTGATAACATTAATAACGCTTGATACAATATTTCTATGAACGCTGTATTATTTCTAATATTTCACATATTTCATACGGTTAGTATGATTAGTCAAAACTGTATCCCCTTTTGGTGTCAGGTGATGAGATGAACTATTCCTCATCTGAATATCACGCAATCAATCGTCCCTATGAGCTTCGCAACGGAACTATAGTTTAATCCAGATCGCATTTGCAAGTGATAGTTTGTCCAATCATCTAAACTAACCTTGGAGGGTTCTTCCTCCAAGAACCAACGTATGGTTATAAATTTTCCTATTATTACTATTATAATGTAATTTCTTGAAGTTTAAGTTCAATAGTTTGAGGAAGTGGAGCTAAGAAGCCACTGATATGCACAGTGCACTCACTGCTTGTAATGCTAAACCTAGAGGGAAGCGTTAGTGAAAATTAACTTAGTTGTTCCCATCAGGTCTCGTTTGTCCAAAAATGAAATATGGTTTGCTGTTCTGAAGTTCGTTTGTACGAAGATGAAACAGGAGTTGTTATTTCGAAGGTTGCATTTGTTTGAAAGTTCGTAGGTTCGAAAATGAAACTAGGCTCGTAAGTCCGATAATGAAATCGGGTAGGCCTACCTAACTCCAAATATTTAATAGTCTGTATGACTTACGAAATCTATTTAATTTTTGGACCAATTTTGGAAATTAAACCCTGTTTTATTTTAGGACAAACGGACATTCTGTCAATGAAACATTTCGAGCAAACTTGAAGCAGCACCAAAGCATAATTTGTGTGTTTTTACCATGTTTATAAACAAGCAAAAGAAAGATACAGCACTGCAGCAGTAAAAATAAGCACTTGTACACTCTAAAAAAAAAATGAGTAAAATCTTTATAGAATATTGGATGGCCTTGAGGTTGATACAAGGAATATTGGACGAGCTTTGCACAAATATTGGACGAGTCGAAGACGAGTCCATATTGTTTGGAAAAAGGCGAGTTCAATATATCCCTTTCTGATTGACGAAAATTAGGCCTAGGACCATTTATCTCAATATATTCATTATGTTATCTATACAGAGGGATTTTTACAATTAGCCCCCCCACCCCATTTAATATATTTTTTTTAAGTCATTTAGGATTCTAAATCCCCCACCCCCACATTTTTTACTGGATTACAATTCTTATCTAATTTGCCAATTCTTGAAATTGAAACAAAAAAAAAAAAACAAAAAAAAAAAAAAAAAAAACAAAAAAAAAAAAAAAAAAAAAAAACAAAAAAAAGAAAAAAAAAAAAAAAAACAAAAAAAAAAAAGAAAAAAAAAAAAAAAAAAAAAAAAAAAAAAAAATAAAAAAAAATAAAAAAAAAAAAAAAAAAAAAAAAAAAAAAAAAAAAAAAAAGGCCCCCCCCCAAAAAAAAAAATTGCCTCCCCCCCCTTTTTTAAATTTTTTTTATATTTTGATTTTTTCTGAAAAAAAATTGGGCCCTCAAAAAAATGCCCCCCCCCACAAAAAAAAAAAAATTGCCCCCCAAAAAATTGCCCCCCCCCCTAAAAAAAAAGAGCCCCCCCTAATTTTGCTTGATCCTGGGAAAAAAAAAATAAAAATTCGCCCCCCCCAAAATAAAAAAAAAAAAAAAAAAAAAAAAAAAAATTCGCCCCCCCCCAAAAAAAAAAAAATTGCCCCCCCCACCAAAAAAAAAATTTGCCCCCCCCCCCCCAAAAAAAAAAACGTCCCCAATCCCCAAAAAAATTATTGTCTTCCCCAAAAAACAATACAAAAAATATTAATCTCTCTGGTTATCTCACTTTCAATTGTCGGGATCCCCCTCTTGCTTACCCAATATTTTTTCGATTTCGGGCAGTGAGGCACGATATTGGGCGAGTTCAACGAACTTTGTAAAGATAGGTCAAGTTTATGAGTGCACTCAACAAAATACACTTTATTTGGCCTCTCAAAACCCTCTGTATGGATAATAATACCAATATTGAGCAAAAGTAACTTCGCGTGAAATTTAGTAAAAATATTACTCATGCGTTGAGCTAAATGTTTACTGACTAAAAAATATATCATGCGGGTGAGCCTAAATGTTACTCAGAAAAGAGTAACTTTTAGTCATCTATGTATCATTTCCTAATCCTAGCTTCGAAAGGATATAAACCATTAACCATTAGTTTACTCATTTTTCTTGCGAGTTACCTTTTGACTCTGTTAAGAGTAAACAAATTACTCCGATTGGGAGGTAAAGCATGTATTACTCCGTTGGAGTAAAATAGTTTACTTCATTTTCTTTGCGAGTTACCTTTTTTTTTCATATGTATATATATGATAATATGCGATAACCAAACAACAATTACTTTTGAAGTCATTTCGTACAGATTTATTGACAATGGCCTAATTTTTTTTTTTTTTGAAACGTGGACGATGAAACAATAAATAGACAACTTACGTCATGATTCATTGTCAAGACATTTTCTGCAATATCAGCCCCCCCCCCCATACAAAAATAACGAAAAATAAAAACAGACCCATGTCATATACAAGTTCTAAAGGAAAACAGTTTACTGTTTCATTTTCTTCACAGAAACGAATGCGTATAGCATAACATCATAATTCATTACATGGACAATTATGCATTATCGTTATTTTGATATCATTGTAGCATCGTCGTATTAATATACTGACCTGCGAAGCTACATTTTTAAACAGAGAAAATAAAGGTATTATTGCCTCCTTGTTACTATGTGTCACATAAAAAATGCTAATGGAACTTAGATGGGTTTATATTTAAAATTAAAAATTATATTGTTTTAGATCTTTACACCCGAAAACTAAATTCGTTTTCTACAACTGGATGAAATTGTATGTGGTATGGTCCAAGAATCACAAGGATATGAAGATTTTGTCATTACAATCAGGAAACCTCTCCATCCAAGTTTGTATTGAGTAGTACCTGGATGTGTCGAATATAAAACAAAACCCAAGTTTGATCATTAATACTTTGGATATATTTCAGTAGTAATTATGAAATTTCTATCACTGTAAAGTGCAACTCATTACCATTTTAATGATACTTCTTTCAGCTCATAATATCATGTATCACTGAACCCCATTTGTTTTAAATATGTCTTTGTAAAATTGTGAGTGGTTCACTTTCACAGTTCATTGATGATCAAAGTTGGGTTTCCTTTTAGACACCTGTTGAATAAGGCATCTCAAGGAGCAGGAAAGTGAACACTCACAAGTTTGCAAGACTTTTTTTTTTTTCAGAACAATGGGATTCAGCGATGCATGATAGTGGTGAGCTGAGAGAGGTATCATTTAATGAGTTGCACTTTACAATGATATAAATGTCATAATTACTACTGAATTTGTTTCCTTCAAATTATTAATGATCAAACTTGGGTTTCTTTTATTCGATATACCCGGTATTAATTAATACAAAACTTGGATGGAAAGGTTTCCTGATGTGTAATGAAAAAAAATGCTCATATCTTTGTGATTATTGGACCATAATCACATAAAATTTCATCCATTTGCAGAAAATGAATTGTAGTTTACGGGTGTAGAGATATAATTAATATAATATTATAATCTTAATAAAATACCCATCTGAAGTGGCATTATCATTTTTTTGTGGGACACGCTGTATAGCTAATATGCATACATTTTACATGCATTGTGTAGGGCATATTACGTCATCATTTCAATTCATGACATATTATATTCAGGTTTAAATCAACACTAGACCACTGTTGATTTTATATCTTACAGGGTCCATTTTCTACCTTTGGATATCATCTAGAAATCGGAGCCCTTTTTAGAAACATGACGTAACTGCAACGTCAATTTGAAAAATAATACTGGTTGCTGTGTTCTTAGCCAATAAAATCTCACTAATTGAGAGCCCTTTTGTGAAACGTCAGCCTAGCTTTTATAAAATTTTCGTGAAATGTAGCAATAGTTTGAGAAGAGTCCATAATCCTTGAAATCACAGCGAAAAGGCTGACGTCACCGCCTTCGCAAAGACAACGAAGTAGACGACGACGACAATGATCCAGATGAGGTTGAATATGATGCCCGAAACGAGGCCGATCTTGGCCCATTTGTTGGCCGATTGCGAAGCCTGCTCGGCGCCCGCTACGTCGCCAGCATTATAGCGACTCTTCACCTGGGGAACAAAAAAAAAAAAAAAAAAAAAAAAAAAAAAAAAAAAAAAAAAAAAAAAAATTGATTGGTTTTGTCTAAAAATTCAAGAGTAAAGTTTTATTGTCAACAAAATATGAAATTGATAATAAAAATGAATATCATATTGAAATAAAATAGGGCATAAACGCAGATAACAGAGATATAATTTACAGTTTAAGCATTTTTTTTTTTTTTTTTTTTTTTTTTTTTTTTTTTTTTTTTTTTTTTTTTTTTTTTTTTTTTTTTTTTCTTCCTTTAACTTAGGGAAGCAGACGAAAAGTTTAATTTTTGTTTGAAGATTTCCCCAAAATTGTACGTTCATGAGGTTTCAAAGATAATGTGGGAGGGGCGTGCAATGCATAATCATTATGAGGAATGACTTACATTAGATGATTTGACAAGGGCCACGATACCAAACGGAAGAAAACAGCAGAGGGTGACGAAGAGAGCGAAGATGAAATGGTCATCGGGGATCGCCTGGGCTTGACGAACGATCACGGTGGTTTGAGTGGGAGCCGGTACGGTCACCGGTGGAGGCTGTAGTTTCAGAACAAATCGGAAGCAATTTATATTTCCCAAATTCATCATGATGGCAAGTTGTGGTGCAGGGGCCGCGGAGCGTTTTTGAAAGTGGAGGGGCTGAGCCGAAAGTGGGGGGGGGGGGTTGAACAGGCTGAAAATTACAAATGTATTGTCATTTTTGCATTTTTGTACACGGTTGCTGAAAAAGTGGGGGCTGCAGCCCCCCCCCCCCCGGCTCCGCGGCCCCTGTGGTGTGTTGACAAGATTTTCATTATTCATTTTTATAATTTGAACATTCGTGCATTTCAAGAAGTGTAATCATGTAATGCGACGGTCACAACTCGCCGTACCTTCGACGTGCAACTCCCTACGATGGATTTCGTAGAAAATTCATGCAGCGGAGGTACCTCGCAGGTACAATGCATGTACGACGTGCAGGAAGTTCTTACAATACCCTTACTACAGAAACGCAGGAATCGCAGAAGTTGACCAAGGGGATCCTGGCTAACTCGGCCCACTTGCTAACTCGGCCCGGTCCGAAAAAGTGGGCCGAGTTAGCCAGGAGGTATTGAATCGATCGTAAATACAAAAGAAACTACATACAAGAATGCAAATATAATTCTGTCACACTATCAGTGGCGGATCCAGGAACTTAGGGGGCAGGCCTGATAAATAAATCAATTTATTTATTCATTTATTTATTCATTTTATGCGCACGTTTCCCATTTCCAAAGAAGAAAAAAGAAAAGGGTTGGGTACCTGTCTTATAGGAAAGGGGAAAAATTATGAGTGGAAAGGAAAAGTATATAGCGGGGAAGGGACCAAATTAATCTTAAATTATAGGGGACTCCAAATTGACCCGAACCTTAGGGACGCCACCTCTATCTTCATACTTATGGGCGCCAAATATTTTATCATTTTTTTGTAGGCCAATACGAAAAGGAAAAAAATATTGCTCCTCACCGCTCTCATGAAGTAGTTGAGTACATAGTTTAATAAGTGTATATTAATTATTATTATTATTATTATTATTATTACAGTCATGTACATTATTAAATGGCCTATTATTATTTTTGTCATTCCTTCTTTGTTATTTCTTTTCTTATCTTTCTTTTTTTTTCAATTAATATTTTATAATTATAATTATAATTCCTTTTTTTTTTTTTTGTAAATCTTTCTTCCTCCAGTATTTTGCTCGCTTCTTTTTTCCCCCTCTCTTTTTCTCTCTCCACGTCCACGGCTTAGAGCTCTGCGCCATCCTTTGCGCATCACTTGCCTGAAAACAGAGATATTGAGAAAGATGATTAGTTGAAAATATAAGTTAATCGAAGGGAAAAGAGAGAGAGAGAGAAAAAAAAAGAGAAGAAAAAGAAGAAAAAGGGAAAAAAATTATGGAGGAAAAAAAGAGGGGAAAAAAAGAAAAAAAAAAGACAAGTAGACAAGAGATATTGATAACAAAAAAATAATAAAAAAAAGCTAGAGGAAAGAAAAGAGCAGAAAAGAACATAATAACAAAAGAACAAGAAGAGAACAAAAAACAGTGGCAAAAATAGTCATAATCTGACTGCTTGCCAAAATAATAACAACGGTTCTCAACTTCTGTGAGTGCAGACAGCCGAAGCTAAGTTACACATATAGGCGTCTCATCTGCCGTTCACTGCCGCCAGCCCGCACGGCGGCGGTGATCCCAAACAAAATGGGACGAGACGGTAAAAACACGGGCAGAATTGCGTGCGTATTTACAGATCTAAAATTTCACTTTTTGGGCGGTTTTACTTCAAAAAATGTTCGCTAGCAGCTTGCTAGTTGATATATCTCAACATTCCATGTCAAATTGATGATAAAAACTGTGAAATATATCCATGCTCAACACAAGTAAGTATTTACGATCGATTCAATACCTCCTGGCTAACTCGGCCCACTTTTTCGGACCGGGCCGAGTTAGCCAGTGGGCCGAGTTATCCGGCACCCGGATCACCCGACCAAGGACCTGTGCGTGCATTGCACATGCAAAGCAGGCTACGTTGATGGCCTGGCACGTGCCCCGTAGCCTACGACGAGTTGTGACCGCCGCATTATGCCGTGAGACGGATTTTAGACGGGTATTCGAATCTGTCTCAGAGACATCGGAGTCCCCGCAATGTCTCATGAGCCGGAAAATCGAACCCCCCCCCTTTTTTTCTAATATAATGAATTAACAACAACAACAACAACAATTAAACTAACGAAAAACAAAACACACACAAAAAAAAATTGAATTGTAAAACATTTTATACCGACCTGATCTTGTACTTGGTTGATCATGATTACCAAGGATTTTTGATGCTTTCAGACCAGAATCCTGAAATGAATCAATGTCTGAAGTTAATCTATTATTTAAACTGATGTTCAAATAGGCTAAACAGTTAAACTGAAATGATTAAATAATTTCGGGTTTGAAGAGAAGCTCGAAATATGAAGGGCTCTTTAAAAAAAATATTTTTTTTTATTTATTTATTTATTTATTTATTTATTTATTTATTTATTTATTTATTTATTTATTTATTTATTTATTTATTTATTTATTTATTTATTTATTTATTTATTTATTTATTTATTTATTATTTATTTATTTATATTTATTTATTTATTTATTTATTTATTTATTTATTTATTTATTATTTATTTATTATTATTATTTGATTTATTTTTTATTTTTTTATTTATTTATGTTTATTTATTTATTTATTTATTTTTTATTTTTTTTTTTTTTTTTTTTTGGGGGGGGGGGTTGAAAAGGATTAAAAAGTGATGTCCCCCCCCCCCCCGGCCCCCAGCCGGTGTCCCACCGCCTCTGGTCTTGATAGCCTAGTTGATCTCCTTGTGCAGGTTGTGACTGAAGTTCCTTCACTCTCCAATCCATAAATCATCGAAATCGACAAAGAAATCTTAAAAGATGCAGTTATAGATGAGGTCATTAAGCATGTTAAGTAACAAGCTGGGGCTGTCAAACTGGCATCAGTATTCGGAAGATGTTATAGATCTAGATCTAGATCTATGATCTAGGCCTAGATCTATATCTTAAAGTTTAAGTTAAACCCTCCCGATTTGTATCTGCAGAGCAGCAGCTCGAAGTTTCTCCGGGAAGCAGTTTTAATATTCAGGACTAACATTAGATCTAACGTTAGGCCTAGATCTAAACCATATTCCCTAGAAATCTATCGAGGTCTAGTATTATCATTGGACATTATTTCTAAACAATTTGTGAAATATTGCTTAGGCCTAATACAATATTGATTTCAGTTTTGTCCATGACGCCCGACCTCCCCTGAGGTCTGACAACAAATAGGCCTAGGTCTATTTGTTACTAAGGACTGGTGTTAAAAATCGACTCCTGTGTGTGTAAATAAGCTCCCCCTCCCACCCCCCCCCCGCTTCCCGCTTGCCCACAAATCCCTGTCACTCCCCCCCCCCCCATCGATAAAAAAACACACCAAGAAATACAACACAAAAAAAAAACAACGAGGTGAAAGGCAATTTTGAATACTTACCAGTCCCGCAACTTGAACAAGGATCGATGACTGAACTATGAATTAATTTTGTTCTAATTAAGATAATTGAAGCTACTACACGGATTTAACGTTAGAATTCAATACAAATTCTGTGTCATTAAATTTGAAATCCAGCGTTAAATTAGCATAATCCAAAAAGATCACGCGTGCTGTATTTAAGATTTAAAACTCATGCGCGCCAAAATAATAGGCCTAGGTGGCATGCGCATAAATGTTTTGTATTATTGTGACGACATTAATTTGGAAATATCAGGATATTCAGAGGTCGACAGCGTTTTTGAAAGGGGAGGAGCTGAGCCAAAACACTGGATGGGGGGGGGGGGGTTAACAAAATAAAATCACAATCATTTTCGCGTTTTGTAGGCCTACACATTTGCTGAAAAGGTTAGGGGGCTCCTCCCCCCCCCCCCCCCCCGCCCCCTCGGCTCCACAGCCCTAATTTACGTTCGTTGGTCTTACATTTTATACCCACATTTTGGGTTTGGGTTTACCGCACACACATGACGTCGACCATCTCATTTGGCTCCAACCGAGATAAAATGTTTTCGTTATTTCTTTTGTTTGTTTGTAGTATATATATATATATATATATATATTTTTTTTTTTTTTCATAAGCCGTGCCCCCGTATGTCTTCGATATTAAACGTTATAGTCCCGCTATATTTTAATTATAAATTTGCCCTCTTCACACCATAAATTAAGGCCTACATTTCAAAGTCCGGATCAGTGTGTACATGTAGGATGTGGGGTTTAAAAATGAAGCTTTGTTGTTGTTTTATTTCTCAGGATTATTGTCAGAAATAAATGTTGAATAGTGCTTATCATTTTCAATGTTGTTTTCATTTTGTTCTTTAAAATATTGACGTGCTAAACAAAAACACATAGTGCTTGTTAACCTTTTCAAAAAGCTAAATAAAATCGTCTGTCCGGACACTGAACCCGTCCGGACACATAACTGGGTATACTCTACTTGCATAGCGCCAGCTATAGTGTTACCGAACATTTAAGTTGGCTTCACTACGGTATAATGATGATGATTTAAAAATATATAAAAATTTATATATATTTTGCTTTAATTGTCTGCCTTTTTCCGTACAAGGTGAACTAAACAGACGATTTTATATTCAACTCACGCGACCCTGCAGATCAGGCGTGAGTAAAAACATGACCGTATCAGAGGCAGTGGAACGCATTTAAAAGTGTGGGGGTGGGGGTCATGGTGGAAGGGGGGGGCACTTTTTCTGAAAAGGGGGCACGTCTAGTCCATGTGAAATCAGAAGCATAAAGAAACAAATAAGAAGAGTGAAAAGCTTCTTTGTAGTATATAAAATGTCCTTTTTTGAATAAGAAAAGGTGTACCTTTTTAGTAATGAAACTGGGAGCACTGTAGCACCACCGCGCCCGGTTCCGCCGCCCCTGATCATCATTTTCAATCAATGGATAATTTATTGAAATAGAACAAACAGGCGCAGACTATACTGTTTGTCAAAGGATGTGTGTTTGTATACTTTCCCTCATGCTGTCGCACATTATGCCTATATTATGTGTGGACTTATCTATAATTTACATAATCGTAATGGAGTAAAATTATTAATGTGGTCTTGAAAATGATTTGTGGAAGAAATTGTCTCAATGTGATTTGCAAAGGTTGATAACGATGCACACAGGCCTAATAATTGTAAAACAAAAAATAGACCTTTAAAAAAAAATATATAAAAATAAAAAATAAAAAATAAAACAAACAACAAAAAAAAAAAAAAACATGATAAGCGTCCTTAAATTTCGGAAGCACCACACAACAAATCTTGTGAGGTTTTAATCAATGGCCTCAATCTGCTGCTAGTCACATGCAATACACAAAGAAATGCTCAAACATATCGATTTTTATTTATTTCTCTCTCTCTCTCTCTCTCTCTCTCTTCTGAAGGGGGGGGGGGTTATGACGCGTTATTTTTAAGCCGCAGCGCACACATTGATTTTTTGAACAAACGGCAATTTACATTATAATGTGTGATATTTTGAAAACATGCAAAGATTATCTGAATAAGATGTAAAACCTGTCCAGGAATAATATAATCGTAAATTTTTGTTCCATGTGAGCTTTTAATAGGAGTAAATGCCAATTAGCTTAAATCGCAAGATCGCTGTGACGTTCACATGCGTATTGGAACCATTTGATTTTTGTACAGAGAAGGGGGTTTGCAATCGCCTGGAATTACCATAATCGTATTCATAGGAACAACCAAGAACTTTTGACCAATTATGAATTTCCCTTGTTGAAATGTTTATATTCAAATAATATTAACAGTTTTCCTCCAAAAATCGCACGCAGCGAATCGGCACAGTGTGAGGGCGGGCTAAGGATACCGTTGCCAACAAACTATGGCCATCCGCATCCAGTGAATCGCATCGCATGGCCAGCGCACACAAATAACAACTCCATCTCCTAGCCAATCTGATGGCTGAAATTATCAAAATCGGCAGGAAATCGCGATGGAAGATTTGTACATGTCAAAATGTCTGAATGCACACATCGCATCGCAGTTGCAGCGTTGTTGCAGGTTGGCGCACACACACTGCAATTTTGTTGCAATCGGATCTTAGTGCAATCGCATCTCGAATGTGTGCGCTGGTGTTGATGGAATAGAAAAGCGATGCAGTTGCGCCATTTCACTATCATTCTACATTCTTCCTATAAAGCAAATAATTGGTGAGATTTTTTTTTTCCAAACTAAGGGGGGCCGTCACAACTGAAAGGTTTCGTTCGTATAACGTTCTTGCCCGTTTTTGCCCGTTTTAAAAGAAATGCCTGAACTGGGCTTTTGGTCGGGTTGGAAACTTAAAAACTTTGGAAAAATAATTCTTGAATACGATTTGCTAGGCCAGTTCATAAATAAGTTCTCGTTACGTCATTCCGTCTTTATCGCGTCCGCATAACGTTTGTACCCAGTTCAGAACGAGTTAAACTGCTCGTTCAACTCTATACCGTTCGTAGCACGTCCAAACGGTGCACTAAAGTGCCTATGCGGCGCATGATAAAAGTTAGGTACCACGTTTCGTAGTACGTCCCCTTTCCGTTCAGAGTAAAGTGCCCTACCCGTTTAAGGACACGTTGTCACTACGTTTTAATTTTACGCAACTTCAAGCCAAGTACGATTTTTTTTGAACATTGTTAAAAAAAATCGGAATGCCTTTTCCGTTCTCCTCCGTTCGGGCCCGTTTCGCCATTTCGTAAAAGGAATTGTAAACGGTCTGTACTAGATTCTAAAGGTCTGCCACTACGTTCAGTCCGTGTGTAAACAAGATTGGACCCAGTTCACCAAGAACTACAATAGAACGCAGTGAGAACTAGCTCTAGTGGTGACGGGAAGTTATTGAACTGCCCATGCCGTTCTTGTTTAAAAATTGAAACGTATGTTCGTAGTACGTCCTTCTCGTTCAGAGTAAGTCCTACTCGTTTAGGAACGTTTTGTCACTACGTTTAAATTTAGACTATAATATATAATATACAATGCTCGTTTGTTTATACGTCCTAAGCAACATACTTTAGAACGATTTTTAAGTACGGGCAATTTCGTTTTGTAGTACGTCCATCTCGTTTCCAAGGTATCGTCTTTGCACCCCGTTAAATTTTAGGACGAGATGGGCGCCCGATTTTGTGAACACTTTTTGGAAAATCCGACCAGAGCTAGTCCATGAAGTTCGTAAACAGATTTTCGTGGTAAGAAGTATTTACCTACGTCCACTCAGTTTACCACACAGACTATGCACCGTTCGGCGAAGAATTTGGCAAGGACGTTGTGGAAGAGCTCAGTGTGACGGGTATATACCATTACAGTGGATAAAAGAACCTAATTATGGGGCTTATTGCGGCAGTCACATGAAAGAGTGAATCGACACCCACTGTGACTGAAAAGTGCTACCATCATGGTTACTTCATTAATTCACGTAGAAAAAAAATACGGGTTAGGCCTATTATGTTATAGTAGGGATGGCCACACAAAAGCAAAAAGCCACTAGAACTGCAAACAATAACACATATGCACTGCCTACTCAATAATACACAGGCAGAGAAATAGCAAAATTTTCAACAAAAAATAGCTTTCGAAATTGTCTTTTGGCCAGTAGTAAATATCAATCATTTTTATTCCAAATTGGTCAGTTTCTTTCTTAGAAAATACGTCAGCAGGTGATCAACTTCTGCTGTTGAAAAAATTTATATGAAAAAACTTCAGCGTATACGTCTTCAAAGTGATGCTTCTGTGTGATGTGTGTTGTGACTAAAATTTCTCATGGTTGGAATAGATTCAGATAAGGAAAAGTAGATATCTATAAAATTTAACTATTTTTGAACAAAAAATGTATTGGGGTGAAAAACAAAGAACAATGTTTACCTCTGGCCATTTAAGTTTTAAAATTACTCTACCCTCTCCAACACTCAGCTCGGAGCCACACCACCATGAAATAGCCTAATGTCTAGGGTGTTCCTATTGAAACATGCCCTATGGAGTATTTTTCCACGGTGGTCATATTGTATCACATACGGTAACATAGATGTCAAACCATCATAGACTATAGGATGGTGGCTCAAATTGTGACTTCTCCCAGGGTTAGCCATCCCACCACACTTTAGGGATATGATAATATATAAAATAATATATAAAGCAAATTCTAAATGTTGCGTATCTTAGATTTTGCACCAGCATTCAAAATAGAATTTAAGAATAATAAACATTACGAAAATCGATCAACTTGGCAATGCCCCCATTTGTTGCGTGTATTACACATTTCACGACCTGTCAATAAGTGCTTGCAATGCCCCGAGGCATTCTCAGCCTCGTTCGGTTTTATTCGTTAGTCGTCTGAAAATATTCCATTTCGAAGGCACCGATTGATCAGGATTCCGATTAATGTGCTTATAAAAACAATAATCATGTACACATGAAGGGTCAAAATGACAATGACAGCATACCTGTATCAACACATCATTAATCTTCCGATGTCCGATCCTGATGTGTTGATATAACTCTGTTGTCATTGTCAATTTAACCCTTCAAGTGTACATGATTATTGCTTTTTATATTTCTCCCCCCACCCCCTATATGTCTCTCTCTCTCTCTCTCTCTCTCTCCCATGATGGCTAGGAGGATCGGAAGGGGAAGAGGTGGTACACGAATGAGCATTTAGTTGCATGTTTTCCATATCTTGTAGATAATAGAAAATTAAATTTATTTGAATATGTTTTGTGTTGTAGTTAATTGTTTTGGAGAAAACTACAGTATTTTCTTAATCATCAAATAGCAAAAGGAATCAAGTTTCGTTCGTTACTCATCAAAACCATGATACCGACTGCCTGACCTGTCTGGATAAAGCAAGAATGGAGTGCAAAATGAAATTTTAGCCTACATGAGGGGCACATAGAGTTAGATACTAATTAAAAATGACTTATGTCACTTGTTTCCAGTTGCCATTGAAAGCCAGCAGCGTGTGGTTGCGTTTCAAACGAGTGGAAATTAAGGAGATCATTTGTTTAAATTTGTAGTTCTGGAATGAATTTACAATGATCACATTTCTTTTCTTTCTTTATAATAGGGAGACAATGAACATGATAAATTGAGGGAGTAGTAATAATTTCATTGCAAAATGCCAGACCCAAGCCCGCACCTGTTTTCTTGCAACAAAATTGATTCAGTTGTGTTCAGATTCATTACTCTTTCATTAGCATGATTAGTAATAGTGATTCGAACTTAGGTAGTGGTTCTCTCAAATCATTGATAATGTTTGGTTACTAGTTATGACTGGATATTTCCTGATGTTGGGACATATTTGGAAAAGTTTAGGTAAAGAATCCATGATTATGATTATTTTCTATATAGTACTAGAAGTATAAGGCTAATTTGGGGCCCCAATAATCCTGTCTCAACAATCTTCTTTTTTTCTTTTTTCACTGGGAATCAAAGACGTCGAGGTTTGATCTCGTTTGTTTACATACGCAACTATCGCTATAGGGGGTAAAGAAATGTGAATTGTTTTGAACGAGGCTGCATAGATCAATGACGGGTACATGCCGTGCATTTGCTTTTAATATACGTAAACACACAGTTAATGCCGGCCTTTTCCAGTTGATTCAGCCGAGTCAGATTGGAGTGAGCGGTGATATTTTTTCTACCTGTATTGCAAATTAGAAGATACGCGACATATCGCATTGATGTTGCCATGTTTTAAAACGGATTTTCATATGACAGGAGCGTGGTGGATTTTTCAACCCCGCGGAAATGGAAAACTAGCGACATTATCGGGAACCGACCATCCCATAGTCTATCAGTTTTGTACTGCCATAACTTTTTGTATACTAGTAATCTACTCATACGCCTCAATTGTGTTACTAACTATAATCTCATTTCATGCATGTTGATACACACATTATCATAGAAAATGTTTGGTATGATTTGGTTTAATAAATCAAAGACAAAAGGACCATAAACTTGAGCTTTTATCGCATTTTCTAGCTTTGTCTGAAACTTGTGTTCTAGCAGCTTATTGGTAATCTGAGACATTCTTTGGGTCATTGAAATGGAACATCCAATTGTGATAATTCAAGTACCAAAATGTTTCTTTTGAAATGCTCTTCAATGAGCCTAGCAAAAACAACTTAAAAATAACTTAAAATTTTAGTGGACATCCCTAGTTATAGTTTCGAACATTGTTTTTTAGTCTAACGGCATCGTCGTGGCTTTTTATTCTTTTTTTTTGTTTTCTCGGTATCACTTTATGTTTTTTTTTTGTTTTTTTTTGTTTGTCTTTGCTTTTTTTTGCAAAAGTGCAGTCATGGAACCATCGCATGGCCGGCGGAGAAGAACATTTAATGCCGGTGTTGTGCACAATATTTTCAAATCCCGCATAATGCATTTGCCTTCAACGGTCAAGTTCCATGCTATTGCGACGTCACGAGCTAGACTATGGAATTTCCTATGTAGGTGATAAGACGTTTTGCATTCAGACGCAACGATGTGCATCGAAGTGTTTCGATGGTACGATAGGCAGTGTAAGGAGTATATAGAGTTTCCAATTGACCGATTTCGCTTCGAGCAAGCCGCTTAAAACTAACGCTCGGGAATCTTCTTTACGTGACGTGGCGCATTTGGGCGTGGTTTTCTCAACGCAATTTGGAATATGGCTGAACCTGCTCATATTCTTCAGGCGATTCTAATTCTACTATTCCCAACCTCATCCGTCTCAATTCTTCCCCCTTTCCGCTGAAGGGATTTCTGCTATAGTCAAGGAAGCGGTAGGAGGCGTCAATCATACATTGACGAGGCGTTAGAAGTTCAGAAAGAACAGACTGTAGATCAATTGAGTCGTCCAAGGTTCAATTTAAATTTAAAGGTAACCGAGTTCATTTAACTTTAACACTCTTTTACAAGAAAAGATCAAAAAAGTCTCAAAATCTATTGAGAAAGTAGATTACGCCAGTGCTTTTATAGATCTCAAAAAGGCGGATGAAGAAATCGCCAACGAAACAAGCTCATCCGCATTGCTGACAAATCCGATGACGGTTGGAAAGTCGTAGAAGAATATTTTGTCCGAAGAATAGCAAGCGATTCGGACGATGACAAACGCATCAGAGCAGCCCAGAACAGGGCAGCGACCAAACGCAGGAAAGCGAGGTCGACGTCTAGATCAAAAGTTGCGCCATATGCCCGCAAGGTGTCCGCACCGGAGACTAACGCAAATCCAGAGTCGATGGGGTTTCCTTCTTCTTTTCGCCGCTATACACTTCCCCAAATCGACAACAGCGTAGCCAAACTGCTTCCCCAGGTCCGGCGACCATTTGTTTCGCCTGTAAAGCAGGCCATTGCGTTTGGAACCCCTGCCTTCAAAGGAAAAACAACCAACCAAGGAAAGCACCAATATGTGAATCACTGGATAAATTTGGTGAGTTGTGGCTTTATATATACAGAGTTTTATTCCTATCATTGAAAATACACTGGTAGATTTCAATAATTTGAAATGTGCTATTAATGAAAGAAGTATTGCACGATCGTGGAATATAAAAAAAAAAAAAAAAAAAAAAAACGGTTTTCAATATGTGGCATGGCCCTGAGGAAGAGAAGAGCTGGTGATTTCCACTCAGAGAATGAATGTGTTGAAAATAATGACCATTGATACGGGATACATTAAAAAATGTGCTTACAGGCTCTTAATTTCATTGTATTTCAGTACCTCCCATCCCAACCGTATGATCTCAAGACCAAGGAGGCAGTCATTCCTCCCGGAGATAATGTGAACAATAATGCTTTTAGAGATCCTGAGAGAGTGAGACATGAATTGGATGAACGGACGATTCAAACTTTATATAGAGAATTTCTTGAATATGAACACAGGAAAATCGGGAGCCAATTGTAAGAGAAGAAATGAAAACAAATATCGAATTTTGGAGAAGTATCAAAGCACCAAATGAAATTATCAATGTTAGTTGAATCTGATATAGACTTCCGTTTTTGAATTCTCCACCACCTGCTTCGTTCAAGAAAACAAATCAGCAAGAGACAATCCTGAATTTGTTTCCGAAGCCATATTGGATCTACTTGATAAGAATCTAATTTGTAGAACTTGAGTTATATACCTGATTATGTAAATCCACTTTCAGTATCTATTCATAAGATCCTGGCAAAAAGAGACTCGCATCTAGATTTGCGTTATGTAAATAAACTTGTTGGAAACAAAAAGTTTGTTTGAAGACTATGAAGTAGCTTACAACTACTTTCATCGAAGGAGACTTTATGATATCTCTTTGACCTGAAATCAGGGTGATCACCATGATAGACATCTTTCAAGATCATTGTAAAATATCTTTCATTTAGTTGGCAATTTGGAGGAGTAAACAAGCATTTCTTTTCAGGATTACCTTTTGGCCTCTCTACAGCACCTACATATTTACTAAATTACTCAGGCCACTAGTAAAACATTGGAGGAAATCAACATATCTTTGTAGTAGTTTTTCTAGATGATGTGATTTTGGCTAGTGGAGCTCCTTCATATTCAGAATGCTTTAACACTAGTCAATTAATGAGGCAGGATCTATTGAATGCAGGATTCGTTCTAACGTGATAAGAGTCCATGTGGACGCGGCTTCAGAGAATAGATTGGCTAGAATTATCTTTGGTACGGCCGATATTGGCTCCTTACAAGTTGTGGAGTAGGAGGAGGTAACTGATAGTTTATCAATGTATAGAGAAATTCTGGCAAGACTGCCTTTCCTATATCGGCCAGATCTTTAGACTTCCTTTGGAAAGATAATTTCGATGAAGCCTGTTACAGAGGCATACTTGTACAATTAAGAACACGATTCACTTCATGATAATTGCAGATATGCATCATCCCTGGGACAAGAAGAGGCATAAATCTGTCTAAATGTAACGAAGTAGTTGAAGAATTATTTTTTTGGAAGAACAATGTCAGGAAGCTTAATAAAGCGTTTGATTTTTTCAATATTCTTTACCACAGACCTATTTCATTATCTTCTCAGATGCAGTCATATCGGCAGACTGCGGTGCAGGCCTGGACCGCAGATAGCATTTGCGGATGATGCTCAATGCCCAAGCACTATCGGGCTGGACACAAGAGGAAAGAGGTAAAAGCTCCACTTGGAGAGGAATTGAAGAGCGTTTGCACTGGCACAAGTATAAAGGCTTCTTGCTCCCAAACTTTAGAAAGGTATCACGAGTGAGGATATTTACAGATAGACATTCAGGGTAAGAGCCATGTCTTATCGAAGTTAGCAGGTAGTCTGAAAAGACCTTCGAGATTTTTAAGTTATTGACAACTTTGCGGATTTCTGTCAATCGCATGAATATCTAACGTTTATCAGTTCAGTGGCATTCCTACGATCTGAAAATCAGAAAGCAGTATAATTGAGGCCTGAGAAATAGAGTTTTGATGACTGTGGGTGTTTCCCACATTCTTCTTTGCATTTATAGACAATTTGTGGGAGTCCCAACATAACTGTATGACTAAGATTTTCAGACAACCACTAATACCAATAAATGTATTCAACTACCATAATTCTGGTGTCCTAAACTACATGTGATGCCTTTTCTACCTCATGGGCACACACACAATTGTTAGTTCTCTCGCTTTCCATTAGCTAACTAGGACAGGCTGATCAAGCGTTATGCCCTGTACAAGACAATGGGAACACTCTGTGAGCACCCTAGTTGGCCTCTGCGCCCTTTTGGCCGCTACTTCTTCGAAGTTTCAGCTCGTTTGTCTTTTATGGTAAGGAAAATCAAGTTTTCCGACTTACTACATCATATTCGTACAAAGTGAGGGCATGTACATTTTTTTTCGGGAACAGATAAGTTTCATAAGATGTGAAAGTTATATTGCGTGAAGAGCAGACGCAAGAACATTAATTTAAATATACAGTATATGATGTCATAGCGAGAAATTGGTTATTTTTCTGCTCTCATTTGGAATTTCGAGGATTATATTTATGAAGTCTTTAAAAAATAAAAAAAAAAAAAAAAAAAATATCTCACTGGAGATAAATGAAGCAAAGAAAGCTTGAGCATTCTGTGTTCGTCCGGTGATACCAGACGTTAGTTCTATGAGTGAAATTAAGAACATAATACACTATTATATTTTTTATTTTTCCATCGAGAGAAGCGAAGAGAAAATCTTTTAATGGTCAATTTTCGTTACTGTAGAGAAAGTCGCATAAAGACTGCCACTAGGGCAATATTATATACAAAAATGGCTTCTTGTATGTGATACACTGGATCGTTCGTAAGTATCCTCACTGGAAGGAACTTTTATGGATACACTATTTCTTTTTCACGGTCTCTGGACTAACGAGTGACGATACAAGACATTTCGATGGTTCTCGAGGAAGCACCCGGTCAGAAATAATAAATCGCAGTAAACAAATGGAGACTCGGTGTCTCAAAACGGTATTAAGAGACTGCAAAAGTATTCAACATTAGATAACTTGGCTGAGTTTATTGTTTTCTCTTAAATGATGAAGCACCGTTAGCAGAATAGAGACTGCATTTTTTGGTTTAATGCATTTTGATCCGTGTTAGACCCATGGTCTCCAATCCCTGCTGAAATTCTCAACGATTTCTTTAGCGGCTTACTTTATAAGTGATGTCTGGAAAGAGCTAAACTGGCGAGCGTCCATTAATACAGGAAGAGAGCTCAAGTTACTTCTGAATGCTCCAAAAAAATTGTTAGAAAGGTTCGATGTTCCGAATGTTCAAAGATTGAGAACATGTTCTATGTTTTATTAGCTTTATGCAGGACTTCGCTTAGGTTTGTTGATGACTGGTCAACGATCAATGATCACATGATGATAAGTTTTGACATTTCTTCATAATCGAAGATTTTTCTCCGTAAAAAGCAAGACACCAATTCAAGAGAAGGGACTGTTAAGGTTTCTTAATCTGCCACGGGAAAGTATCATGGCCCTGTCAGAATTGCTTTTCGAGATATTTGACCAGTTGCGCAGTGTATTGATTTTTCATTGCGTAAGTAGTATTTATTTCGTCAAACTTTCGATTTTAGCATTTATGGTCCACCCAAGCCTCTTACAGACTAAGAAAGAAAGATGGTTCTCTACACAAGATGTAGCGGAAATATTCAAGAAAACTTTAGAACCATAGAATCGCATTCAAAAACTGTATGTCTCCATGCCTAAGAGCTGGAGGTGGCAACCACTAGCAAGCAGAGCATGTGGACGTACTAGACAGAACCTTTGCACGAGACAGGAAGATGGGTCAGAATCGCTCAAAAGTAGGTACGTTAAGGAATTCGCTGATCGCGTAATAAAATGCAGTTTCTCCTTCAACATTGGGGATATAAAAAAAAAAATATAAAAAAATGATACGATTTTTTTAGTTGTCTAGGACAACAATTTATATGATGATTGATGACCGATGCATACATATATTGTCGCACGGATTATGTCTTTTGAAATGTTGAAAACAATTACCTTATTTGCTTCATAAACAAAAGAAACGGTAAGACATCTTCTTTGCCTTACTGCAATATTGATCTTCCATTACGTATTCAGGTTCTAAAAGTTGGTAATTCTAATAAAAAAAAAACAAGAAAAATTTAAAAAAAAAGAAAAAAGAAATGAATGTTTTTCGCTTTAAACTATGTAATTGTCATATGCTCATCATTCTAATTACTGTACAAAAGTTTTCATTCCGTTCATCCTGAAGGATTGATTTGTACACAATTTATTCCCGTTTTTTGATCTTGATATTGGGGACACTAGTCGTCCTTTGCTCGTAGCTGAGTTCCGGTGCCTCCCAAGGTAATCAATTTATATTTTTAAATATTTTAAGGTAGCAAAGTCGTGGTCTCAATAGAAAAGATTTATTTACGCTTTAAAGTATATGATTAGTAACGTAATCGGAATTCTCTATTTGTAGGTTGAAAGAAGTTTTGCATTCAGACAGCAACGATGTGCAGAGAGGTTTCGATGGTACGATAAGGCATGTGTTATAGTAGAGTTATAGTGTTTGCGCGATTGACCGATTCGCTTATTCCGAGCAGCAATCGTCCGTGTAAACTAAATTTTCAGTATTTTTGAATGCAAAAGCGGTTTCAAGGATAATTCATTAATCTTTAATGTCGCGACAGAAATTGATGATGTAATTTGAATAGTTTGTCACTGTGTTGTGACATATTATGTTCACTTCAACATGTTAAATTTCTTATTTGTGTCCGAACCCGGTGTAGACAATATAATGAAGCGATCCCGATCATACTTAATGTGTTTAATGTCTGATTTAGTAGACTGCTATAGACATCTCTTCTTTAACCAATTTCAACCAAATTAAATACGAAATAATTCGGCAATACACATGGTTGGATGCTTCCATGGTAACTATTCTCCCACATAGCGTGTCCTGTGCTCTGTAGCTTGAAAACACTAAGGTGCCTCCAAAAGGTATATATCATTTATATTTTGTATATAATAAATATTTTAAGTAGCAAAAGTCGTGGGCTCAATAGGAAAAGATTTATTTACGTTTAAATATATGAATTAGTAAATAATATCCACAAATCGCTGTATTGTTCTCTATATTAGGAAAAGTAGTTTGAAGGTCGGCTATGACCCATTACTTGCATATCTTGTATTTTCTTAAAAGAAAAAGAGCATTGTTACAACATAGATATTTATATAGGCCTACTGCATAGCCAAAGATAAATACTGTACTTGCTCTAGTTTCACACTGGAGCATAATATGCAGGAGTTTGACTGTGATAATTGGGATCTGGTAGGCGAGGGCGCAGGGGACACGCCCCCCCCCCCTATAATTTGAAAACCGCTCATGGACTTTACATGTTAAAATCGTAAAACTTCGGCGGTGCGCCCCCCCCCTTCGGGCCTGGCGCCTCTCCCCTATTTTCAAGTCCTGGATCCCCCACTAGATTACATATAATATACGAAATTATACTCCCTGGTTGCTTGCTCATATACGCATAGCTTCGGCCTCATGCCAAAAGGGCCTTAACATTTTCAATCGCCATTCATATTGTACACATAATAAAAACGGCAAGGCCATTTTGGCATAAGTTATAGGCCAAAGTTATAAAGGATAGGGTCAATTATTGTGGTTCTAATTGATATGCTGCCCCTGGTAACTGCACACAGATGTGGGCTTGAAAAAAAAATTGCATTTTGGTTAAAAAGAACAAACGAACAAACAAAAAGCAAAACCTTTATATTGCATGAATGCAAGACTTGCAAAGTAAACGTGGTAAATGAATTCTTCCCAAATGATATCGCTGCATAGGCCTATGCTTGAGTTGTTTAAAGGTCACGAACTTGAAATTCAAACATGGTCCTTTATTATCTGAACAATGTAAGTACCATTTTTCATTTTTATACCTAATATAGTATGTTGTAGGCGCTATTGAAACGCATAGCTGCATCCAGTTATTATTTAGCCAGCGTCAATCAACAAAGTAGTTATGCACCTTAGAATGTGCGATTTAGTTCATTTGGGAGGCAGCTTACAAATTATGCACTTGCATTTTTTAATTTTATCTTATGGTAAGGTCAATCACTACTTTAAAAAAAAAAAAAAAAAAAAAAGTATTCTGCTCTTCACTTCTTGGACGTGAATTACTACAATATCAGATATATCTTGCATAAACTAGTAGCTGTTCCAATGGTGGGGGTGGGGGGGCACAAATCTTATCCGATTTTCAGATTTGTGTAGACCTCAATTTTGTTTATGGGCAAGTCCACGCTATTTGTTCCCGAGATGGTGATTTTTTCGACTTTTTGACCATTTTTGTGTCAAGTGTGTCAGTGGGTTTGTAAAGGTATACATAATGTGTCATATCACCATAAATGATATGAAATGAACTTAAAGCAAATGAGGTCAAAAAGTCACTTCAAGGTCATATGACGTGACAAGGCTCATTAATATTCATGAAAAAAATATATAATGCATTAAAAATGCTATTTTCAACCATTTAAAGAAGAGGTTTGTCATAGGAGTACAACCGAAAAGTAAGTATTTTCTGTTTTTATATTTTCTTGGCTAGCTCTGGTGAAAATATCACGAACCTAGCACATAGCTCTCCATATTTTTAGACTGAAAATATTCAGGTCTCAGAAATAGTCTCACAAAAGTTACTGAGCCGATGTAAAATCATACATTCTTATTACCCACCCTCCCACCTTAAGAAATGCAACAAAATACGTTTTTCTTACATTTGTGTTTTGTATTATGTTTCTTTTGTTTTATCAGAGAGATTTTTTAACAAAAGATGTTGCTAAGCCTTGGCTATTATACACCCTTATTGTTTAATAAAAATATTACAAGGAATTATTGTCCCGTGTGTTACTGTCCCGTTTGTTACCTGACATAGTTTTTAAAACGTGACCTTTGCCAGAAAACTCGAAGTTGTATTAACGTTAAAATATGTCCTTAAAATGTTTATTACATGTTTAAGAGGATATGACTCTGCAAATTTAGATCTACTTTTTTAATTCAGAGTTAATGTATATGCGAACAAAGTCAAAATTTGAAAACACCATTTTTTTTTGCGGTCCCGTTTGTTACCGACGAATAAATGATCATAAATTAATTATGAATGAGTAATTACTAATTATTTTTTATGTTTTTGTTGAACATTCTTAGTACCTTCAGAAATATACAAAAGGATTGAGATTTCATTTCAGATTTTTCAAACAAGCCCTATTTTTGGCTCTTGAATGTCCGTTTGTTACCGCGCAAATAGCTTGGACTTGCCCTTAGGTATACAATGTAGATACTCTCAATAGGGCCAGAGGAGTTAAAGTTTCATAACCGGCAAGCCTAAAGTCGGGGGGTGGGGGGGGGGGGGGGGAGTTAAAAGGGGGGTAATCTCACGGGGCGGCTTTTTCACTAGATCGTTTGGACTTGTCAAACAAACAAGAAAAAAAATCTATGGATACAATACATACATTTTATTTTCCCCCAAAACGGCCTATTTTTATCATAATTTAATTGAACGCTTTTTTTTCTAAATGTTGTTTTGGTGGACACGCTCACTTCAACGATCCACTTTGTCGTTTTAGAAATCCCCACTTATGTAATGTCCGGGGGGGGTACGTTGTCCCCCCCCCCGTATTCCCTGTGATCTTCGTGTCTCAATAAATGATAACCTCCATTAATTAACAAATAAATGCCCCTTTCTTAGGATGCTCTTTCATTCTGTAAACTGCCACTTCATTGAATCCCATTTTTACTATGTCCATTTCGTCTCCGATCAGTTAGTTTAATTACCTTTTGGTCTAAATACCACTCTTTACCAATTCGTTTTAATGTCCAGGCCCATATTCATAAAACCCTCATAAGTCAGTTGCCAACTAGGCCTTAGCTAAAAGATAAATCCCCTTCTTTGAAACTAGCTATCAAGTAACTTTCTCATTTGATATAAAGGCAAACAACACAATAGATCATAATTTGCATGACTATCTACAGCCATGCTGCAGGTGTTCAATTATTCTATAGTCACTCAGATGACCAAAACATGTGAACTGCACTAGAAATATGCAAACCCTCCCACACACGGACACATAAACACAATACATTGCAATTTCTTTGTTCATGCATATTATCCTGCATAAATAATGAGGGTTTGTCTAGCAACATGTTTGCTCCCATTAATTACCCATTCATTCCTAATTATCTTCAGTGGTCCATCCTTATCGGGAAGGGGGTGGGGAGCAAGCATTGGACTTCTGCTTTTCTATTTATTTTTCATTTGTCAAATTTCAGATTTTTTTTTTTTTTTTTTTTTTTGATTCTCGGATATATTTTTGGCGAAAGAAATATTTTTTCAAAATCTATATCTTTGAAAAAAGTTCTTCATCGTTATATAACTCCAGGGGGGGGGTGTTTCACAAAGAGTTAAGTAGACTTAAAAATCGCACTTAACTCGCTATTTTTGTGCGTTAAATTACGCATCACCTCACTGGTCAGAGCATGTTCAGGGGATGCGCGCCATTGTGAATCTATCAATCAAATTGCGCGTTATAAAACAAGATGCGCGTAGAAGTTAAGTGCGACTTTAAGTCTACTTAACTCTTTGTGAAACACCCCCCAGTATACATTCCTCCTATCCCTGAAGATTCTTTCCCTTCTTAACCCTCTACAGTACTGCCAACCTAAAAGCGTATTTTTGTCTTTTTCATTTGGATAAGGGGTACCAAACTCATTAAATGTCAATAATTATTCAGATCATAAAAATGTCAATCTCCATCCACCTGTCGACCTGAAAACCTTTTATTATTCAATTATTTTCAATAGAAAACAAGGTAAATATGCCAAACATTTTGACAAGTGTGTCATCCCTGCACCAAAGGCATTCGTTCTGGTAAATGAGGGACATAGACAATTCATTGGACAATTAAATGTTTCTATGAAGACAGGTGCGATGTAGTACGGCATGATGGTGATGTGCATTCATAGACATCTATAGATCTTAGTACCCCCTTAAGAAGCGAAAGAGGATAGAAAAAGTACGGAATATGCTTTTTTGTTGGCAGGTCTGCCTCTACGTAGCTCTTGTAGCTCCAAAACTCTTCTCACCAACATTAAATCATGGAAAAATAACAAGTCCAAAGTCAACAAATAGCATACATGTATACCTAACTCATGGAAAAATAACAAGTCCAAAGTCAACAAGTAGCATACCACCTAAATTGTTATTCACCAAAAAATAAAATAAGTTACACCATAAAACGGTGCTCATGATCAACTATATCTTTTTGAAGGAAATTGTGTGACAACTAAGGCAATTAAGGTTTTTTGAATAACAATTTTTATTTGCTAAGTAGAGCCGGTTGGCAGCTTTGAAGGAATGTATCTGGCAACAATAGAATCATGAATGTTGTCACCATCTACATTTTTCAACTGGAGCTTCTTTTATTGATATTTGTGGAGGTTGAATAAGCTCATACCAAGCATGAGAAAGAAAATACCTATATTCTAATGCGCTTGAATACATTGACACACCAGAAAAACTTATGAGGGTTTTGTGAATAACAAATTTGACTTAGTGTGGAACTTCGGTCAATTTTGTTGCTAACTACATGAGGGTTTTATGAATACGGCCCCAGTTCGTCTGATGTCCACTTGGCCTATCATTATTTGGTCAATTCCAGTATAATAGACCAAATATTCACTTGGGCTATAGACGAAAATGCAATAAGACCATTTGGTTATTAGACGAATTGGCAATTAGACCAAATGGTCATTAGACCAAGTATGTATTAGACCAAATGTGAATTAGGCCAAATTGTTAGTAGACCAAATGGGTTTGACACTTGTTGTATTAGACAAAGTAACGGAGAATTAGACTAACTGCTGTTTATAGACCAAGTGGATATAAAGCTCTCAATCTTCCTCTCTTTTTGTCTGTCTCTTTGTGTATATACGAAGTATCTAAATCCTCTTCACTTTTAAAATGTTTCATTATCTCTACACAAGTCGTAACAATAATAACATTTCATTGTATTTTTCATGCATATAAAGCATCGAATAGTATAAGGAAAACCTACAGAGAAACGAGTTTTACTTTTGGCTTATCTTGTGTTTTTCATTTCATTGTGTTTGTCACGTACGGAGGCTCATTGTCCCTGGCCCTGATTTCACGTTAGTTTTACCTTTCTGCAATATAGGTAAATAATTTTGGGGAAAACAGTAGGCCTATTTTCCATTAAACATGCAGAAAGGAAAACAGTACAAAATACTGAAAAATACAGATTTAAAAAAGTTGGCATCTCTGTAAAATAAATCAATTGAAATCATTAAAAAAAAAATTTTTTTTTTAAGGGCCAATATGTATTCCATTTTATTATCACATTTACAAAACAACAAACAGGAAAATGTTTAATCTTCAATCGTATAGGCTGATTTATTTATGAAATTCTCACATCTAGAATAAAATTCGTACTAAAATACGAATGTAATAAATCATTATAATATCATTATAATAGATACAGTTACATGTACATTATAATAAAGCCTCTAAACGTTCAGCATTGCATTGTATTTCAAACCAGATCACGGGCTCACTGAGCGTTAAATGCTCGCAAAATTTGCAAATGAGCACAGTGCCATAAAATATTATTATGAGGTAGAGTCTAGAAGCCTATTCTGTTTCAGTAGAAATCAATATGAGACTGTACACAGTCTTTGGAAATGTCAGGGAGATCTGATGATCAGCCCCATCTTTTTTCAGTAACTGTGTAGAAAACCTTGAAAATGATCAGCTACTCATGGTTTTTAGCTTGTTCAGCTTCTTCTCCCACCCACACCCCCCCCCCTCCCCACTTTCACAAACACTCCACGGCCCCTGAATGTGCTTGCCCAATAAAGCAGTTAAAAAGAAATGTGCCTTTATATATCCACTGTGCTCAATAGCAACGTTCGCAACCTTCCACCGCTCAGTGAAGTGTCACGAATATCCCATTTCAGAATAAAACACAACTAACAAAAAATTAAAAACAGTTTAAATTAAGGTCTACTTTGAGCTGTAAAATAAAAGCAAAAGAAAACAATGCAAATAAATATAGGGGCAAATATTAAAAGGCAAGTATGTTTGGTCCTAAAGGTAGAAGTGTTTTAGTTGTCTACTGAGTAGACAGACTA
>CALNVZ010003433.1:25353414-25365142 GCA_940671915.1 Paracentrotus lividus
AGTTCTCTATTTTACTGATGGTTGACAGGACTAAATCTTTACAGAATCACATTATTATGAATTTCGCCTGGAACAGCATTTCCATTCCCAGATAAAGTGGAACCTAAATGGTCAGTCAAGCAAATAATGAAATATTAAATGTATAATTTTAAAGTTCATTTTTTCCTCTTTATTTGACACCAAATACATTATTAAAGAGCCACGAATAGATGAACAAGAAGATAATTATTGAAATTTAAATGTCAAACACCACTTTGCGCAGATCAAAGCAATGGGAATCGCACAGGATCCTTGCAGTAAGGGACAACTCAAGTTGTATTCACTATCAGTGGAAGATTTGATGAATGAAGCCTAACAAAAACATTAAGGAAATGCTAATGAACCCTCCCTTTCTGAGAAAATGTTGTTACTTCAATTCAGATTCTGTCTACTCATTTGGCGCAAACTGATTTTTAAAATTATTTGTAAAACACTTTTTGCTCATCTGTGTGTGTCTCTTTTTAAATGCATTTGATGCCAAATGAAAAAAAAAGAAGAAAGGGTGAACTTTAAAATGCAGCACTTAATATTTCAGAATTTGCTTGCTTTCCCCAAGAAAAATGGCATAGCATTCATGTTCTGGTTTTTCTGGCACGCACTGTGTTATCAAAAGTTGCAATTCTAGGGAGACGAAATACGTTCTGTGGTTTCAGTGTTTACATTGTAAATAAGCATTATTGACACTACAAATAGAGAGTGTTTTAAGAGAGAATAAAAGGTGTGTGGTTTCTTGTCATTGTAAAATTATTGACACAGACTACTATGTTTAATGACATTGTAAATAGAGATTTGTATAAACTGCATCGAAAGCATTTTAATCACTCATACGTAGCAGATTGGTAACATTCTCCTTCAATAATAAATATTCCTGGAGAGAGCAAGCATTGGACTTCCGCTTTTCTATTTATTTTTCATTTGTCAAATTTCAGATTTTTTTTTTTTTTTTTTTTTTTTTTTTTTTTTTTTTTTTTTTTTTGCTTCTCGGATGTATTTTTGGCGAAAGAAATATTTTTTCAAAACCTATATCTTTGAAAAAGTTCTTCATCGTTATATAACTCCAGTACATTCCTCCTACCCCTGAAGATTCTTTCCCTTCATAACCCTCTACGTAGCTCTTGTAGCTCCAAAACTCTTCTCACCAACATTAAATCATGGAAAAATAAAAAGTCCAAAGTCAACAAATAGCATACATGTATACCTAACTCATGGAAAAATAACAAGTCCAAAGTCAACAAGTAGCATACACCTAAATTGTTATTCACAAAAAATAAAATAAGTTACACCATAAAACGCTGTAGGTGCTCATGATCAAATATATCTTTTTGAAGGAAATTGTGTGACAACTAAGGCAATTAAGGTTTTGTGAATAACAATTTTTATTTGCTAAGTAGAGCCGGTTGGCAGCTTTGAAGGAATGTATCTGGCAACAATAGAATCATGAATGTTGTCACCATCTAAATTTTTCAACTGGAGCTTCTTTTATTGATATTTGTGGAGGTTGAATAAGCTCATACCAAGCATGAGAAAGAAAATACCTATATTCTAATGAGCTTGAATACATTGACACACCAGAAAAACTTATTAGGGTTTTGTGAATAACAAATTTGACTTAGTGTGGAACTTCGGTCAATTTAGTCGCTAACTAGGCTTATGAGGGTTTTATGAATACGGCCCCAGTTCGTCTGATGTCCACTTGGCCTATCATTATTTGGTCAATTCCAGTATAATAGACCAAATATTCACTTGGGCAATAGACGAAAATGCAATAAGACCATTTGGTTATTAGACGAATAGGCAATTAGACCAAATGGTCATTAGACCAAGTATGTATTAGACCAAATGTGAATTAGGCCAAATTGTTAGTAGACCAAATGGGTTTGACACATGTTGTATTAGACAAAGTAACGGAGAATTAGACTAACTGCTGTTTATAGACCAAGTGGATATAAAGCTCTCAATCTTCCTCTCTTTGTGTCTGTCTCTTTGTGTATATACGAAGTATCTAAATTCTCTTCACTTTTAAAATGTTTCATTATCTCTACACAAGTCGTAACAATAGTAACATTTCATTGTATTTTTCATGCATATAAAGCATCGACTAGTATAAGGATGAAAACCTTCTACAGAGAAACGAGTTTTACTTTTGGTTTATCTCGTGTTTTCCATTTCATTGTGTTTGTCACGTACGAAGGCTCATTGTCCCCTGATTTCATGTTAGTTTTACCTTTCTGCAATATAGGTAAATAATTTTGGGGAAAACAGTAGGCCTATTTTCCATTATACATGCAGGAATTGAAAGGAAAACAGTACAAAATACTGAAAATATATAGATTTTAAAAAGTTGGCATCTCTGTATTTTATTATCACATTTACAAAACTACAAACAAGAAAATGTTTAATCTTCAGTATAGTATAAGCTGATTTATTTATGATATTCTCACATCTAGAATAAAATTCTTACTAAAATATGAATGTAATAATCACAAATCCTTTGGATAAAAGTTCAAGCCACATATGTTTATCATCATAATAGATACAGTTACATTATAATAAAGCCTCTAAACGTTCAGCATTGCATTGTATTTCAAACCAGATCACGGGCTCACTGAGCGTTGAATGCTCGCAAAATTTGCAAATGAGCACAGTGCCATAATATATTATTATGAGGTAGAGTCTGGCAGCCTATTCTGTTTCAGTAGAAATCAATATGAGACTGTACACAGTCTTTGGAAATGTCATGGAGATCTGATGAGATCTGGGGGGTGTTTCACAAAGAGTTAAGTAGACTTAAAAATCGCACTTAAATCGTAATTTTCGTGCGTTATATTACGCATCACCTCATTGGACTGACCATGCTCATGGGATGCGCGCCATTGTGAAATCTATCAATTAAATTGCGCGTTTGTAAAACAAGATGCGCGTAGAAGTAGTGCGACTTTAAGTCTACTTAACTCTTTGTGAAAACACCCCCCTGGAGATTTTCAGTAAACGTGTAGAAAACCTTGAAAATGATCAGCTACTCATAGGTTTTAGTCTTGTTCAGCTCCTCTCCCCCCCCCTCCCCACATATCACTGCAGCCCTCCACTTTCAAAAAACACTCCACGGCCCTAAATGTGTTTGCCCAATAAAGCAGTTCAAAAGAAATGTGCCTTTATGATATCCACTGTGCTCATAGCAACGTTCGCAATCTTCCACCGCTCAGTGAAGGGTCACGAATATCCCATTTCAGAATAAACACAACTAACAAAAAATTAAAAACGTTTAAATTTAAGGTCTATCTTGAGCTGTAAAATAAAAGCAAAACAAAACAAACAAATAAATATAGGGGCAAATATTTAAAAGGCAAGTATGTTTGGTCCTAAAGGTAGAAGTGTTTTAGTTGTCTACTGAGTAGACAGACTAAGTTCTCTATTTTACTGAGTTGACAGACTAAATCTTTACAGAATCACATTATTTGATTTCGCTGGAAAAGCATTTCCATTAAATGAACCCTTGAATTACCCATTTTTGGTATTTTGACACAACATATTGTAAATCATAATTTTCAGCCTTAAAAACTATATTTCAGTAGAAAAACAGCTTCTGCACACAATATCATGGTTCAGGCAAGCAGTGTAGACCAAATTGCTAATCGTGTAGGGGTGTTGGGGGGGGGTCAAAAAGACAGATAGTATGATCACACTTGCATTATTGATTCGGCAAAATGATTTTCTGACTACATTCAAGAGAATAAATGTATTTATAGCCTTATGAAACATAGCTTGACTATGAGCACAATACACACATTACATAATATTTTGTTTAGTTACATTGCTTAAAATTCATTCATGATGACAACTAAACCTAGTACATGAACATGGTATAGGCCTATCCTTAAGAGGTCTCAGCAAAATTGCTACTTCATTATGGCTTTGATCAAAGTTACCAGAGTCAAACAAACCCATATATAGCAGATCTATGGTATATCTAGTCCTTTTTGCCAAACGAAATATAATAATGATTACCAATATTTTTTAAACCGCATTTTAAACATTATGTCCACGCCATTTCACAAAAGATTTTGGTTTTACATTATAATTCAACATTATACCATACATAAATGCAAACTATGATAGTATACATGTGTTTCATAAATCACACTTTGTATATTGACAAGAGGGGTAAAGGAGGCAAATATATATTTACACACTTCCAGTATAATGGTGTCCCAGATAAAGTGGAACCTAAATGGTCAGTCAAGCAAATAATGAAATATTAAATGCATAATTTTAAAGTTCATTTTTTCCTCTTTATTTTGACACCAAATACAATACTAACAGAGCTACCAAGTCTCACGCATCTTGCGTGAGAATCACGCATTTCGGGTCCGTCTCACGATCTCACGCAGAACACCCCATTTCTCACGCAAAATGAGAAAAAGTAGCATCATTATAGATTTTTTTACCATTTTGGAGTCTCAAAACCGTAAAAAGGCTAAATATCGGCATTTTTGTCGCGCATCAATCCCTGCGAGTGCGATTTTTTCATGCAAGCGATTATGCAAGGTAGCTTACTACGTGAAACATGTGTAGCGTGCGCGCGCGCTTCCTTTGTGTACAAAATACTACTGCGCGCGCACATGTGGTAACGCACGCCGCGTACGCACTGCTTTAAAACACGAAGTGAATGATCTCACGCAAATTTTTTTTTTTAACTTGGCATCTCTGTACTAAAGAGCCACGAATAGATAAACAAGAAGATATTGAAATTTAAATGTCAAACACCACTTAGCTTTGCGCAGATCAAATCAATGGGAATCGCACAGGATCCGTGCAGCAAGGGACAACTCAAGTTGTATTCACTATCAATGGAAGATTTGATGAATGAAGCCTAAAAAAACACTTTTTGCTCATCTGTGTGTGTCTCTTTTTAAATGCATTTGATGCCAAATGAAAAAAAAAGAAAAAAGAAAGGGTGAACTTTAAAATGCAGCACTTGATATTTCAGAATTTGCTTGCTTTCCCCAAGAAAAATGGCATAGCATTCATGTTCTGGTTTTTCTGGCACGCACCGTGTTATCAAAAGTTGCAATTCTAGGGAGACGAAATACATTCTGTGGTTTCAGTGTTTACATTGTAAATAAGCATTATTGACACTGCAAATAGAGATAGACAAAGAAAACAAATCCAGCAAAAGGTTTTTCACCATTAATGCTTAAAGTTTACAATGGAGTGTGGGAGTGTTTTTAGAGAGAATACAAGGTGTCGCGTGTTTCTTGTCATTGTAAAATTATTGACACAGACTACTATGTTTAATGACATTGTAAATAGAGATTTGTATAAACTGCATCGAAAGCATTTTAATCACTCATAGCAGATTGGTAACATTCTCCTGCAATAATAAATATTCCTGATGAATTTAAATTGATTTGTTTTGCTCTACCTACCTACCGCTTTCTATGGACTTGCAACAAATAGTCATATAGACTTCACATGCATGTGATATTCAATTGTTTGCTTAAGTATAAATATTGCGCTGACTTATGTAATATTTAGGAATTAATTGTACACGAGGCCTCACTCTCAACAAATATAAATAATCAACAAAAAAAAATTTTTTTTTTTTTAAAATAAAACCAGTATGACATAATTACTATACAATTATCTACATGTATATAAATTCTTATGAAACTGTGAATTCTAAGTGAATTTTCCCCATTGATGTTACCGCAGACTAACAATTACAAAAACTGGGAATAATGGATGCATATAATTATCAGGTGACCCGACATTTGCTCCTGCGACAATTGCTCCGGGCTTTATTTCGTCTAAGATATAGGGTTAGGGTTAGGGTTGTAATAGGGATTTATATTAGGTTTAGGGTTAGGTTTAGGGTAGGGTATAGTGTAAAGTCCCTGGTTGAAGTTAGTCATTCGATTAGTGTATGGAATTTATAGTGGAGCAATTGTCGCGGGAGCAAATGTCATGGATTCAATTATCAGTGTCACCCAGTGTGTCTCCACGGATCACATGCGCACAGTACCTTGGCTCATTGTTGTGCAGTGCATGGTTTACAAAAAGCGCTCAAGTTTGTCCTGACGCATACATGGGCGAAGATCAAAACTAGGTTTTGGTGAAACAGTACAGAAACACAAAGACTCTGCTGATTCTGAGCTTTAAAAAATGTATCAAAGTCAACTTGTATAAAAACCTCATGCCCCAGAGGACCACTTTGCTCATTTCTCTTTTTCATTCAAACCTATAAAAGAAGTACAATTAATCATTTTCCTGTAAACCCTTAAACATTTTGAAAGCTTTCGCTCTGACGCTAGTATGTATTTACCAATATTAGTACACTTATAAGAACCTTTTAACTTAATTTACAGCATGCATATAATTATAAAAAGGAAAAGAGAACATGGACAAGTTCTTAGCATGAGTAATATTTACAATTAATAAAGCCTCTCATAAAATATACACTCTATAGTACTACAACCTACTGGTACTATGCAAGATTATGGCTCTCAAGAATGCGGGATACGATCTTAGAATATGTGACACACATGTAGAAAACGTTATTCGTTTGCCCCACACTTTCACTTATAATCCAATGCAAAGGCAGCTGTGTCAACAAATTCGCCCCTAAAACAATTACGTACGCACGTGGAGAGAGGGAGAGAGGGAGAGAGAGAGAGAGAGAGAGAGACAGCAAGAGTATTCTCCATAACAAACTCTACTATCATATACTTTTTAAGTACATGTTCTAAACATGACATTGTCTTCTCTTGCTCTACAATGTACATGCAAACATATACCATGACCACATAGAGGAAGGGAAAGTGAACTAGATCACAATTTTTAGTCTGTTCTTGTTTTGCCTTGCAGTAATGAATCAGCCTATAAAGCTATTTGCAAAAAATAATAAAAATAGATTTAAAAGAGTTTATTATAAAAAATAATTGATTATGATATGAAGTTAATCATGTGCTGATAAAGATGAAGAAGAATACACAGAAGTACATGCATGGTAAGTGCAGGATCATGAAAGACACATGTACCAAGAAGGAAAAAAATAGTAGAGAGATGAACTAAATGGCATGAGAAAAGAAGACAATTTCTTGAAAGCATTGAAAGGGAAGAACAATAATAGAAACAGAGTATAACAAACCCTCCATTAAATCTTTTAGGCATCATAAGGCCATCTGTCTCAATACTGAAAACAGATACTACCATTATAAAACATACCTGTTGACTATAAACTGAAGAGGCAAATTTTCTCTGAGAACAAAAAAGGCTGTGATGATAGAAAAATAGGAAGAGTTTAACAAAAGAAGAAAGACAAGAAGGAGCAATTGCTCCTTCATTCCTCTGTCACACTATAACGACCAGACCGACCCTAGACAGGCACGAGACCAACAAAATATTATAGAACCTAGAATTTATAAATTCCATTGATTATTGAGAAATATTTTGCATTGTCAATGATGAGAACAAACATTTCAAACAATTAAAAATGTCCAAGGTAATGTTGGTATTTCAAAAAACAGATTTTATCGAAGTTCAGAGTTTGCAGAAAATTCTGCATCTACATTTTGTTCCCAATGTCGTCAAAATGACTGGTAACAACCTACATACACCAACAAAACAGTAAAATCATCCAAAATTTCTGAGATATTTCTGTTCCAGGGGGAGGTACAAGTTGTTGTGACAGATTTGATGTTGTTTTAGTATTACCACATAGACACCTATCAGTTAGCCCATTGATTTCTGAATTGTTTCATTCACATTGTAGAGGCTTCGTACATTGTACATGAACCAACCAGATTCAATAGACAAATGATTAATACAGTCCACCCCCTTTATAATGGGATGCTCTGAACCAAGCCAATAACACTGTTGTACCTCACTCTACTAAACAAATGGATATATAAAGGTCTATATATTGTACACTGGGACAGGCAGAACTGCCTCATTTTAACAGAATCTGGTGTTCAATAAAATTGGTGTTGACTGTATAACTGAGTAACGATTTTTCGGTTTGACGGTGTGATCAAGCGCAACTGGTGTCTTTAATAATTTATGCCCCCATAACTTGAGAAGGCAGCAAGAATGACCACGTAGTAGACAACGATAAGGATGATGCCAAGCACTTCCAGTACGATACCAGTGATCAGACCAGCCATGGACCAGTTCTTAGCAGATCTTGATGCCTGCTCCGCCCCAGCCATATCGCCAGCAGTGTAGCGATTACGAACCTGCAGAGATCAAAAAGGGGTGGGGGGCGGGGGAGGGGGGTCGAGAAGGAGTTTTTAATAATGATCTTCAGAAAGTAGAAGTGCATATTGTCATAGTACATTATATATCTAGTCACATTGCCAATTTGGCAGGACAAGAGACAATTTATGCTTGCTCCTGTCGTATCACCAGATGTTTCCATATCCTGACATTCCGAACACCCTCAGTCTAAAACAAACAATCCTTATCCTAATCGCAAGGTTCAAGTTTAGGGGATTGGGGTCAGCTTATGAACGACCCCACATCGCTGGTGTTGTTACCTGTTGAGCAATATATGTTTGAAGCATCATAATAAAGGGAAATCCATTAATCATTTATATCATCATTCTACGGATTTTTGAAGGTAGTGACAATGATGACGTAGAAGACGATGATGAGAATGAATAGCCAGGACTTCGAGAATGATGGCCGGAGATAAGGCCTGCGATAGACCAATTCTTTGCAGATATGCCCGCTGTGCTCCTCCATATCGTTCAGCCATATAGCGGTTACGAACCTGCGAGAGGACCAACAGGGGTGATACAAATTAAGTGGAAATGCTTAATCATAGATAACAGGATCAGGAAGTCTGTTCATCCTTGTGTACTTGTTTCCTGAATTTCAAAATGTGTTATTTCCAGTAAGCCTATTTACAAAAATCCAGAATAAAGAATTGAAAAAATCAAAGAGACATTGGTTTACAAGATTGCAGACAAATTGGAGATACATGTACACAGGTGACAGTCTCTGCAAATATAAGAAAGATCTAAAAAAAGTTTTATATGAACAATTAATGAATAAACTGCAGGTTCATATAAGTCTAAAGATTCAGCTCTCCAAACTGAAATAGGGTTATCTGAAGGTGAAGTTGTTACTCAGAAAGTAAATCAATAATTGTCATCTAATTAACAGCTTTGCAAATAATGCATTCAAATTGAAAAAGGATAAAATATTAGTGCTCTAAAAAAAAAAATAATTATATAAAAAATATACTGGTGAGACCAAAGTGACCAGTTTTGGATGCAAGCACTCTCTTTTGGACATCCTACATGTATTTAATGTACATCGAACGGCAGTACAAATGAAGTATATATCATATTACAAATAAAAGCAATTGAAAGTAGTCATAAGTGCAATCAGGATTATAGTACTCTTGACAAACTTTATGTACTTTCAAATCTGAAGTGATTTAGCATTCAATAGACATCAATTGTCTAATGTGATTAACCAGAAAACTACTTCTAAGTCCATACTCCCCATCCCCCCCCCATTCGATTATTTCAGATAAAAATGAATTAGCAGGAAAACTACTACAGTCAAACTCCACACTCCCTGTACACCCCCCCCTCCCCACCCGGGATGGCTTGCAAGATCGTCTGCGTTCACGGAGCGGGGATGGCCCGCACCCTTTCGTGAACACGGGTGGGGGGGGGGGCTTTTCTCGAAGGCTGGTGTTTAGTAGTTTCTGAACCAGTCGTTTTATGAAAATTATTCATTAAATAATAACAATATAAAATTAATAGATAATATATAATAATTATAATAATAAAACCCATATTTGTATCGGCCTTTCCAAAATATAATGGGAGAATAGAGGAGAGCTGCATTTTCTTGTTGATTGAAGTTCATAATTCCCTAGAACCCCCCCCCCAGAACAATGAATTAACAGAAATAACGTGTTTCTATTATGAAGTAGAATTGCACATTGCATAGAAGTTTATAAAAGCTTCTCGTCCAACATTATAAGCGTCAGCCTTAAATAAAAAGTAGCATTTTTTTGATTTTTGAGCCGTACACGATGCCTTTAGTTGGATCCAGAACACACATACTTGACAACCATATTTTGATAACTCGATAGCGTGATTTAATCAAAAAAAAAAATATTCCTTTTAAGAAAAAACCCCAGAAAAAATTGTTGAAAGAACCCGGAGGAGACTCGGGGGCGGTGCCCCTCCACTCCAGTCTCATGCAAAGTCTTTTGTGCGATCTGGCAATAGAAGGGAACCAAACAAAGTCCAAACAATCGTTGAAGAATGGAGGGGTGGGAGTAGGGAAAAACACTGCTTTTCGAACAGAGTCCCTGATGAGAATGATTTTATTTCAGACACAATTCTTCCGGATCCGCAGATCAGATGCAAGTTTTAAGTTTACGCGTAGGAAAGTGTGTTGCGCTTTGATGTTGAAGAAGAAAAGAGACAGCATTTCTATGATAATTGCCAACATGCGCGTGTATGACATATTTATGTAGATTACGCGGCGCTTTGATTAGTCGGCAAATTTGTAAACAACTATTGAAATGCATTTTCCCACGATTGGCTCAGGTATACAATTTCACGCAAGGGTTGCTATCTTTTTATTCTCAGTTCGACATAATATATTGCAAGATTTCTAACATGACACCAAGTAATCAAAAAATTAATTTACTCCTCTAATTCTTTCTTCTTTCTTTGTCATTTCTGTTTTTTTTTCTTCATAATTTAAGATCAAGAGTGGGGCGACCCCGCCCTAAATCGACGATACATTTAAGCCTATAGGAGCGGCCGGGATTAATGGGCATCACTCCGAACTTGAGTGTGGGTGGGGGCAGGGGTGGTACAACATGGACCTCGCCTCGGCTTTCCAGCTACTTTAATACTCAAAATATTTTAGGAACAAATGGCAATTTTCCTTAAATGTGACATATTCCAACATTCAAAATTATCTTATGAGATGCAGAAAATGTATAGGAACAATGCAAGCGATTTTTTTCCCCCAATGCAGTCCGTTGATTGGGAGTAAATGTCAAATTAGCTTAAAATCGCAAAATCGCTGTGACGTTACTGCGATATAGACATAATTTGATTTTATACAGAGAAGGGGGTTCGTAATAGCTGTGAATTACAATTTTATTATTCACAGGAATACCACGAACTCAGGAAAGCATTAATTTCTTTGTTTGAATGTCCATATCAAATAATATATCAGTTTTCTCAAAAATCGCATCACAGCAAATCGCACAGTGTGAGACTGGCTTTAAGCCCCAAACTTTTGAGCTCAAAATTTTATACCAATTCAGTAGGGTATAGAATGCACAATTAACTCAAATATAAATCAAATGTACGAAATCATATTGCACATATAACTCCAATATTTACCTCAAAACTTTCAGCTCGCGCTTCGCGCTCTCGGATGCTAAATAGGGTCTATAGTACACAATAATAGAAAGTGCCCCTTTATTCGATATATCTTTTAAAACCCAAAATTTTCGGGTACTAAGCCATAATGCACAAATATCTCCAATTTTGAGCTCAAACATTTCGGCTCGCGCTTCGCGCTTGCAGATACCAATAATTCAGTAAGGTAGGCCTACATAATGCGCAATTAACTCAAATTTGTACCTCAAAGTTTTAATCTCACGCTCGCGGATACT
Source organism: Paracentrotus lividus (assembly GCA_940671915.1). NCBI lineage: Eukaryota > Metazoa > Echinodermata > Echinoidea > Camarodonta > Echinidae > Paracentrotus > Paracentrotus lividus. Next base: position 25,365,116 of record CALNVZ010003433.1, read on the forward strand.
AAATAATAGTCTATACTGGACAATTAT
>CALNVZ010003433.1:25409665-25426367 GCA_940671915.1 Paracentrotus lividus
ATGTTACCTTGTCGATGAAGAGCCGAGATCAGCGGGTGCCGAGATAGTGTTACAAACTCTTCAATATTCATTAATTTTATCAAAACCATCATGGATTTTTGAGAGGGAATACTTATGCCTTCAGTTTTACTTATCGAGGCACCGTACCTGTCCCCTATGCACCCTGGATCGGTGCCCCTAATTACATCGATTAGAATGTTTGTTTGTTTTTTTTTAATTGTGAATAGTGAAATATCTGCGCTTCCATTATCCATGTTATCTACACCAGGCACACAGAGAAAGATTAACGAAAGAGTGAGAAAATTTTGGATTTTTGAATGTCAGAAATATGCATTTTAGACTGCAAAATACTGTAATAATGTCATAAAACTGTTTTATATGATAACGAATTTGTAATAGATAGATTTATCATGTTTATATGCATATAATATAATCTTTTTTATTTTCTTGATATCAAAATATTGGGGGGGGGGGGATGATTGTACACACCATCCCCCCCCCACACAATCGACACCCATGATTCATACAAAGTCAATGCAAATTGTGTTTTCAGCTAAAATTCATAAATGAGTGATTAATTTAGCTTTTACCAATAAAAATCATTTAATTTGCTGCTATCTATGACAGAAATAATGTCGCCGACAATTTTCATCGAAAAAACAATAAAATAATAAAAAGGTAAGAAAACGAAGAAAAGCATGAGAAATTCAAAAAACAATAAAATACATAAGAAATCAATTGGGATACCGGATTTTAGAGCAAAAATGCACTGTCGCATATAGCGGCAAAAAAATATTCCCCTTTATGACGAACAGTATAGTATATTACATATGCATTATGGGAGTACTTATTATACTGTTGAATAATAGGGCTGAATGCGAGCGCCGAAGCGCGAGCTTAAAATTTTCTCATAATATTTGAACTGAAACATGTATTTGTACGCTTACATGACTAATAAACGCGAAATTGATGGACGGGCTAGGGGGCTTTAACTGGTATTAGAAGCGGAACATCGACTAATGCCAACAAAGCAAATCTATATAAAATGGACTAATTCCAGTTAGGGTAAATTGTCGACGCGCGAAGCGGCGAGCTAGGAAATTTTTCAATAATAATGACCTGATGAACCAAGATACTTGCAGCTTCATTGGGAGCACGGAAAAGGGGAGGGAGTGGTGTCTTTCAAACGTACCATTCAGTGAAGTTAATACATGAATAAAAGATGAACAAAGACAAGTGACAGTTTTCACTATCTTATATTATTGCGAGCGCCAGCGCGAGTTAAAAATTTCAGTGACCCTGGCCAGATTTTTTTAACAATTTAAGATTTGAGAGCAAAGTAGCGACTAATTGAAAAAGGTCATTTACCCCCGGAGAATACTTGGCAAGTTGTATCTATATAACAATGGTCCGAGTTCCAAAAATACACACATACACTGTTCGTCATAAAGGTGGAATATTTTTTTCTGGCTCAAGCGACATTATGTTGCTCCGTTCTTAATATCTTGAATGTGTTTGTCACCGCTTTCACTTTCTGGGATCCTGGGTATATCTGGGACGTTCCTTCAACCCTTCCCGGGGATTTTTCTTCAAAAAAGTTTGTCACCCCCAGAAGATGGCAATTTTCGTCATTTTTTCTTATTTTTGGGGCCCTTTTTTGTTCACGCGACCCACCAAGGCCCCATCAGTTCTATCCCAAGGAAATACATCTGAGGTGGAGATTTGTTATTGTTCTTTAAATTAAATCTAGAGTTATGGTTACAGGCTCGCCTCTTTTGTCTAGGGGTGGGATCAAAATTTATTTTGATTGGGGTTCAACATTCATTATATTCATTTTTACACCATGGAAATTTTTATCTTCCGTAAATTGTATTGTAAAATCTCAACCAAACATAAATCAAAATAAAGTATTATCAATAATGACTTTTTACAGCCTTGTCATCGAGGCTAAACAAAATTTAAAGGGAAAATGATGATATTTAAGGGTTAAAGGTGGTTTTTAATTTCTTTTGTTTTCAGCATAAAGATGGAATAAAATATTCCGAATTTTCACCAATCTCGTTTTTTACTTCAACCCCTCCCCTAGACAAATGACCTAAGCCTGTCCCCAGAAATATAGATTTAACTTAACATGCTTAAAGAACAATATAAAACAGTACACCTCAGTCGCGTTTCCTGGGGGTAGGACTGAGGGGGGCTTGATCGGCCGGGAAAACAAAAAGGGGCCCCAAAATGAGAAAAAATGACAAAAATGGGCATCACAGGGGTTGACAATTGTTTTTTTGGAAAACGGCCCACTTGAAGGGTTGGGAGAATGTCCAAGATATAGCCAGGGTCCCAAAAAGTAAAAGCAGGGACAAACATATTCAAGAAATTAAGTCAGAGCAAACATGTCGCATAGCGGCAAAAATATCAACCTTTATGAGACAGTGTATATAAGGCTGTTATTTTTGTGAACTAAATTCACCTTGAGAGATAGAGAATGAGCCTAATTATATTAATCATTCATTACTATTATTGTTATTGTTATTGTTATTATTATTATTAATATTTATATTATTATTACATATTATTGTATTATTATTGTTATTACATTATTATTTGTTTGAACTATTGCTATATTGTTATTCACTTATTAGGGTGTTAACTTATTGAGTATTATATTTTATCATCATCAAATATATTATATTATACTAATTCATTGTATTTTAGTCCAACGGAAATTATTCTTTAACCTAGACGTACATTAATATATTCTAGCTAATCAAATATTCATTAACAATTCCTGCTAATTATTGAAATAGTTCTTCTTTATAGAATTGGAATCGTTATATAATCTGAGGGAGTGATTTATTATATAGTGATAGATCTTACATTCCGCAGAAGAGAGTGAAAGTTTAAATACACGGCAGGTGTTAAATATAACACCTCGCCCGGAATCTTACCGCACAACCCGACGTGAGTTATAGTTAACACCAATTATGCTGATCTGTAGAAACTATCATATTAATACTAATCTGGTGTATTTTTAAACACCCACCTGGTGTTAATTTGACATTTTCGTGGTGTTATTCTAATTTGATACCAGTGTGTGTTGTTTCACTGGCTGTTAATTTTGTAATAGAATGCTATCGAAATCTCGGGGATATATGTAATAATACAAGTCGTCATCCAGCCTGAATGAATAGATAGCAGAGCGGATTACGCTAGTTTGAGTCAGGTTGAATCGAATTCTAGTTGTGTTAATTTAACACATCGTGTGGTCAGGTATGAATTCCAGTGGCCGGTAGTTAAATACACCACTTTTGGAGTTAAAAATATTCAGTTAACTTCATAAACTAACTAAATTTGTCTGCTAATATTGTTGTTCATGATACTATATATATAATATATTCTAAAGATATTTAACTTTTAACCTGCAAATAATTTCAACAAAGTGCTTTTTCAAGAGCATTTGTCTTGAACACCGGAGTGGTGTTCAGAGAGATAAGCAATCTGATTCCGAAATCTAACACCAACCAATTTAAACCCGCATGGTTTGCATATTTAAACACCAGCGTTTTGCAGTGCGATAGAGACACACAAAAAAAAAATCAAAATCAAGTGGCCTGTTTATGCTATCTACATCGATACGATGAATCAAATAATTTTGCAAGCAGGCTATCTATATGGCAATATATCACAATGCTACACTCGTTGTTTATTATATAGTGGGTATAGAGGCTTATTGCTCGAGTTTTCGGCATTTAGTTACATGATTTGTTAGCGAACCATTGGAGATGTTGTGCGTTCAACACTTATATTATGTTCTTATCTTCAATCAGTAAGGTCCGATCCTCTTCATTCTGGAGCTATTTGCATTACCTATCAAAATAATGAAAAGGGCGCTGGACTGTTGGCTTGTTTAACATTGGGTCATGACAATGACGATATCGTAGCCCGCGAGGGGGGGGGGGAGTGTAGTAAGGGGTGGGGCGCGCGTCGGACGTAAATCGGGGGTGGAGGCGCATGCGTGTAAATTTGAAAATAGAGTTGGATACAAATGACGGCATTCGAGTTATTATGTTCGAAGGCAGAACAGGCGCGCGCGATATACAGATGTGACACCCCGGGGGCCCGTGTCGTGATTATGATTGGCGGCCATTTTTCCCCTTTACACACGGGCGAGCCAATAGGTAACTCGATTCTCTCACCGTTCAACTGCCAAACGGGAGTTTGAACGATATAGCGCGGTGGGGGGGGGGGGGGGAGGGGGGGGACTGGGGTAGGTGTTAATTATTTTACATTCCATTTTTTTGTTTTGTTTTTAACATAGTGCTCAAGACTTGTGTGGCCCTCGTAAGGTCAATTTGGCGCCTCTTTTCAAGTCATATATTTGGCGACCTTGGGATTGCGCCATGACTATTAATTACTTTAAAGTGCATGCATCTGAGCTTATTGAGCTAATAACGTTTTTGGCTATGCAAGGGCCATTATTCATTTTTTTTTCTAAGTTTTGAAATTCAATCACGCGAAAAAAAAAAAAGAGACAAAAACAAAACAAACAAAAAACAATGAACGACACGGAGAGTACTACGTAATGAGCATAAAGCGAGAGTGAAGGAGACCGTAGAAATAACTGAAATGACTCTATGAAAGCAGTGTAACCTTTTAAGTAAGTTGCCTATATTTCTTTTCGCTTTTCAATGAAACAGCAAGCAGCTATAGGCATTCCAAATGTTTTTTTTAATTATTGAGAGGAGTGAAGGTCCGCGAGCAGCTAAAAAAAATTGCCATTTGGACCCCAATTAAAAGTAACGAACGAACAGTTTGCATCATGCATTTTGGCTTCATTTGCCCTATTGACACAAAGACTTACGATATTTCATTAATTATCAGCCTCAAATTTGGAACTATACAGTCCATAGGACTACAATTAGGACTAGGTTAGGATAAAGATAATCTCTTGGGAGCACCTGTCCATGATGAGCTTCGAAGATGAAATCAATTCGTACTTTTTCAATCCATCACAACTTTATGTTAGCAGCACAGATCAAAACTCACACTGAAACGTTTAAATGAAACATATCATGCAGCGCCTTCTTTTAATGCCATTAGTCGTGGTGATTCTCCCATAAAAAAATCGGTCTGTCCGGATTTTGCAGAAATTTATTGTGTTGTATAGGACGCGCACGGGGTAGCCCGAGTTGTGTAACTCGCTAATTGGACTGGGGGGGGGCGCCTAAAAGGCCTCGCCGCCCAGGAAACTTTTTGCATAAATTATTAACCGCGAGAAGCTTGTGGCCGCCGATTTTTGTATGACTTTTTTTTTTTAAAAGTCTTGCGACACGCGGTACCCTGATCCGTGAGTACGCATAATGTACCGTGCGTCAGCACACAAAATTGCTCCAAAACGGTGAATTTCAATGTATGATTCATACAAGTCAATGCAAATTGTGTTTTCAGCTAAAATTCAAAATGAGTGATTAATTTAGCTTTTACCAAATAAAAAATCATTTAATTTGCTGCTATCTATGACAGAAATAATGTCGCCGACAATTTTCATCGAAAAACAATAAAATAATAAAAAGGTAAGAAAACAAGAAAAGCATGAGAAATTCAAAAAACAAAAATACATAAAGAATCAATTGGGATACCGGATTTTCAGGTACAATTGATAGGAATGCAGATAAAAACTCACACCAAAAATTAGCATTCTAGAGCTGAATTAGAGCAAAACAAAAAGTATGATTTCATGCATAAATTAGCATAATTAATTAATCAAAAATAAATTTAAATTTTTTAAATGATATAATTAATTTGTGTAAGTCTGTGAGTTTGTCGATCACCGATTGCGCATAAGGCGGATGGGGTAGCCCCCAGTCTGCCAATCATCAGTCTAATTAGGTGGCCTCAGGTAGAGCAGGCAGCAGCGATTTGATCTTTTCATGATGGCTGCAATTCGCCATCGCTCTTAATTCCTATTTGAGAGAGCTCATCGATATCCGCCGAATCTGAGGGGGGGGGGGGGGGCTAAAGCCCCCCCCCCCAGTCTGGCCAACCTCCAAAATACCCCAGTCTAATTAGGGTTAAGGCACTCAGGCATATCAGAAGCAAGGCAGCAGCAGATCCCATTATCCCTTTTTCATTAGAATGGCTGCAATATCGCCAAGATCGCTCTTAATTCATATGAGAGGAATGCTTCATCGGATAAATAACACTTTTATTTCATTCGACATAATTTTTATGGATAGCTTAAGCTAATTGCTGCATGGTTTAGTGAACACAATCCGTTCAGTAGGGGAGACCGGGGACAATTGTAACACTTTTTTTTTTTCAAATTTGACTTATCAACTTTATTATAACTTAAATACTTGCTTACAACCAAGTAAACGAAATTTGGATATCTTAGCTCGACATATGAATAGGTTTGGGTTAAGTAACTTTATTTTTGAAGCCATTATCATTTCAAAACACGAGGTCGAGTGTTACTGCCCCTAAACCAGGGGCAATTGTAACAGACGAAGGCCTACAGGGCAATTGTAACACATGAAATTATCACGTTTTGCTTTTCTTTATCAAAGCTATGCACGTGACAGATCCAAGATTTAAACAACATTAACCACGTCAGCTAATTATTATAAAACATGACAATGCTTGAATTAAGTTACATTATATTTTCCACTTGTTATACATGGCATTGGATTATTGCAGAAGTTTACGTGCTCTGTACGGGCGATGACAGCGCGCTGAATTGTCCCGGGGCTATAGGTACGGGGCAAAATTATTTCCTAAACGGCATTGTTACTATTGCCCCTGTGGTGGGCGACCATATTTGGAGAGATTTTTTTCTATCTTAGCTTAGGTATTCATCGTTGAAACGTTAGTAAAATATGGCCTAAGAAAATAATTTCCAAATATATAAAAATGACAGCCGTACGTATAGCTCATCCACATATTTGTCCAGAAGAAAAACAATGGGTAATGTGAAATATTACTTTTCCTACTCAAAAAACGATTTTTCTGCTGTAGACAGTTATACGAACCGTTAAATCTGCTAATACTCAAACAGCATGAGGAGCGATGAAATGCGCATGCTCTGTACAAATTTTAAGTTTGTAGCGTGTTTCTGCTATAGGGATGGGAGCCCTTGTTACAATTGCCCCGTGTTACAATTGTCCCCGGTCTCCCCTAGGCCTATCCACCCACAGAGTGGATATCCACCCAAGCTAAGGGCCCACAGAGCGGCCCTTCTAGACATAGAATTCATCTTCAAACGGATTCCATGATAAACTCGTCACACCAAACGAGTTCTCAATACATTCTTTATATAGAAACCATTGACCATAATCAGGAATAACTCGGTAATCGAAACTGCTCTCTGCATTCGCATTCAAACTTACTCTAATGACCCATATTCGAGTAACGTTTTGACGTTACAGGTCATATACACTAATAATACAGTATAATGATTTTGTATACGCTGTCTGAACCCCACTAACAAGTCGACCAGAGTTAGGCCTTGAAGACTTTGAAAACCATATTCTTTTTGTTATTGTTTATCACCGATGACGCCTCGAAATGATAACCCATCGCTCCAGTAAGTGTTCCTGGGGACTTGCGATAGTCGTCAGCAAGTTTGTTCTACTTTCTATTGCTACCGGGATCGTCAAATCTTTTGATGTTCTGATTACAACAATGGCTCAACGTCTTCAATTAGACAACGTAACGATAAGATTTCTATGCAGCCTTCCTGCGACCCTGATGTATGCATGTTGTGAGTGAAGATATCTTATTTTGTTTATTTATTTATTTATTTCTATGGAAAAACTTGGAGTTTAGTAGGGGCCTATATACGTATTGGAGAACGCTGTTCAATGTTACTTTGTAAAACTTCCCAAACCTAAACTATCGTAACAGGTTTTCCCAGATGATAAGCAGAACTCGAATTGTTAGTTATTTTTATCTATGGATTCAAACAAATAATGAAATATTAAATGCATAATTTTAAAGTTTATCTTTTCATCTTTCTTTTGGCACCAAACACAATTAAAAAAAGCCTCGCATATAGAAGAAGAAGAAGATTTTTACATTTTACAAATCAAACCAAGTTTGTGCAGATCAAAGCAATGGTCAATGATAGGAATCGCACGGGATTCCCCAGCAATGGATGACTCTTTGTATCCACCATTTTATCCACCTTTAATTATAATAGGAGATTCGATAAATGGGGCTAAAAAAAAAAAAAAAAAAAAAAAATGCTAATGAACCCCCCCCCCCCCATTTCTGAGGCAAGTTTGTTACATCTCGCCCACTCATTTGGAGCAATCTCATTTTTACAATGATTTTGAAACCCTTCTGGTTCATCTATGCGTGGCTGTTTTGTAATGCATTCGATGACAGATGAAAGAAGAAACGTTGAACTTTGAAGTGGTGCACTTATTAATTATTATATCTTTATTTGCTTGTTTTCAACGAGAAAAGGACTAACTATTCGCGTTCTGTCACGGGAGACACTACAATGCATCCCAGATAAAAGTAAACCCAACTTTGCGAGCCTCGTATTAAAATTGTATTACGTAAGAGTCATTATTTTTATATCATATCAAAGAGTAACTCATATGCTATCCGGTCATACCAAAATCATACCTGTTCTGTCAAGGATGACTGACCACTCGAGTTCTAAACAATTTTGGTCAAAAACAAATTGTTCCAAGTTTTATCAGAATCCTGGCTTTCTGATCATTCATTCTTTGTGTGAGGTCCATGCATAAGCATGATAAGGGACAATGGATTTACTGGTCTATTGAAATGCAAACTTGGAAAATTTGAATTTTAACGCTTGTTTTTTAAAGCCTAAGTGCTCAGCCATCCATCACAACACCTTTGTAAGTTTGGTATCATTGAATAGAATATGAGTTACTCTTTTATTATGAAACAAGTATCAAGTTTATATAAGCAATAAAATTTTAATATGAGGCTCTCAAAGTTGGGTTTACTTTTTTCTGGGACGCACTGTATAGGCTACCAGACCCCAAAGAAAGTATACGCCCCATCACCCCATCTACCCCAAATTACATGTCATTCTACCCCTCTCAAAACAACTTCTTGATAATAGGCTGGGTTTTTTTTTTAATAGTATGTTTACAGTCAAATCATTTCTACTTAGGCTATATTCACAAATCCGCAACGACTCTGGATAGTTGAAAGAGAGTCAGGCTATAGCTCAGTGAGCACTGTAGATATAAACATGGTGGATTTTCTTTTGTACAGCTTTCTTAGGCAAGCAGTACGAAAGAAATGCTTCAAAAATGGTGTTGCGTAGACTCTCTCTATGGCATTGTACAGAATCCCCATAAAACCATCAGCGATGTGTAAATGCAGCTTTAGTAATGATATATTCGAACAAACTGTTATTAAACATGTTAAAGAATGAAATACAATATTTTGAATCCAAATTTCATACATTAGTTGCTGCTTTGTCGGACAAGCAACTTGTTTGTCCGAAATGGCAATAACCAATTGGGTTCCAAATATTTAGTTCTCACAGCTAACAGAGAGGTGAAAGCCAGCTCATTGGTTCCCGATACAGTCACATAAAATTAGACATTTTTGACACCTTGAAATATTAATTTTTCCGTGGAGATTTAGAAAATACTTCTGATTGCATTGATTCTGGAGAGTAATTTATTCCACTCAGCGCACTATTTTAACAATAATGTTACACCATTTCAGCTCCAATCAGTGTGCTACTACTATACAATTTCAACACACGTTCTGTTGCGATGTCGGGTGGTCTTGTGGCTGCATCATGTGTTCTCGCAGTTGCTTTCACCGAAAACAGGATTGCTGCAGGAGTTTGTCTCGTTTTTTTAGGTAAGCCCCCCACCCCCCCCAAAAAAAAAAAAAAAAAAAAAAAAAAAAAAAAAAAAAAAAGAAAAAAAAAAAGTAAAGGATTATTCCAAAAGAATTAAACGAATTTTATTTGCATGGACAATCAAAAATTTTGATTTCACTTTCGGTCAAATTTTAATAATAGTGAACATAATTCAACATATTAAATAAAATTATGCATGAAATTTATTTGATAAAGCACTGTAACCTAGGCGGAGTCGCCTGCCAAAGGCCTACAGGGCCGCGACGTATCGATAAATTACCAACTTTTGAAAAGATGGCTAATATATTTGTTCACTTTATTGTGGGATCTTTTTTTTAATTATTATCATTATTTATGTTATTTCTTTCTCTTTTTTTTTTACGTTGTATGGTTGCTAGGGATCTTATTTCTGATATTAATCAGTATTGATTTTACTCTGTCCTACATGGTATACACGAAAAGGTGGTCATAATTGACCTGGACATATAGGTGGTATCAAGTATTGCCATGTTGAATATCTATCAACTGAAGGCGATTTTACCATGCAATATATTATTCGGCATTTCCAATATCATTCATTGGAAACCTATTATGGTTTGTATTTGTTTGTTGTTTTTCTTTTAAATCATACAGGTATGGGGCTCTCGATGTTATACATGACCACAACACTGTCAATCAATGAATTCTTCCCAAAAGATTTCGTTTTAATGAATATTTTTGCAAATTATGGTTTCTTCATTGGCTCTATACTGCTCCCAATTGTTACGGAGAGGGCGCTGCAAGCTTATGGATATACCGGAGCTCTCATTATACTTGGCGGAATCACTTTGCACCTTGTCGTATGTGGCGCAACGATCCGAAAGGCACCGAGTCAAATTGACCAAGAACAACATGAGGAACCAGATGAACAAACATTAAACCTTCTTGAAAGCGATACTTCAGAATCAGAAGCAGAAGCTTTGTCGTTTGAAGAAGAGAACAGTATTACCAGACCTGAAGAGAGATGTGCGATCCAGCAGAATGGCTCAATCAGTGATCTTCAACGCAAGAAATCCAGACATAAACATACACGAGGTTCTTCAAGGATATCATCGTTGCTCCATACTGGTACACCCTCCTGTGGATTATTAAACGAACCATTGTTTCTCTTCTCCCTTCCCATCTACTTCTTGCTCTTCTACATAACTTCCTCATGGATGGTGATCTTGGTACCTAATGCTGAGCAATTAATGTTCATAGCGCCCTCTGCGGCTGTCTTTCTATCCACCCTGGGTGCCATAGGGGGCTTCATTGGTCAGAGTTTCCTGTGTATCCTCATTCGCAAAGGCTTCAACGAATTCGTCATTTATATCTACGTTGGAATCCTATGCACGGCGTCTTTTCTGCTAGATTTCACCAGTTCAGCTTACATGGTGCGTGCGGTCATGGCTTTTGCTCAAGGATTTTGTATATTCATCGAAGATATCGCAGTCGTGTCGTTATTCAAGGAAGCCGTCTTTGATGAGAGGAACTTTAGTATGGCAGTAGCGATCGGTTCTTTCGCAAGCGGACTGGGGACGATATGTGCTGGTGCCTTCTCAGGTTTGTATTTAATGGGGCTGTTCATTATTTGGAAGGTTCGCTTATTCGGATTTTTTGTTTGTTTCATACAAGCAACGGAAAAATAATCCAAAAGTTTCCACAGTTTCGATTCTTCGAAAATGATATACGTTTTTTTTTTCCTGAGAATTAAATCATACGGCCACTTTTTCGAAAATTTGAAAAAAAAAAATTATTCTGAAGATCCTTTTTGCGGTGCATTTCATTATTTACATTCCACATCAATTCTACTCTATAGGTAAAATGTAAAGTTAACGTATACCAATGTGCGGCATTAAATCGTAATTAAACAAGGCGCGTTCATTATCTAAGAGGCCAGACGCAACAAAGTGACGTTGGAAATACGGCTGAGAAGCGCAGAAATCTATACAGCTGGCTGCAATAATAAATTAGCTCACAAAAACTCGCGTAAGAAGACTTCCCTGCAGTGGAATGGTATTGTCAGTTCGGTTGAGCAATCTACTCGTGGAGATAAAGAAATTGATGAACACTTTATCATGTTGTTAGTTAATAGATTCTTCAGACCAGATGGAGGAAGTACACATTTGGGCAAGCTTATAACATTATTGTGCTGAAGTTGTAACCAGAATATGCAATTCATATAATTGATGCTCAAAACAATGACATAGATTGTGAACTTGTCACAAGTCTTGCGAAGACGCCGTTCACATGTTTCTATGCGATATGCATGTGATAAGCGTAAAATTGACTAGTCGAGGAAAGAACCTCTTATGATTATGTTCAAAGTGACAGGACTTTTTTTTAAATCAATTAAAATGAATGTAGGGGAGACCGGGGACAATTGTAACAGTTTTTTTTTCCAAATTTGACCTATCAACTTTATTAAAGCTAAATACTTGCTTAAAACTAAATAAAATGAAATATGCATATCTTAGCTTGACATATGAATAGGTTTGGGCTAAGTACAACAAGTCATTTTGAAGCCATTACCATTTCAAAACAAGAGGTCGAGTGTTACAATTGCCCCGGCGTGTCCAGGGGCAAAATTGTAACAGACGTCCGGGGCAATTGTAACACATGAAATTGTAACATTTTGTTTTTCTTTATCAAAGCTATGCACTTGACAGATCCAAGATTTAAACCACATAAGCTAATTATGATAAAACATGACAATGCTTGACTCATTTATATTATAGTTTCCGCTTGTTATATTCATGATATGGGGCAAAAGTTATAATTTTTTTTTTTTTTTTTTTTTTTAGGTTGTTGGGGCTTCACCCTTTAACTGTAGAACTATAGAACCTTCATCAATTCATAGTTTGGTTCTTTATCTACTTTGTACCTACCCAATATATCTTTAAACTGACAACTGTGGTATAAAATATTATAGTAAATAGTGGTAGAAAAATACGCGTTGCGATTGGCTAGGTCAGTACCACGTGACCTACCTTCATTTTGTTATATTGTACATATGTACAATATAACTTTCTGTTTTTGGAGGGTAAAGGCCTCGTCACACCGAGTCCGGTCCGGTAACCGGTACGGCAAACCGTCTCAAATCGCCCCAAGAGCGATCCCATAAAAACCGTACCGGTTGCCGTTCCGGCTAGTACGGCACAGCCCGTGTTTGTTGTGACCAGTCTCATTGCAATAGTACACGGCCGATTCATTTCGACCGTTTTTGCCCATTGTTGAACCGGAACGGGCCCGTGCCGTGACCCGGACCGGACTCGGTGTGACGAGGCCTTAAAGCCCGTGTTAAATGAATGGGGAGAGTATACGGAAGCTTTAAAGTGCCATCTACTTGACGAGATAGTGAGATATTTTATCTCGCCATGTCGACTTAATAGCCTTATTATGTCGACAGCTATCTCGCCACTGGGCTCGTCGACGATACAACGCTTCTATCAATAAGTCGACTGGGCCAAGTGGGCGACTAAGCGCATTCTGCGCGCTGTGCACTTATTCGACGATGTAATTCTGTTTATAAGTCGACTTGTGGGCGAACTGGATCACACGGTATACTCGCCAGGTCGAAACATGTACAACGTTTTAGATGAGAGTTGAGAGCTGCACAGGGATAACCGTATCTCGCATGTCGACATCGGTGGTAACTTTAAAGCGGTCGACTTGGCGGCAATGATAAATGCGGTACTCGCCATGGTCGACACTGTCAGAGCCTTTAGTAAAGTCGTATGCTTAGGCCGAAGAGTACCGCAATGGCGCATTCAGGGCTAAGGGGCACACATGGACGGGAGCATAAAATATCTCTACTATCTCGTCAAGTAGATTGGCACTTTAAATCGTCCTAAGAGTATCGATTCTATCGATTACCTTGTTGCGCCAGCGCGTAATAACAGTAAATGGTGCGTACAAAAAGTTAATAACACTGGATACGCGGAGCAACAGATTTTACTCACAATAGCTTTAATTAGCACCAAAAAATTGGCAAACATAAAACCAGATTAGGCAAGGTAAAGATCTATGTGGTCTATTTACTATAATAAATAGTGAACGCTCCATCTTGCACATTACTGGACTATAGAACTCCAATACTAAATTACCCCTCGTGCAGATCTATTCACCTCGGCCTGCGCCCTCGGCGGAAACAATCTGCACGTCGGTATAATTTAGTATTGTCGTACTTATAATCCATATTGCGCGATAGATTGTAACACTATTTATTAATATTAGGAATACTCCTTTGACTTTAACACATTCTTTCCAATAAAGTATATATTGTCGATGAAGAGAGTAAAAAATGACAGGTTTTTTTTTTTTTTTTTTTTTTAGTAAAATCAATCTCAAAATTTACGCACTTTTTTTCTGCAAAATCAATATTTCTTTGCCCTGGTTACAAAATTATCATAATATTTCGAGGGTATCTATTGGATAAATATATTATTTATCTTGTAGGGCTCCCATCTCTCCTCTCTCTCTCCTTCTTCTTTCTTTCTGTCTTATTGCTCCTTTCACTCCATCTTTACCTTTACTTTCCTATCTCGCCTTCCCCCGTCTCTCCTCCCCCCTCTCCATTTCCTCCCCTTCCTCTCTCTTCTTTCTCTCTTTTAATGTGTGTTTTTTTAATAAGAAAAAGCAAATCAGGGGGGGGGGGTTTCCGTAATCTTTCTCATTTGTATAGGATCTATAAAATTAAGCCTTTTCGGATTTCCATGGGCATCCTGTCAGTGCTTCTCATATGTTTTATCGATCATGACCATGTACACTCGACAAATAAAATAAATAAATCAACTCAAATTAATGTTCACAGTTATTAATGTCTAATGTTCTCATGTTTGAGCTCATAGATAAGGTTACCTTTGTAATTGTAAACAAAGCACTATAATTGACTATACTATTCAAACTATGAAGCTCTGAAGTTCTTAGTAAAGTTATATAATTATTAAAACAACAAGAATAAAAAGAAAACTTGAGGCTCTGATTACAATGAAGACAAATGATGAAAAAATAAAGCATTTTTTTTCGGACAAATCAATATTTCTAATATTTCAAAACGTATTGGGACAGATATGTTCAAATTTTATTTAATTCTCATGTCTGGAGCGCTATAGATATGGTTAACTTTTGTTTTGTAAAGCATTTATTGAAAATTCATTCAAAGTTATGAATGTTCTGATGCTTGAGCTTATCGACAGACTACTCCTATTTACAATTTCGGCATTTAAAAGAACTAATGTTCACTTCTTCATATTGTTACTTTTCGTTTCTAGTAAGTGAGTATAGAATTATAAATTAAAATAAAAACAAAAAACTTGAGGCCGGATACAATGAAACAAATTATAACAAACTAAGAGACACCCTTTTTCGGACTTAAATCAATATTTCTCTGCCTTTTCAACAAACGTATTGACAGTATGTTCAAAGTTAATTTAATTCCATGTCTGGAGACTTAAATAAGGCCATTTTCCTTGTAATGAAATAAATGATTGACAGATACGTTCAACGTTATGCAAATGTCATTTCTAAGCCCCCCCCTCCCCACTTTCGTCAGGAAACGTGTACAAAAACCGGAAAAATGACCATACATTTGTTATTTAGCCTGTTCAGCCCCCAGCCACCCCCCCCCTTGCCGCTCAGCCCCTCCACTTCAAAAATGCTCCGTGCCCCTGATTGTTATATATTAGCTTGTGTTGATGCAGCGGAAAGCTGCTTAATACCGCGCGAGTTCCTACGGGAGTTACTTTTGAATTTTTAACAGAAAAGACCTTCAGGGCATTGAACAGCTTGTTACAAGGCAATTGTAACAGCTTGTTACAATTGCCCCTGACAGAGGCGACCATATTTGGAGAGATTTTTCTTCTATCTTAGCTTAGTATTCATCGTTGAAACACGTTAGCAAATATGGCTAAGAACTAATTTCTAATATATAAAATGACAGCCGTAGCTAATCACATATTTGTCCAGAAGAAAAACAATGGGTAATGTGAAATATTTCTTTTATGCTCAAAAAAACGGTTTTTCTGCTGTAGAAAGTTCCACGACCCGTTAAATCTGTTAACACTCATACAGCATGTGAGCGATGAAATGCGCATTGCCCTACAAATTAAGTTATATAGCGGTTGTGCTGCTAAGGAATGACCCTGTTACAAGTGTCCCACGTGTGTTACATTTGCCCGTGCGGTAACCGCTCCGGAAAGCTGAGATTCAAGCTTTATGCCCTGAACAATAAGCTGATAATAGTATATAACGCCGCGCATGCGGAATCAAACTAGCAGCGCTGATGAGTTTTGAGAGCAAAGTATACCATATTGTACAGAACTTGATCTGACTAGGCTTTCGAATGACAAAAGTGACAGGACTTTTTCTTTCCTTTGCAATAAGTTATTCCTATTTTGGAAAATTCAGACTCTTAGTGTATTAATCAAAGTGAACATTCTTTGAAAGGTAGTTGCTCGCCACATTAAAGAAAATAAGTGAAAAACTGATCCATAAAAAAAAAAAAAAAAAATCAATGGGCGCGTTTCGCTTTGAGTTGAATGGTAGCGCCCTCTATCTCTTAAGTTTACAACTAGAATTTGATATGATGGACCTGTTATATTTTTGGTTAAGGTGCTTGGCCTAAAAGTTTTGGGGAGATGAACCGTTCAGTATAGCGGATCCAGCGCGGGGCGGACGCGCGCCCGCTTAAATATGAAACTACTCTTTGACTGTTCATTGTTAAATAAAAAAAAAATCACCGGCGCCGCCCCCCCCCCCCCCCGATCGATCAGTATTACGATTCATTTCAGACATTAAAATAGTCTGAGGTCCAGGCAAAATTCCGCA
>CALNVZ010003433.1:25430390-25449644 GCA_940671915.1 Paracentrotus lividus
ATTCCTACAGTACAATATAACAAGTTTATACAACACTAAACAATTTCATCAAAATCGGATTAAGAATAACGAATCAATGATTTTTTTTTTAAGGTTTGGATTTTTCAAAAAAACAAACAAAACAAAATAAACAAAAAAATTCTGTGCATTGTATCAAGCTATTCAATTAGCAAGCTGACGGAGTCATTTTACTCACCAGCATAAACAGTGACTGAACATGCTGACGATTCAATGAATCTGAAGTGACATTGTTTATCAACGTTCTTTATATGAAAATTAATATTTATATCCCATGTTTATAGTCTGACATTCTTAATATTTTTTATCGATTCGCAGGTTATCTATTTGACGTCACCCAATCGTTCACAAAGATCTTCATCATCAACGGAATCGTCCATGCATTCATGGTCGGTCATCTCATCACTGTGGCGATCTTAATTAAGAAACGGGCAACTTGGGGAAATTTTGATCGAATCGGGATGCGAATTAAAAGGATAAAGTATCGAGATTTCGCTCCGTAAAAATGATGATGCTCAATATTATTCAGGGGCCTTATAGCCTTTTACAGTTATATTATATTTAAGTCTTTGAAAAAGGTCTAGATCCACTCCTGTTGATATAGATTTGTCCCGAAAGCAATATATAAAATGATTATTGGACGCATATATCATGGACACATGGTACAACTCTTTGGATAGTTATAAATGTTTGTTTTCTTTTGTTTTGTTTTCTTTTGTTTTCTTTTCACATTTATAACGTCTTTTTTAGATTGAAGCTGCCATACGTATACAGGAATAGTGCCATCTCAAGTCCTTAAATCCTTGTTATTGTTCTTCAAGTTAAATCTAGTTTTATGGTTTTCAGGCTTGACTCTTTTGTCTAGGGGAGGGCCAAAGTTTATTTTGATTGGGATTCAAAGTTGACTTTATTTATTTTTACACCATGAAAATTTATATCTTCCCTAAATTGTATTGTAAAATCTCCACCAAACATAAATCAAAATAAAATATCATAAATAATTTCCATTTACAACCTTGTCATCAAGGCTAAAAAGAAAATAAGGGGTAAATGATAATAATTAAGGATTAAACTTTGTTTTTTATTTCTTTTGTTTTCAGCATAAAGCTGGAATAAAAGAATTCCGAAATTTCACTAATCACCGTGACTTTTTACTATTACTATAGTAACTTAAAGACCAATATAAACAATAGGCCTACACCTCAGGCGCGTTTTCTAGGGGTAGGACTTAGGGGGGCTTGATCGGCAGGGTAAACAAAAAGGGGTCCTAAAATGAGAAACAATGACAAAAATGGGCATTATGGGGGTTGACAAGACTTTGTTTGAAAAAAAATTCCCGTGAAGGGTTGGAAGAATATTCAAGGTATAGCCAGGGTCCCGAAAAAGTACAAGCAGGCCGGACAAACATATTCAAGAAATTAAAACCGGAGCAAAGACATGTCGCTAGAGCAGCAAAAAAAAAAAAAAAAAAAAAAAAAAAAAAAAAAAAAAAAATCCACTTTTATGACGGACAGTGTATAATAAACAGTTTTGTACTTTACATAGATTTTTTTAAGTGAAATATATTTCCCAAAACAGTAACACATGGAAAGATCAAAAAGAGTGATTTGAAAATTTTCAAGAAATTAATAAATCAAGTTTAGAAACACTAATCACAAAAAATATCTTTCCTGATATTGGTATATAAATTTCATAATAGAAACAGTTATCAAAGGTTCTCACCTGCACTTACATATACATCGGAAAAACGAAATAAGTATGATCATTGATCAACTTGCTATGAATCTGATTGCCAAATTTTTTTCCTGACATCTTCTTTTTTGTTTAAACTCGATTATATTGAGTAATTTTGCTGAGTGTTCTTTTAGGTAAATTCTATTTCCAATTTCACTTATATTCTGCACAAAACTCTCACCGTTATTTGAACTTAAAAAACAAAATTGAGGCAATTTTTCCCTCAATTCTATTGTGTAATTTAAAAAAAATTTTCCTCACAATTTTGGCCTACTCTGTAGTGTTAATAGCTTTCTCAAAAGGTAAGAATAGCACAAGCATATGAGTTACGTAACTTAGGGATAGTTCGGTTTCATGAATAAAAATGTTAAAACGTTTACATTTGATATTATTTATGATTCCTCAGAAAAGTATTTTATTTGGCCTCTATTTTCTCCCCTTACATTAAAAGATGTTTTGTTTTACTCTATTTGTGTGCAATAAATGATTCAAAGAAATTCTTTTTCAAAAGGTGTAAATCCGCAGTTGAAGAGTTTCATTCCAAAAGGGATTAAATCCACTTTTGATGACAATCGAGTTATTGATATCAGGACTTTGTTCAGGTACGTAGGGGAGAGTGGGGTTAGTTGGAACACGGGGTTAGTTGAAACATTGCAATTTTCTTTAACGACAATAAAGATATTTATGCAAATTTACCCTCAAGTTGTTGCTATTAGCAACTGCCATCCACCACATTTTAGACAGCACAAATGCTTCAAGCCTCATGAAGTTAGAAAGCAAAGTTTGTTTTTTCATACTCTGAGTAAATTTTGTCATTTTTACAAATGTTTTATTAACTCAGAGAAGATCATAAATTACGTTTGCCAGTTTTTGAGTATAGCAAACAGTTATATCAAGCTACAAAACAAAGTTAAATATATGGCATGTTGTTGTCCCTTTTTTGTGCTGTAAGCTTACAAATGTCAAATGGGCCTCTGGGGTTAGTTGGAACATTTTGAATGGGGTTAGTTGGAACATGTACTAAGTAAATAGGTTTCAGTTTAATAAAAAAATAAAAATCATATAATTCGATTAAGTGTTCCGAAATATTCCTATACATGTACATTAATGCACATTGGACGATTTTATTTTGGTTTAAACAAAATATCTTGCAGAATGCTACTTCACAGGACTTCAGAATATCTGTATGTGACTGGATGCTATCAAGTGTAATAAAATATGAAGTAAACAGAGAATTTGAACACAAACCTTTAATATTTTAATTGGAATCAATAAAGCAAGTTAGCTGAACCCATGCAATAATGTTGTACGTAGTATAAATATAATTCTAAAGATACCATGCACAATGTTTCAACTTACCCCATACCTTGTTCCAACTAACCCCGTGTCCGGGGTTAGTTGGAACACTTGACATGGTCTTGTTGAAGATGGATTTTTTTCCGGAACCATCACTCAGTTTAAGAATTTTATGGGGTACATTTGTAGCATACAGATATACACTCAAGCTGATTATTTATTGTTTCTTGAAATAAATCCGCTTTTGTTTTACAGCCATTTTTGTGAAAAATGTTCCATAATAACCCCGCTCTCCCCTACCCATCTGCGGAATCAAGCTCTTCAGTTGTAGACCGTATTATGTTAACCTTTTCAAGACCAGGGGGTCAAAATGTGCCCCATACAATGTGCCCTCCAATTGTATACGCCATTTCTAATGCTTGGATCATTTTCCACCAAACTTGGTGACCTTTCCTGAAAGATATTCACAAACATTTTGATACATGTTTTGTGGGGGTATGATATTCTGTGTTACCATAGCAACCACGGATTGGCAACCATGTTACTCCAATTCTTGATCACTTTTGATATCCTGGTTACAAACGATATTAGGGTATTATCATGTTTTGTTTTGTTTTGTTTTGTTTTTTTTCTTGTTTTTTTTTCTTGTAATTGAATTGAAATAACATTACAAACTAAAGAATCACTCTGACTTCTTCTTTTGATTTTCTTTTACTTTTCATAAAGAAAAATGGCTCCAACAAAACTTCATTTTTCATTTTTTTCTTTTTCATTTATTTTCATATCTCATGTTACATCGGTATACATATTCAATGAACAAAATAATACATATGTAAAATAACATAAAGGTATAAATGGCCAATATGAAGTAGAAATACATTAAGAGAAGCATGATGGGACCTACATGAAAGCAAGCTTGTAAGGCTGTAGGCCCCAATGATTATGTGGTAATGAATAGAGAACGGATACGAATATTTAATCATGACCAGGCAAAGTACGAAAGGAAATAAAAAAGTAAAAAAGAAAAAAAAAAAAACGTGCAGTTCGTTATAGTCTTATCCTTAGCTGAGATGTTTATACATTGTACAAGGTAATAAATGCTCAGCTGGTAACAGAAACATTTCTATAATAAAAGTATTTTCGTAGCAAACATACATGCAAAACATAATTCGTCGGCTTGGAGCCAGAAGGGCGCTATTGCAGATCAAGGATGTTCCGTTTGGAGCCAGAAGGGCGCTACTACCATTGACTTTGTACAGTAATAGCGTCCTTATGGCTCTCAACGGAACATCTATAAGATGCAATAACGCCCTTATGGCTCCCAACAGTGACAATCTGGTCGTGGTAACGGTCTCATTATACATTGACATCATACGTTTCAAAAAGAAGTTCTTTTAGTTTACGTTTAAAAGTATATAAAGACGGACTTTCAATAATCTCTGTAGGGAGGGCGTTCCAGTAACTAGGTCCTATATACATGAAAGTTTTTTTGGCAAAAATTGTTCGAGTACGTGGAAGGTGATATGCGTTGCTCTGCCGTGTAGGATAAGTATGTAGGGATCTATTCCTTCGAAACATTTTGTAAAAAGATTTCAGGTAGACTATTGGTTGATAATTTGTACATAAATATACCTACGTTGAAAAAGAACAAGTCTGATATTTTTAGAATTTTGTTGATATGAAACAGGTTATTATAGTGTGTGACAGATATCCTACATTATTGACATTTCTGATCGCACGCTTTTGTATGCGGAAAAGAATGTTTATCAAATTTACAGAGGCGTTCCCCCACGCGAGAATTCCATAGTTTAAGTAAGGAGTAATTAAAGTAGAATATACCGACAATAAAATCCTCTTAGGAAAGAAGTGTTTGAGTTTGTTAAGTATACCGGTATTTCTTGAGAGGACCCTGCTCAGATAAATAATGTGTGATTTCCAAGATAAATCACTGTTTATGTAAAGTCCCAGGAATTTAGTGCAAACAACTTGTTTTAATTCGGTATCATTAAAATTGACTTGAGTAGGAAGTACTTTTATTGTATTGCTAAAAAGCATATTATTTGTTTTATCTATATTAAGAGATAACTTGTTTGCATAAATCCAGGACTGTACAGAAACAAGTTCTTTATTTAGATGGGGGTCGCGATGTGTTAGGAACAGATTAGTGTCGTCTGCAAAACAAATGAATGAAAGTAATGGTGAAGAATTCCTGAGATCATTTATATACAAGATAAATGAAAGTGGGCCTAAAAGGGAACCTTGTGGGACACCACACCACAGGTCACAATTTTGGAGTGAGAATCGTAGCCATTAATACTTACAAATTATTTTCTATTTGAAAGATAGCTTCAGCAGGTTACTCTAGCAGCATTGTATTAAAGGGGAAGTTCACCCTGTGTTTAAATTGGTTTTAAAAAATGCAGCAAAATAAACGAAAAATATGAGTGAAGGTTTGGAGAAAATAGACCAAAAAATGATGAAGTTATGAATATTCAAAGTTTCGATTCTGTGACGTCACATGCGAGCAGATATGTGTTATGTAGTGTAAATTCCATAAAATGTCGTTTTTTCCAGAAGAACTATGTCACATGTGCGGTCGATATACCATCAAACATATGTTCATATACAATGAATATATCAAATTGACCCATTCCTTTATCAAGAACCACGACAAAAGGACAAATTTATAAAATTTACATAAAACCAACGGGAGAGCTGCTCGCACGTGACGTCGCAGAATCAAAACTTTAATTATTCATAACTTCGCTATTTTTTGGTTGATTTTCTTCAAACTTTCCTTAATACTTTTTATTATATCTCTTCGTTTTTTAAGACCAATGAAATTCCAGGGTGAACTTCCCCTTTAAATGCTTACAACGTTTGTTTGAATAATTTTATCAACGCTGTTTAAATTCTGTTGGGTGGTGGTTGAGCTTTGGATGGCGCCCTTCAATCTGTGTTGGAGCCAAAGATTAACCCGTTATTTTGCAGCATATTCTTTTTGCCGATTTTCGTTTAGCTCGGGGTTTTGCTAACAAAATAATATTCAACAACCTTTCTTTGAATTTACAAAGGACAAACTTCGTTCAGTCTCACAGAAAAATGACACAAATTTGAATTTCCCTAAGACACATTGTAGATGGTAAAAATCTAGGAAAGTAAGAAAGTCTGCTTTTTAGAAGTTGATATAAACACAAACCTAAGAGCCTATTCCGCACATAATCTTACTTTATTAACTACGACACTATTATGTGCAACTGTTATTTCCTATACATTTTGTATAATAATTTGGTACTTTCACACTTCTCTTTTTGCTATTATAATCTGAACAACTTCAAAAACCAATACTGATATTATGATATTACAATTAAACAGACTTCTCATGCCCGATATCGTGGTAACTTGTTTTCCTATTAGCAAATTAATCTGTGGAAAAAGAAACACGAAAAGCAAATGACATAACTTTTCACTGACGTTAGTGCGTTTCATTTTCGTCAAATGCCTCATTCTTCCCTTAAATAGTAAGGAAAAAACCTCGTACACTCTAAAAACTGAAGTGCTAATTTATGGGTGCTCGTATAGTGACTGCACTTGAAGTGCTATATCAGCACCTGAAATGTTATTTTAGCACTTGCCCAAGTGATATTTTATCAAGAAAAAAATGTTGAATGTCGGTATGGGTTTTGAACCAGGGCCCAACTAGACATGGGAGAATACTGCTGACGTTACCAATAGACCAACGGAGATCTCCCTAACTTACTTCAATGACAGCATAAGATGATTATGGCAAAATTTGAAGAAAGTTCATCATGCAACAATATGATCTGCTATAGCAATCGTGAGATGTAAATTGGGCTAACGTGCTCATCAGCGCTTCTCATGCAGGGGACCCAGGTTCGAATCTCAACGCCATGAGTCACGCCATTTTTTTGCTGAAGTCACGCCATTTTTCAGCTCGCGTGAAAGTGCTAAAACAACACTTTGAGTGCAGATAAACAGCATTTTGAGTGCAGTTAAACAGCATTTTGAGTGCAGTCACTATGCAATTGCTCTTAAAAAGCGCTGATTTCAGCCTCTGAAGTGCTAAAAAGAGCAAGTTCCGTTTTTAGAGTGTATACTCAACTCTCGATCACAAGACGATCTAAACCATTTCCTTTAACCCTTTAGCACCTATAGAGATTGTGTGAAATTATTATTATAAAGGCAAATCAATATCGATTTTTATTTATATTATGTTCATGGTTGGTGTATATTTTTTAGTATTGCGGGTTCATGCTGTAATTGTATACCGTTAGATTTTGTGATTTTATTTCCTAGTTACATTGTGAAATATAATAATCGATGTATAATTTCAAATGTTACCGTATTTTATCATGGAAAACAATAAAAAACTCAAAATCTAGAGCTGCGAGTACATCCTGTAGCCGTATAATTGTTTTATTTTATTTCCTGGTTACAGTGTACAATATAATATGTATAGGGTACATGCAGGTAATATGCATGGGCCCCCTAAGCTCATTTGCCTAATTTGCATAAAATTACGAAATGACACACATTCTAATCTTTGTTTATATGAATCAATAACTATATATACTGCTCTAACTTTTATTGTGAAGAAAAACAATTATCACCAATCCCCCTGTCTGCAATATTCAAATGTTGACGTCATTACCAAAGTAGACATGTCATCGGATGAGAATCTTAATTTCCTATTGTTTCTAATAATTGAAGGCATGAGTGTCCACAGTCTTATGGACAGTCGAACCAAAAAAATGGGATGCATATCAGCCTTTGTCACTTTTACCATGTATCAATCAAAAATGTTTAGTAGATAATCTTGTCAAAATTGTAATCTCGACAGACTGCTAATCACGCAAGGCCAGGGGTGTTTCACAAAGCTCATAACTATGAACCTGAAAGTCACACTTAATAATTTTAATTAGGTAATGGAAATTATACTGCAACTCTAGGATTAGTACAACTTTAAGTCTACTTTAACTTCCTTCCGTAAATACCTCCAACGAAAACATTATATTTCTTTCTTTCCCAGACAAGGAATTTCCAAATCTTGTTTGTTCATTCTATTGTTGCGCATACTTACCAACTGAGTTAGTCAGACGGTTGCTTTTCCTTGTTGATGCATCCTATAATGCCTTTTAACAGTTCCAAGAGCAAGCTCTCTGATTTCTACTCTTTACCATCAGGCGGCATTCCAGTAACAGATGTCATCATAACTAGAAGATCCATATCCTGGGAAATTACCAAAAGAGAATTTTAGTGATCATGAGAAAGATACACATATGCAACAGGTTGAAGATGAAACTGGATGTTAAAGTTGACATCCCCTCCTCCTACAGAATCATACAACATAATTCACAGACTAGATCAATTCTGTTAGAGAGACTTACAGCGTTAGTCCCCGGAGGATAGCCATATCCTTATCTCAGGTCTAGAACTGACAAGTAAACCATTACATGAAGCAGTCATAAGCTTTCTGAGGTACTGTGACGTACATGGAATTTTGTACCCAAGATGTAAGTTTGTTTCTTCAGTTATAATTTTTTGTCAAAAGAGGGACAATAACTTTCATGGCCAATGCTGAGGACAGCACATTTGGATACAAGCTAATTCTTGTTTAGTAGTAAGATCCATGTTGTTCGTGATATGGCTTGGTTGTGAAGAAGTACTGGGACACTATTAAATAAGGCATTTCTATCAAAATTTATAGTAGGGGGGGGGGATTGGATATTCTTCAGGGGAAGGATTATGACATGGATGATTGTAGATGAATCATACATGTACATGTAATGTCTTTCCGTGTTTAAGGAGATAAATTAATATCATATCAGGACATACAGTGAGCTTTTATGTGAATTTTAAAAGAATAAATAGATCTTGGCAAAGTCCAATGGCCGAGGTTAACAAGGAGTTCAGGTTAAATGATGGCCCATAAGCAAGGTTCGGACTGTATCATGTCCATTGTTACTATGAGAGTCATAAATCATTGTTGATAAGACATATATCCTGTGCGCTACTGAATTCGCTTCTGTACATTGCACCATCATAATTCTTGGCAAGCCAGATCGTAAACCCTCTTTCGTTCTTTACTATACACGCAAGGCTACACATATCATCAATAAGCCTGTGCGATACCAGATGTTCTTTCCTCGTAGGTGCTCGGTATACATTCGCTTCTCTGTAGTCTCTTGAAAGATTCCTTGAAGCGGCCATCATTATTTCTAGGATTGTTTTTTAGTCTTGGTGCGGAAAAAATGTGACATAAATTAAATTTTTGCTTGATAAGCACCTTTAAACAGTAATGTGATCCCTAGCTAATTGCTGGGATTCAATGATCTAAGTGCGTTTATTGCATTCTGAAGTGTTCATGGAGTTTTAGTCATGCTAATAACTCATTCTCACAGATTTCTTGAAGATTAGTTTGAAATTACAATACTACCAACTTCCGGATTGTCTTCTATAGTAATGAGGGATATGTTATAGTATCTTCGTGGGCCATTGACAATAACACTCATTCATCTAGTGAGGTTTGGTTTTTACTTTTACATATGAATCATAAATATAATGTAGCACAATTATTAACAAATATTGGATACTTTAAAGAATGCCCATATATTCTTCTTTTTTGCTTGAATATTAAGTATTAATATTTCTGCTGTCCTTAACGTTTTACTCACTAAAAGCTGATTTTATAGAAAATGGGGCAGATTCAAGGATACCGGCAGATCATAAAATTTGACCCACTCCCTCCCCCACCCCTTTCAACCTCAAGTATACATTGGTAAATACCTCACCTGAGGTTACAAGGATCCCCCTGTCGAGGGCAATGAAGCGCGAATGGCATTAGTTTGTAATAAGAGAGCATCAGTGGGAACATTCACCCATAGCCACACACCCACTCTGGAATCATGGACATTGAGGCGGTGTGTGCACTGCCATCCTCAGGAGTAAAACTTCATCTCCAGCTTGCCCTTTCACATGGTACGACAAATCTGTTCCTTGACTAATAGAAAGAGAGAGATTAGAATACTTTATGGGATAAATTGCGTAGTCACAGGCCTGAATATGTCAACGTTCAACTGGACTTGCAGGTGCAACACACGCGGTGACACCTCCCCCTCCCCTTTAAGAATAATCATTTTTATCATGGTCTAATCATCAATTTGTTAGCTAAAAAGATCTACAGTCACTCCTGCGTGAGATCAGCATTTGGGGTCGTTACTCACGATCTCACGAGAACACCATTCTCACGCTAAATGAAGAAAAGTAGCATTATATAGATTTTCCACCATTTGGGTCTCAATTAACTCTGTATATCCGGCAGTTTTGTTGCGCGCTCATCCCTGCGGATGCGATTTTTTCATGCTCCGGCGCGGCGATAGATTCCGTTTTTATGCAATTATAGCGCACTACGTGAAACATGTGTAGCGTGCGCGCACGCCTCTTTTGGTCGTATAATATGCGCGCGCACATGTTTTAACTGCGCGTATACGATGCGCATGCTTTTAAACTGACGGATGTAGAATGATCTCACCAAAAAAAATTTTGGAACTTGGGCATCTTCTGCTATCAATCATTCAATAAAAATCCATCTATTCATATATCCATTACCTAGCAACTGTCTTTAAAATATGTTCCTATCTAAATTAAGATGATAGAATCCCAATCACTCTAATCCAGTCAACATTCTCTACCTAACCAGCAATGGTGCTATATTATCCTTTACTATATTCATATTCTCTCAATCCTTCGATCCATCATCATTACTGACTGCATATGAGCATGACGACCATGACGATAGGTTTGTTTCCATGTGACGACTAGACGTAGGAATGTTCTTACAGTGATAGCCCCTGAATGACTGTGCCACCCAGGATTTTCTGATCTGACCGTTGGGTGATCTTCCACATCTCTTGAGGTTGAACTCTTGATAGGAGTGGGTATCATTAGTGTTAAACAATTATATCATGTAGACTGATGGAGGTTAAATATGAATGGAAAGTTACATTGTAGGAACATTGTAATTTCAGCCTGACATAATTTTTTTTACAATGCAGAATAAGAGAAGAAGTTATGAGTGATTATGTTTTTAGAAGAAAATACATCAATCAATAAATGAAATTATTGTGGATAAAGTTTTCGTGATCTCTACGAAGGAGTTGCAGACGCTGCGGGCAGAGAATGGGTATAGCCTCCCCACCCCATTTTCCCCAGGAAACATATACAAAAATGTGAAATGACCAGCAGGTAATACTTGTTCACTATTCAAACCCCCCCCCCCCCTCCTTCCTTCTGCTAAGCATCCACACTTTTAAAAACGCCTGCAGACCCTGTAACATCTCAGACGAAACAACAAGAAAAATCCTTGAAGCAAATGTTGTGTGCAACAATCTCATTGACTTACCTCGACCCTTTTTTCATCAGGTGTAATGGTTGCCACACTTGATTCCTACATTAACACCTCTTGTATTTGCTCCGCACAACTCCACAGTCACTGTAATGAAGGAAACGTAATCACATACATATTTTTTTTTATTTCCACACATTAAAAGGATTCTTCTTCAAAAATTTAAAATTGCGATGCATTGAACCCCTGGATTCCGGAAAAATCAAAAGTTGTCTATCGAATGTATCTTAGTCCTTTTTGCTTCTATTGAAGCATTCACGTCTAATGATATTGAGTCGATTGTGAATGCCTTTTCATGTTTTAGAAATAATTATTTTGCTGCTTAAATGTTTGCTTCACAGAGTGAAATATGACTGAGAAATTATTGTTTCAACTATATTTTCTGAAGGTTATATAGAATAACGAACTTACAAATAAAAACAAAATCAAAATGTCAGCTTGTGTTTGCTTACAAAAAAATGAAGAATTTGTACTTTAAAGAAAAAACTCCCTTTTTTTTTACAACCATGAATAAATTTGAGCTGTATTTCCAAGGTTAAAGTCCATAGAGAGCAAGGCAAATACAGGGTTAAGATGCCTACTGTAGGACACCAGGTCAAGATGACCCTACATGAAGGAAACCTGGTCAAGATGACCCTACACCAGGGCTTACAATGTCTATGAAGCACTGCTGACTATCAGCCCTGCAGATTTATAATGATGCCTAATTTCCAATCATTCTTTTCCCCACTTGCCAACTGCTTTTGACCAATTATATTCCATCTGTATGGGGGGGGCGTGGAAAGGACTCATTACCTTTATCATCAGTGGCATCTCTGTTCTGAATGCTGAGATCATAGCTCTGAATGTCAGATCAATGAAAGAAAAGATGAGCTTCTCTTTGATTCCTCCCAAATAATCCTAGGAAACATGAGAGAGAGAGAGAAATAGAATTTGATCAATCATGATCATGAATGATAGCAAATTTGTTGCATTTCTGTGTGACAAGAGAGAAATACTAAAAAATATCACTATTTAATTAAATTTTAAAAATTCAATTTACCTAATTTTCTAAACTTGTTTGTCCAGGAATCTACAAAATTAGTGTGGTCTTTGAAGCCTGGGTAAAAAAGGTACATGTGTATATATTTATATATTTTTTTTTTAATAAATTCCAGCTCATTTGATAGAGTGTAATAGTCCTGACCATTTATACTTTCTATATACAAAATTGAGTTAGCGCCACACAAATAATTCAATTTTGGGGCTCGGGGTCTTTTTAGTCTGAGAAAGATGTAAACTGATGTTTTAATTTTATATTTTATAACGTTCCTTTCTAATTATGTTCAATATAAAATAACACAAACAAGAGTACAAGGGGTCTGGAAAATATACCAAAATAATTGATCCCAGATAAGAATAATTTGGGTTCAAGATGAAGGCACTATAAACTTACATTGTATCTTGTTTTGGGGCACTTGCACCCCCCCCCCCCCCCCACCCAATTAGGATCTTTAGATAGAACAGCTAACATGTAGGCTTAAAACCCACCCTTATATTTCAAGCTGTGAAAATGTGAGAATAGTTCAGGGTTTTAAATCCCCTTTATCTGGTTTTTATCATTACTTCTTTCCCTTTTTTTTTTTTTTTTGGGGGGGGTACATTTGCTGCGTAACACAAAACTTGATCAAGCATTTGATGGTTCATGGATTTATATTATATAACCCTTCAAGAGAGTTTCTAGGAACAAATTTGAGCTTTGACATCTTTAACATGTACAGCAGGTTCCATTTTAAAATCATTCTAGATTTCCTATTGTCATCAACCAATTTGTCTGGTCTTTTCCTGAAATTAATAGGTTGAATGTTCACCTTCCTGTGGAAAATGTACATGTTACTTATCTTTCAACCCAATGTTGACTGTGTAATCATGCAAGATAGTTAGTGCTAGCCTTGGAGTGTTATCTTTCAGTAAAGGACAATGTCAGGGAGATCATCCAATACAACCTTTGATCATAACGACCTTTACATGGAATGCTATCATTCAGACCTGCCAACAAAAAAGCGTATTTCCGTATCTTTTTCTATCCTCTTTCGCTTCTTAAGGGGGTACTAAGATCTATGATGTCTAGAATGCACATCACCATCATGCCATACTACATCGCACCTGTCTTCATAGAAAACATTTAATTGTCCAATGAATTGTCTATGTCCCTCATTTACCAGAACGAATGCCTTTGGTGGCAGGATGAACACTTGTCAAAATGTTTGGCATATTTACCTTGTTTTCTATTGAAAATAATTAAATAATAAAAGGTTTTCGGTCGACAGGTGGATGGAGATTGACATTTTTATGATCTGAATATTAGTTGACATTATAATGTTTGGTACCCTTATCCAAATGAAAAGACAAAAATACGCTTTTAGGTTGGCAGTACTGTATCATACTGCTAGTATTGAAAAGTTTAGATGGGTGCAGTTTATAAACCCGATGTACTCTGGCTCTTTGCAATGTGGATTCATGCATAGCACCGGTATACGAAAACAAATAATAAGATTTGACTGTGGAACTGCAGTCAATACTTTAAAGCTGTCATACATTAATGTAAATAATCATTACAATGTTTGAATTCTTGAGGTATAGCAAGATGCATGGAACCATGAGAAATTTTAAAATAGTATAATTGGGACTACTCTGATGCAATACTATGGCTATATTATATGAAATGTTTTTTCTGCTTAATGGCATCAAAAGCACTTCACTTGATCTCATGAGCCATTTTCTCTCATGCCTGCATGTGCATATTGTATTGTGTAAATTTATCTAATATAATGTCTACAGAGCACTGTTTGAAGATTCATCTTATCTGTAACTATATCATGTTGTACATTTAAATTCAGATTAGACTTTTGTGTATAGTAAGGCGCAACACAATATGCATACATGTGGGTTTTCTTGAACTGCTGTTCATGTACATTGAGTATGTTCCAGAGGTTGTATAGCGCCTACATGTACGCACTGTGATACAATGTTTCTGATTTTATAGACAAACGGGCTTTGTGTGCCCCATAATGGGCCATATCCCATGTCAATCTATTTTGTTGAAACTATTAGCAAATAAAAAACAAAAAACACAAAAAAATTTGATCAGCGCTCTGGAATTTAGGATTCAACAAGGAATCAACTGTGCCACACAGAGTGACAATTAAATTTCTACATGTATCTTGCCAATGCCATTAATGGTCAATGAAAAGGAACTTGAAGCCCCCAAAAAGGCAATAATAAAAGAGGAAAATCTAAAACTTATAGTAATAGCC
This sequence comes from Paracentrotus lividus, assembly GCA_940671915.1. Classification (NCBI taxonomy): domain Eukaryota; kingdom Metazoa; phylum Echinodermata; class Echinoidea; order Camarodonta; family Echinidae; genus Paracentrotus; species Paracentrotus lividus. The sequence goes on from CALNVZ010003433.1 coordinate 25,445,160, forward strand.
CAATTAGTCCCACAATAATTCCTTGTCATCTCATCTCCTTGCATCTCTACAACGGTTCCTCCTAGAAAATTAATTTAAAAAAAGTGTTTTCAGAACTTCAATAAACTGTGAAATAAAATGTAGGATCATTGATTAGTAGGAATCATTGGATGCTTCAATTCAATTATACACAAGGGGACTAAGGATTGCTTATTTTCAAGTCAAAAGCTTACCTGTCTTGTTGGGTCATACCAAATTGAGACATATCATATAATGATAGCACATGATCTCAGGGCCCATGTCTGCGTTGACGTAAATGCCAATTTTTTATTTAACATGCAACATTAGCAATCCATTTTGATACAAAAACCTCTAGAATCTATCTAGATCTGACCCCGATTGGGTTGGGGGGGGGGGCATTTGTAATGTGTTTCCCCCCCAAAATTGTAGGGCCTAACAACGGATAGATGGAACCAAATTTATAGGTCCTATGATTTTCAGGTTTTTAAAATTTAGAGCAGCAGATAAGAATGTGAAAAAAAAATAGAAGGATGGGGGTTGGTTGTCCGGACACTTACAAAAATGAAGCCTGCTTGTTTTGTCTGAGGATTAAGCCAAAATATATATTGAATAATGCTTATCTTCAACAATATATTTCATCTGTCGATATTTTCTACATTTTGTTCCAAAATACTACAAAAAGATTGCTTGTAACCTTTCAAATGATCTGGTCAAAATCGTTTGTCCGGACACATACCCTGTCAGGACATACAATAACTGGTATATATGGTGAGAGTGCCTAAGTCTGCGCGGTGCCCATTCTGTCTGCAACCTGCAATCTTAACCTCAACATCCATTTTGATATACAAAAAACTGTGAAAAAAAATTGATTAAAAAATGGTTTTCAGCAAGTTATATTTGCTATCTCTGAAAATTTCACACCATTTCTCAAAAAAAGAAGTCAAAACTTGCGTGCGCTTGATTTGCGTGCAAAATGAGTTAGTGCGCAGACATGGGCACTATTCAATTCTGCAATACAAAATGACAGCCCTTCGAAAAATCGTAAAATTCTTGAGAATATGAAGAATGGAATTATTCTGATGAATCTAAAAATAATCCTCTTATTTTTTATTGAAATTCGAGGTCAAATTTAGGTGCGCGGACTTGGGCACCATCATACTTCTACGAGTTTCTTGATCTAGTCAAGAGAATGAATATTGATGATTATTATGGCTCTGTGATTTACGCATCGTGGTTGGTCAAAACGCATCACGTGTGCATGCGTGAATTTTTCGATGCAAAGCACCATGGTGCATTTGTGGCGCAGAAAAAAAGTGATAAACACTACAATCGGGTTCTTTTCCGTGTCTTATTTACTTTCTTGGATGAAGATCGTTGATGCAGATCATTGAGCTACTTACCAAAAATTCCAAGGGATAATCCCTTGGAATTTTTTTGATAAGTACTCAAGATCTACTACCCTTAGATAATCTAAGCAAAATGTCGTCTTTTTTATAAAAACGTTAACACACTTCCCTGTATGTGTGGGAATTAAACGTAAATGCAGTGATCGCTCGATGCTTCAGCATAGGGGCGCCGCTGCACACTCGCCTGCGGCTCGTTGCAGCGCGACCCCTATCCCAAATCTACATGATACTCTCGGCGTGCACTGCATTCACCGCTAACGCCACGCTCGGCGCGTGGTTGTTAATGGCTAATGCTATAGATTATCTGGCCTAGATTAAACCGACCAGCCCCCGTCGGAAGCGACGGGAACTGACGAACCAGTAGACATATTTGCGAGTTTTGAAAATATTCTATACATGACACAAATTTCGTGGTCAAAAATACTTATTTGAATTCATACTCACATTGAATTCAAATCTTTGAAGTTTTACTTCGAATTGGTGACATCATGCGAATGTTTCATCAGGTAATCAACTAATAATGTAGAAAAATACAGGAAAATTGAGTCCATCAACGTATATATTCTCCGTGCGTGCATTGTCTTCGCCACAGAGTTAAATACGTCTTCGCACAGTAAAATGACGTCATAGCAAAATGGCAGCGATGGCAACCATATACACTTGAGAAGAGACAAGGCCAACGGAAAATTCGTATTTGGTAAGTCAAGAAGCTCTTATATACTTTCATTTTTTAGTACGTTGTTACGCGTGAAAACATTCATAGAAACCTTACAACAACATTTTAACATTAGAATTGATTAAATTGACCAGTATAATCACCTGATCGCACATCACTGCTGAAAATTTCGCTGTAAATGGGGGTGGTGGAAAGTACGCCCGTCGCCTTCGGCACGGGGCTGTGTATAGTTAGGCCAGATCTTATATCTGTTCAAACTATAATGATAATCTTGGCTTTAATATTTCTGAGACAAAAAACAAGGCTTCATTTTTGTTCAGGTTCCTGGAAACCAACTCATCATGCCCATCCTAAAGCTACAGGTTAGCTACTCTAGGCACCACCATCACAACAGACATATAGCACGCGATTAAACCTTTCACCCCAACGCTCCCCGTCTTTTGTCTCAAATCCTGCTCGTAATTTTCGCGATATGGCCTGTCTTCGTTCGCCATTAAATGTCTCGCTTTATCGGTTTTAGGTAGCTCATATATTCGTCTAAAAATGATCTAAAATTTCATTGACTTACCTTGTATCTTAGCATTTTGATGATTATTAAAGTTTTGGTGAGTATTCAGGGAATTTGCTTGATTGTGGAGTGCTTTTCAGTCCCTATAGCGCTTTCACAGCTTGGCTTCAGCAGAATCGAACGATTATCGAATTACGTAAACTCCATATGTGTTGTACTGTAGACTTGTGTCAGGCGCCGACAACCACCGTTGCATCTACATTAACGCGCATTATATCAAGAGTAATTAAACAACTGGATAATATCTTCTAGTTTTGTGGGTGTTGTCACTGAAGGTATTTTTCAGGTTATGTGTACGTTTTCTCTACAATGAAACCAGCTGACTCATTTTCCTTCCATATATCCGTACCTATTTCTCTAACTACGTATCTCGAGATCTAAATAGTTAGTATTTTTGCACCAATTACGGAACGGCACGGTGCACCGCGGGTCCACGGGTCTCTAAAAAGCAAGGGCGCCAAAAATAGCCGCCCTTTTTAATTATCAGTAAATTGTCTAGATCTAGAACACATATGTAGTTGCGATTTATTAATCATCTCTTCACTTATCTTACGATAGTGAACATTTTAAATAAACGAAATTAGAAGGCCATATTCGGGTTTTAGGCCTATGGTTTTTTTTTTTATTTATTATATTATATTTGACCATATAAATTATACGGGTCAAAATCATTATGACATAAATCGGATTACAAATGACCAAAATATTATTAAATGTTACTATCAATCAATGACCGATGGGGCATTTGATATATGTGTCCCCATGCCCCTCAAAATCGCGGGGAAGCGTGTTCTCCCTGATCTCCTATCCCCCCCACCCTCATATCGGCGTCTATGTGTTTATACGACTTGCTAATTTACCAGATATAGGGTACATCCTTAATGAGGTTACCAATATCGTTCAAGATTAGATTATTGCAAGATTTTAATTTTAGATGTGTGTTTTTTATTGGTTTCTCATTTATTATGGTCAATATAATACCGTGTAGCATTTACATAGGGTACAATGCGAGTTAATAAATCGGGCCAAGCTTACAGGGTTTATGTTTATAATGGGCCACCTGAAGCAATCATGTCGTGACCGTCGACGGTGGACCGGTGACCGATTGTGAGATACCCATAATGTTGTCATATGAACTTGTATAACGATATATGTCGTTGATGAGCATTAGATGCCGAATTTCTATGAGAAAATTGCTGAATCCAACAAGGTGGTAAAACTTACGGCTTTTTTTACTCTTGATGTCAAATTTTGATATTTCACAGCATTGTGATGGTGAAAGAGTGTTTGATGGGGTAACCTACATTTTTTTTGTATATTTAGTAAGCTTATAGTTTCAATTTTGATCATTGCTAGCCGTGTACAGGTCAATTTGTTTTAGTGAAGGGTTGCATGTTTGGCATTGAGATGCATGCCTGACCAGCAACATTAGTAGCAGTAATATGGACATCCAAATGGCGTGATGAGTATCTGTTACCTTAGTATTGGGATGAGGCATCAATCTTTTTCTACGATTTTTTTGGGGTATATTCACAGTATATAATATATAAATATACTTATTGTAGGCCTATATTGACTTATAATGAAAATATGAATATTTAAATATAAATATTTAAAAAAAGAAATAATATACAAAATACTATAGACAATAGAATATTATTGTCAAAGGATTTACTGAAGGGTCTTATATTTCAATTATATCTTAAAGTATAATGATTTTCAACATTTTAAGCAATTCCAGACTGTAGAGTCATTGTAGTTTTTAAAACATATACATTAATACATGTGCCCATATTTACCTGCACACATCGCAGGAAATAATATGGGCAGCTTTG
>CALNVZ010003433.1:25450644-25466574 GCA_940671915.1 Paracentrotus lividus
TTGATTGAAATTGTTTATAATATAGAGTTAAAATATAATGTATTTCTATCTCGCTTTCTATGACCTGAACCCGCGCGATACCCGTTTGTATGGCACCATTTTTAAAGGATAAATTTTTTTTACTTGGGAGACACATCCTGGATATCACAATGTGAAACCACGTGAAATAATATTACCAAACCGGAATGGGACTGGAACTTGGCGATAGTCGAGGCGATTATAGCCTTCTAACGAACGCTGACATTTATTTTCTGCGAGTTTCAATACATATTAATATTATTTTTTTCTGTTTACTGCAGCATTAATCCAACGAACATAGACATTACATTGTATTTCCACACTCCAATTTTATTTCAATGTGATTGAATCAACATAAAATCATAATAAACGATTGACATAATGATGAAATGTACTTGTTACGAATCCTATTTTTTTATTTGTTAAAAAGAGAAGAGAAATTACCTGATTTCAAAAGTGGCGTCCCTAAGTCAAAAAACATATCTTCTTAAACAAACAACGGTATCGGTTCCGTTACTTCTAATAACTTTCAATATTTCTTTTCAATATCAAAAAGGGAAGAATATTAAAATTATGTTTTATAAAGCACATATAATTTCTATATTCTGGTTTAGTAAAAAAATAAATTCGTCATTATTTCGAGCACTCTTAAAAGTGACCATAGAAACGCCAAATTGTGTGTTTAATTGGTATATCTTTCCAAACACCAATATCTCCAAAGTAGAGGTGTATATTTACAGCGTTTGACGCTTTTGCGTTATTTCTGTGGGATTTTTTTTACTATTTTGTTTTCGGTGTCATTTGTTGATGAAAAAATACGAACATAAATGAACGAACCCTTCGTTCGCACAAGAATGACAATAGCGCGCGTCGTATTCACCAACACAACTTGCATCTATCTACGACTTTTCTATTGTGTATGGCGTGCGCAGAGTTTGAACGTTTCACTAAGACGTGATGTGACCATGGAAATCCAAACATGTGACCACCGCACATTATTGGCTGCGCACGCCAAATCCAAGGAGGACGTACGTGATCAACGAACGAGTACCTCTCTCGCATACATTACGGACGAGGATAAAATATTACTATGGCATTAAATAAACATAACATGGTGCATAAATTAAGACACGCAATGTCCAAAACATCGGATATCAAATAGTCTGAAACGATACACCTTCCTGCTGAGCAGGTATGATAAAGCCAGTCTAGGTTACATTAGATATGAACAAGAGGCGTCAGAATTTCAAATAAATTTATAATTTGTACATTTTAGGTGGTTGCCCAAACTAACCAGATGCACCCCTACTCCAGGGGGGAGATATTAACCACAATCCATCTCCCCCCGACAGCAAGGTAAGTGGTGAAAACTCAAATCGAAAAGAGGAGAAAGCCCCTTACTGCTAGCAACAACCGGATACCCCGGTCTGAGGCCAATGAACAATTAAGAATAGGTATCTTGACAAACCACTGACCAAGAATTGCTTAAAAGACGAGGCACAATAAAAAGCTTTCCCAGCTAATTCGATAATCATCTATTTCTACGTGACATAAAGAATGCCTCCAATACTCTGGACATAATCTTCAACCAAGTAATTATTATATTTTTTTTATACACTGTAAACATAAATAGTCATTGTGCTATATTAATTAGTCACAAGACTAATTTATATTGTATGTCCTATGCAGTTCATCTCAGTGACTTAATTACCTCGTCAGACTAGTTTAGGTTAAAGTCATTTTGACCAATATAAACAAGTCATTTAACAAATGACTTGTTAACATTGGTCAAAGAATAACAAATGACAATGTAGGCCGATACACAAATGACTTATTTATGGTCAGAGGCTAGCCTACCGGCGCACGTAACAGTGATTCGCGGTTCCAAACCACCACGGACACATGCCGACATTGGTAAAAACAAAACGACATCGAAATGCAACGCCAAGAATTAGATCCATCTCAGGGATATCGTTGAAAATGCTTAAAGACCAAGGTAATTATGTCATATATTCTATTAACGTGAATCCGAACATGGAAGAAATTGTGATGTTAAATTATTATTGTAGCCCACATGCTCAATTCCACGTTAGTTTGTATGCTTATATCATGGAATACTAGTAATTTGTAGTTGAGACACGCTCTATACTCGTGATGGTGTGCTGAATAATTATAGTTATGATTATGATGATCGATATTAGTATCGTTGAATATATTCATGTAAAGAATCAAAGGAAAGAGTTCCTCTTGCGACAGCCACTCAAAAAAAAAAAAAAAAAAAAAAAAAAAAAAAAATCGATAACAACACTCCTGGTGCGCTATGCGTCTCTATAATTTATCGGACGTCAACCTTTTGCTATTCAAAATTTGATTCAAAATAAAAAAAAATCCTCGGCAATGCGCAAGCGTCTCGTTGAGTGTGTGGTGTGAGAGTTAGACAGTGACGCTGATGACTCGGGTTCGACTTTCCGCTATTCCTCTTGTGTTTTTTGACTAAATAAAGTGGAAGTGTATTTTGTTATTATTTTTTCATTATTAAATATCATTTTTTTAAATATAAGCCTAACCATAACCCTAACCCTAGTCTATGTTTAAAATATTATTATAAACAATTTTCACATTAATTTTCAATTTGGGTAGCTGTCGCAAAAGAAACTCTTGCCGAATCACTTTTAATTTGTAAAAGATGAGGTTGTGCAGCCCCCCCCCCAAAAAAAATGAAATAATAAAAACATTTTTTATTTAACATTTATATTTCATTAATTTTCATGCAGAATGCCAGACACTTCCATTGGTATCTACAACATCTATATCACACTCACATAGCACAGCAAAGTGTCAACACTGATGAAGCTTCGCAAACAATAAGTATCACTCAACACTTTGCATCTATCCTACGAAGACAGACAGCTTACAGACCCAATCGGCTTTCACGCGCTTCAGATTCATAGATATCTGTCTTCGTCAGACGATTTTGCTTCTTTCTATACGGTGAGTGTTTTATGATTGGTCACAAATTTGCAATATGTATGATCATGAGCAATGTATAACGTACATAACAATATTTCCTATGATTTTAATTTATAACATAAATATATTTTCCCCTTACATGTTAAATTGAAGGGTGATCATGCTGAGCTATTGTTCAACTTTCTGAAGAAAGCATCAAAATGAGGACGGGTACTGGAATGGATTCAAAACACCGAAAGCTTCTCCAGGCTAGATCTAGGTATTTTCGACTTCATGTTCTTAATTCTTTACTTAATTGTACATGAAAATCATTTTTGAATAACAATTCACCTTTAGAGGAGTGTATTTTAGATATTGGCTAAATGGTTTATTTCCCAATATGAATGCCAACATTCTTTAATTAGAGCTTTGCAATAATTATTGTCATTGCAGGATATTTTTTTTTATTTTTCACATATTTAATTGCAATTTACTTTAGCTTATAGTACATTATGTCTCATATTTTTTATGTTTGAGATTAAGACACCTTTCAATATGGTGTGGTCATGTCTACTTGAAAGAGACTCAACAACTGCTTTGAACGCCTTTTTTAAACACAATTGCACCATTTTTAAACTGACTTTTTTTTTAATGATTTTTTTAAGTTATTAAATGGTTATGTATAATGTTAATGTCACATATATTGGCACACTGAACTCACCTGGCTGAGATAATAGGTTAGAGCGGTCCGCAGACTGAGTTATTTAGAGTTAACTTTGCCCAAGGCCTGGCAGCCCAGCCAGGTGAACAGTTGTCTTAATATTTTGTGTTCCTTAATAATATGTTTTATATATGGCCGGAATCAATTTTATTTATATTGTATGTCTAATATAATAATAATAATAAATAATAATAATAATAATAATAATAATAATAATATAGTAATATAACTAATTTTGAATGAGTGATTTCACGTTCGGTGTTATAATCGGTGTGTTAGTGTTTATTTTGGGACAGCAGAAGTCTGATCTAACACCGAACGTGAAATGAAAATAAATCAGTCGGTGTTAGGTGTTGACCTCCTAGATTTTGACGTATTTCCGGTTGCTTGTGTTTCATTTTGTACAATGTCGTCACTCTGCTGAAACGAGCTCTGCCGCGGTGTTAAATTTCACGTGCACATTTCCATTGACTAACACTAAACCCTTAGGGATTAAGAAAAAGTTCATTTCACGCTCCGGTGTTAGTGTTGGTGTTGGCCAGCTGTGGTTTGTCTGGTGATAATAAGGGCAGTTGAGGCTCGAGTGGCAGAGTATCAATACTTTATTTACATAATAATCAATTAATATATAGACCAAAGAGGGGTACTTCAAGACCTACAAAATTGGTTAGTTTTGGGGGTAAACGAGCATGGATTCACAAATTGGCTATTACTATTCAAGCCTAACAAGGTCCAAGAAATTTCATCTAAATTCATTGGAAAAAATGATTAGAAAATATAAAATAAGATACTCCGTAGTAATTGATAGGGAATAAATATCATCAACATGGATGTTCTCAATCTATATTTTAGGAACAAAAGGCATATCAATCACTGCTAATCTGAACCGATGTACGAATTATGGGGTCTGGGGCCTACGCGCTGCGCGGCCTGGCCTGGCTTTGAAGTGACTAGGTAACGCTCCAGTTCCTTGCTGCTTGCAAAAAACTGCCCAGAGATATGAACTGTAAACTTACTGTTTCGTCCAAAAATATCATCATGAGGTAAATTTGTATCAAGAGAGGTTTGAAGAAGGATTAATTTTCGATTTACTGGTATGATTCTTAATTTAGGGCCTCTTCAGGTATATTCGAACAGTTTTAAACAACAAAACCGGTACTCGCTACGAATTGCGTCGACGCCATTTTTCTTCAGACGGTGTTAGGCATCGATCCGCGGCGTGTTGGGATATCGGTATCATCTCTCATCTAGATCTGGCTCAGCGGTGTTTGAGCTCGATTTTAGCAGAAATTTCACTCTGCTAACACTAACACCAACACCAACAACCGAACGTGAAATCACTCAATGACTATTTTAATAATTTAGTAAATTTGAAAATCAAATGAATTCATGTAAGGAATAAAGATCATGATGAGAGGACCACTATTCAATTATTATAATAGATGCCCTCCAGAGATTTTTATTATGCCTGTCTAATAATTTTTTTATTTTTAATGGCCTATTTTTTCAGGAACATCGTTCAAGGATATTCACTTGTGTATGAAGAATTCATTATGACACTTTTCCGCTTTCGACGCTGGTTTTACAAATCGTGGACTGGCAGATACATTTGGAATTGGAACATTTTGAAATTTTCTGGACCTTAATTAACTGCGACCACTTCTCATCAAATGGCCAACAAAGGGAACAAGTTAGGGCAAGTCTTCCGCCAGAGTTTTAGATACTTCAAGAACACTAGAACATTTTATAGAGTGTACTGAAATATTTAACCCCCATCAACGCCTTGTTCTCAAAGAATAACTTGGTCATCTTATAAACATCACATACTCCCAAGCTCTAATTAGTTGCAACATTTCAAGGGTACCTTCATTTTTCACTCTCAGCTTTTGGAGGTATAGTGTATAGATTAAAAGATCACACAAGAATCTGGTTGCTTGCAACCACAGTTGAACATGGCGATGCGCGTCATGGCTGATTATTGTTTCTCATAATGAGACTTCGAGCAAAAAGGGGGAGCAACACTAAAAACATACCACCATTTGGTACATTGGAAGCAATTAACACACACGTCACGTCAAGACACGTCGCATTGAATCAGCAAGGATTCACTTGAACGTGCTATCGGGACGATTTAAGACTTTCTCAGAGTATTTGAATGGAGTTGTACTTTGTTGAGCCGGGGAATATTTGCTATTTGTATTGCTGAAATTTCCAAGAACAAGGGCGCTGAACTTTCCAGATACATTTGCTATTACTTGCGATTTTTTTTTTTGGGGGGGGTTCTATTCTGCATAATGTTCTTGTATTCAAACCTTTATATTACACTATACCACGTACTTTACATTGTTTGAATGTATTGCATGCAGTGAAATGCAACATGCCATGTATACATGTTCATATTCAAAGCAATACGTATACATAATGATTATATTATTTGAAGTGAAGGTGATGATTGGGAATTTCTTCATTGAAACCAATATTTTCGAATTTACATTTATGCGTTTTAATTTCCTTTTTTTTTTAAATATAAATTTGTATTAGACTTTTCCATTCTTCTCCATCCTGGTCTCTCTCTCTCTCCCTCTGTCCTCCCCTCTTGTTCTCCTTTCACTTTTACTCTAACTCTGTGTCTTCCTCACCCTCTCACTCTCTTCCTCCTATGCTATTTAAGTGTATTGGCCTCACAAATTTGCCTTTTAGTAGAGTAATAACACTATGATGTCTTGACAGGCTATGTACTATGTAATCCTCATTACAACATTTCAGAATATCTGCTATCATGATAATGTTAACTATTATGCTATGTATTTTTATAATTTATGTTGTACTATGTAAAAATGAAATTTTGTAAATATGTTTTATCGAGTTAAAAGTATAGACCATTATTATTATTATTATTATTATTATTATTATTATTATCATTATTATTATTATTATTATTATTATGTATAGCCCGATTATGTTGAGATCTGTTTTAAATCAAGAAGAGATTTAGTTGCTTCATTTCTTTTGTTTTTACATAAAATATAGCCTTAAAATAATGACAGCTAAAATAAGTCATTTGACTAATATTTGGCTTTGTCTGACTAATTAATTCTAGTCATCTGACTAAATCCAAAAGTGTCTGAAATGACTAAACTTAAGTCATTTGACTAATTAATTCTAGTCATCTGACTGAATCCAAAAGTGTCTGAACTGACTAAACTTTAGTCATTTGACTAATTAATTCTAGTCATCTGACTTAATCCAAAAGTGTCTGAAATGACTAAACTTTAGTCATTTGACTAATTAATTCTAGTCATCTGACTTAATCCAAAAGTGTCTGAAATGACTGAACGTTAGTCATCTGACTAATTAATTCTAGTCATTTCAGACATATGGCAGGACTAATTTTTATTAGTCAAAATGACTAATTTATGTTTACAGTGTAGGCATGATCATAATTATACATGCAGGTGGTTGTAAGGGGAGGCGGAGGGAATTAAAATCCATTATGAAGTAGCGCAAAAGAAACACATGTTCTGTCAATGAAACCACAACACAATATGATATTGAATGCGCTATCCTACTACTAAAGAGAAACACAATTCCAACTTTCTCACGCGTCAAGCGCGCAGACATCTGGGGAATGCCCGTGGATACATTATGCTTCCTAACAATACGCGCGGCATACTTAGAAGACGGTAACTTTGATGTGCGGTCCCTTTCTGACTATCCGTCCAATGTAATTACGGCAATAGCTCCAAATACCACCGGCTAAACGCCGGAGAAAGTTATGCAAGCCGTGACTGTAAATCATTTGAGCGATTAATCACCGCTAAAATTTATTATTAGTCAAACATCTAATCTTGATGCAATTTTCAAGGACTGATTTGATGTGATTTGCTCCATGTGTCACATAAAACAAATCTTCGAATATGGTTTATTAATTAATTAATTTTTTTTTAATAGTACGCACTATACGTACATGTATACCTTGGACATAAATTTTAGGATCTAAAACGTAGTGCCCACCCCACCAAGTACAAAGCTGGAATCAATAGCGTCATCTTTATACCTCAATAGACAGTGATCTAAATTGCAGGAAAAAAAATCCTTCTCTTTTTTTTTTCGTTGTCGTAGCATAAACATTAAGCAAATGTAAAATGAACATTTTCAATATTGATCATTAATACACTGTTCGTCATAAAGGTGGAATATTTTGTTTCCAATCAAACTTCATTACATTATCAGCTTAGCCTTCATTGAAATATCATCATTGGTGTTAATAACCTGTTTAATTTATTTGTTAATCTCTTACGAACATTTTGACAGCGAATTTTATTATTCAGCAACTCGCTTTCTTATTGTTTTGTGTACAAGACAATACTGAGTGACTACAAAAGACAGTAAATTTAGGATAATGACACACAAGCATTATGGCACTTTTTATTTTAATCGTTGTAAGTTCTTTTGACAATACATTAAAGCATCATTTAATTTGTCTATTTTCATCACAGTATATCTGTTATCATTACTCAGTCACTAAAATCGGGTTTGTCCACCCCTGGATCTTATCAGGGCAACCACACGTCGTGGCATGCTGTCCACAAGGTTGGTGACGACGTCAACGGGCATATTTTCCCATTCTTCCGTCAGAGCATCTGCTAATTCTTGTCGATTATGAGGAATGATGTCTCTCCTGTTGATGGCATGACCTAGAGCATCCCATGCATGCTGCAAGGGGTTCATATATGGCGAGCAAGATGGCCATGGCAGTTGGACAACGACCGCTATTTCAAGGAATTTCCTTACTACAGCGGCCCTGTGAGGTCGGGCGTTTTCGTCTTGAAGGATGAAATTATGCCCATACACCTGTCTTGCATGTGGCAGGCAGTGATTCTCCAGAACACCCCGGTTGATCATGGCGTTAAAGTTTCCTTCCGGAATCACCAACAGCGTTTTCTCACCATGATGGATGCCTGCCCATATCATCACCGAGCCGCTACCACCTTGAGTCACCTCTTGGATGCAGTCTGCCCGAAGGTTCTCCTTGGGTAATCGCCTCATCCGTTGTCTCCCATTTGCTCGATCTACGACGAAACGACTCTCGTCAGTGAAGACTATGTCGCCAGTGCCCAGGAAGGAGTCTTCTGTGTTCCCAAGCCCAGCGAAGACGAGCTACCCTATGGCGAAGCGCCAGTTCGTGGACACTTAGTCAACAGGCACGACAGGCGTGCTCGGTTACCATAGGTCAGAAGTCTCCGGTTGACGGTTGATCCGGAAACGTTGATTCCATGATGCCTTCTCCACAGGCGTTGTAAGCGACTAGTTGGCAGTTTCTGGTTGGTGTTGCATAAAACTATTTTTCTAACCCGAGTTTTCTCAGGTTAAAAAAATTAGATTAATATATTATGTAGACCTATTTCTCGGGTTATTCAACCTGAGGTTTAAAACCTCCTAAAAATCGATAGCATTAATACTTTTAAAAACTCTGGTAGGCCCCCTAAGTGTTTTTGCAATGGGAAAAAATCCGGTAAAACAATGTAACCGGAGTTTTTGGACTTTAACCAGAGTTTTCAGAATTTTACCGGAAAAAAACTCAGGTTAAAAGTTTTATGCAACGGGCCCCTGGTTCCTCCGGCAGATGTTCAACAGTTTGGCGATTATTTCGTCTTGTAGTCAACCTGGGCTTTCCTGGAGATACTCTTGGTCGCACATTCCCTGTCAGACGTTGCTCTTTTAGGATCTTGGAGACTGTACTCTGGGATATCCCCAAGGAATCTGCAACGTCGCTCTGCCTGTAGCCCTCCCGCCGCAGTACAACCACTCTCTCACATAGAGGACCAGTCATATTGTACGGAAGGTCTATACAGACTTTTACTTGTCTGTAGTAAAAGGAGCTTTGAAAAAAATTGACTTCGTTATACAAAGTGTTGTATGAGGAAAAGAGCTCGAATTTAGTATTCATTTGCTGCTATAGTTTCTATCAAAGGCTTGACCATGAACTTGTTGCATAATTTACATTTTTTATACATTATCATATCACCTGTTTAATGTTCAAACGTTGCATAACCATTCATTCACCCTTCCGCTCAAACATAGTCTATTAAATACCATAGAATCTTTGGAATCAAATCCAAAATATTTAATCCACCTTAATGACGAATAGTGCATTAACTCTGACATACTGTACTGACTTATGAAAGTGCATATTGTATTTATATGAACTCGGACGTAAGGTACGGACGTAAGGTACTTAATTGTCAAGTACTAGTGTTCAAGTTTCTCTCAAATCTGAGAAATGTACTAGGCCTACTGACTTAAAAAAGTGTAATAGGTACTGACTTTTTATGAAAGTGTAAATGTTCCCAAACAATATGGAGACGCATATAAGTCTGTCAGATGTAAGTGTACGAGATGTACACCTACACACATACATCTCACAAACCTATATATATGCGTCGCCATATTGGTGAACGTAGGGTACATGCAGGTAATATGGGGCCCCTATTAAAGCTCATTTGCCTAATTTGAATAAAATTACAAAATGACACACAGTCTAATCTTTGTTTATACACTGAAAACCTAAACGGGTAGACCGACTAGCTTTAAAGCTAGTCGTAGTGATGCCTAGACTGACTAGCTATAAAACTAGTCGGTCACGACGGACTAGCTTTCCTTCATCACAACCCGGTTATTACGGACTAGCTTTAAAACTCGTCCGTCTCTACGGACCAGCTTTAAAGCTAGTCGGTCACGACAGACTAATTTTAAAGCTCGTCCGTCGTGACCGACTAGTTTGACGGACTGGCATAAAAGCTAGTCGAAGAGAGAGATTTATATATATATAATATATATGAAAGAATGGTGAATATATATATAATATTATATTACATATATATATAATATAGATATTAATAGCATAATATATAACAATCTATCGTGCCAAATATATGGATATTAAGTAACGACAATTCTAAATTATCCCGAGTGCAGATTGTGTTCTCCGAGGCGGCAGGGCTGAGGTGAAATAGATCTGCACGAGGGGTAATTTAGTATTGGAGACCTTATAGTCAAGTAATGTTGCAAGATAGAGCGTCAATATTTATATTACTAAATAGACCCCCATTAAGTTGACATTGGCCCCGATCTCCCCGGACGCTGCCTGCGTGATACACGAACTGCCGTGGCATGCGCCGCAGTAATTCTTTCTCCTTGAACTCGTACGGGTTCCTTGCGGAACCGAAGCCAGGGCGAGACGTGTAACTGCTCGCTAAGCGCTCCTATTCCCCTGGTTCATCTCATCGTTCTCAGCAGATCGTACTATAGATTTAACCAGCCAATACAAAGCAAATTACGAAATGCAGGGGGTCTCATCGATCAGGCAAGGCGTAATGCCAACGCTATACAGTTCTGGTAATATCGTTAGACGATTTCATGGTACTCTAACTTACTCCTTTATTTGTTTAATTTCCAAATGCAAATGCTTTATTTTCACATCCAAAAGCAAGAGAACTGGATCAGCCCGGCCGAGAGCGAAAACATTCAGTCATCACCTGCAGTCATTGGCATGAGAGCCTTCCGCCAGCAGCTAGCACCCCTCCACTCTGGCCTTCGTGTAACATAAGGCGCCGTTGGGTTCGAGGGAAATCACTCAGTCGATCATGTCAACGCGTCAGCTGCCTTAAGTCCGATTTTCAAGAATACGATCATCAAAATATTCAAGAAACGGGCAGAAAAATTGTTAGTTTTTGAAGAATTATTAATCGTTCTTGTTACAGAATCCCAGTTTTGGCCTCGGTGAGTAAACAAATTGATCTGCTATTCGTGTTTAAAATCCATTTCAGGTCAAATTTCGACAAATTCACTCCAAGGTACTAAAGGTCGCGTGCAGTTGATCAATCTCACGATATCGATATTATCGATATTTTCCCCCATTCATGTTAACACGGGCTTTGCCCTTCCCAAAATGAAAGTTATATTGGACATATGTACAATATAACTTTGAAGGTAGGTCACGTGGCACCATCAAGTCCAATCACAACTCGTATTTTCCTACCACTATTTTACTATATATACATATGTAACGAGCAGATACTTTTTTTGTGATGGCCGCAGTGGATAGAGCGTCCGCCTCATAATCGGGAGGTCATTGGGTTCGAGCCCCGGCCGCGTCATAACCAAAAGGACGTTAAAAAATGGTAGTTGCTGCTTCCCTGTTTGGCGTTCAACAAGAGGGGGATAGAGCAATGTCCTTTTGCGCTGCTCACGCGCTGCCGGCCCACGAGAAAAAGGGGCAAAATAAATGTCCGTTCGGACAATAACATTGGAGCATTATACAGTGCGTCCCAAAAAAACTATACACTTTTGAAATGGCTGCCAAATGAAAAATATTTCATTTTAGTATAGAAATTACATGTATGGAAAGCTCATTATCCGCAACTTCATAATCGACACCAAAAAGTCAGAAAATACGTCTGCAATGAATGAGCAGCATTCACTTTTGTAAAGGGTATGGAAATTAAGGGTGCGCAGGAATTGCCCTACAATTTTTATGAGGAAAGTCATTAGGAGCTTATGGTATTGAGGATGATATGCAGAATTACTGATCAATTATGATGAGCTGGGGTTTGCTAAGTGAAATTTGTGGAATTGGGGATTACAATTCATGCATGAGTGAACAGGAATATGTATTTCGTATTTATAGCATTGTCACTTTCCAAGGTTTTATTCCAGTGGTGTGTTAGTGGATGTCAGATGAGGTGTAGAACAAGTGAGATGCAGGGTAAAGATTTTGATCACTTTTGATGATCGTTTTCAATGATCTTTTGGATTGTCTGAATGTCCACATAAGTGACATGCCCTTTTTTTTTCAAACAAACAGGTTTGGTGCATCGAAAGAGGAGAGAGGACACGTTGAGCATGAACGTACAGACTTTTATTTTAATTTTGCATTATCAGATTTCTTTTTCTCCTTTTTGTTTTGTTACAGGATGGATGAAACAAGTGTAAAATCGAAAGAACAAAATTCAACTGAAAATAAAGACTGACATGTTAATTTCACAAATTTGTGTTACACTGTACCATATTCCTTTACAAAAGTCCAAATGATAAAATGACTGGATAGTTGGTTGGTTGATCAATTGAGTTGATGATTTATTGGATACAGTAAGACATGGTGATTGAAATAACTGTATGAAAGATGATGTAATGCTTGATTGATTAGTTGAAAACATTTGGAGACTGGTACACTGTTGATAAATGATTGCTAGCTGGGTGTTGGATTGTCTAATTTATGTGACTGATTGATTGATAGATTGATAGATTTGTCATCAACCATCCCAATTGGGTACATGTGAGTAGACCGGGATGCGGAAGGTAGTCAGGTTATTTGGAGTAGAAACCAATGAATATGAATGGTCAAAAACACACCCATGCAAAAAGAGAGATGGAGAGAGAGGGAGGGAGGGAGACAGGGAGAGAAAGAAAGAAGAGAGAGGGAGAGAGGGATGAAGACAAAGAGAAGAAAGAGGAAGGAGAGAAAAGGAAGAGAGAGAGAGATTAAACACACCACTGAAGGACCTCTATACTAACTAACTATACCTTGGAAAGTTACAATACAATAGGAAATACATATTCCTGTTCACTCATGCATGAAATATTGTAACCCCCAATTCCACAAATTTCATCTTAGCAAACCCTAACTCATCATAATTGATCAGTAATTCTGCATATCATCCTCAATTCCATAAGCTCCAAATGAAATTTCCTCATACAAATTGGTATATAGGGCAATTCCTGCGCACCCTAATTTCCACACCCTTACAAAAGTGAACGCTGCTCATTCATGCATGACTTATTTCGGACTTTTTGGGTGTCATATGAAAGTTGGGATAATGAGCTTTCCATACATGTAAATTTCATTCTTAAAATCATATATATTATTTGGCACCATTTCAAAAGTGTATAATTCTTTTGGGACGCACTGTAGTTTCATTGTGATCATACTAGCATTTACAGCCATTTGTTGTAGTGAAGGGGTGCCATGTTGCCTTGAATGCTTGCCTGACATAGCAAAATCAACGGACATGACGGAAATGATTATGGTACTTATATTGGGATGAGGCATCAATCTCTTTGCTACGATTTTTGGGGGTATATTCACAGTATAATATAATTAATATAAATAACTTAATGTAGGCCTGTATTGATTTGTATAATGAATAATATTTTGTAGTATTAAAAAGAAATAATATACAAAATACAAAACAACGAAATATATAGTCAAAGTATTTACTGAAGGGTCTTATAACTTCAAATGATATCTTAAAGTTAATGATTTTCAACATTTTAAGCAATTCCAGACATAGTAGAGTCATGTTAGTTTTTTTTAACAAAATACATTAAAATACATTGCCTATATTTCCTGCATGTGCAGGTCATATGAGCCATATGGTGATGACGTCAACATTTGAATATTGCAGACAGGGGGGTTGGTGATAATGTTTTTCTTCACAATAAAGTTAGAGCAGTAGTTATTGATTCATACACTGAAAACCTAACCTCGTCCGTCAATGAACCGACTAGCTTAAAGCTAGTCGGTAAAGACGGACTAGTTTAAAGCTAGTCTGTCGTGTTAGTCGTCGAGACGGACTAGTACACAACTGAATCTACATCTCTCAATTGACGACGAGCTTTAAAAGTTCGTCCGTCAAGCTTGATGCTAGTCTGTCGACGTGACGACTAGCACAATAAAAGCAACTGGTGTTACCCAGTTTACCCATTAAAATGACTGACTAGCTTTGATACAAATAGTTGCAATGTCGTTTCAATGTACCTTCTCTATTTATTCTGTTCCGAGCATAATCAAGTTGATACATTCTGAAAGAAGTTGTTTGGCTTGACAATCTGAAAGCTTACGAGACATACAATCTATCATGACAAGTATGCAATTCACGAGTACCGGTAGATTCCAAATATTGTTTCCATTCTTCAATATTACAGGCTAATTGAATACCTTGTTACTAGATAACTCAAGACCTGGTAATTTCTTACAGGTTGCTGGTGAATGCCCGCTTTAGCTACAACAGTGAATAGAAGTTGGATACAATCAACATTCTCAAACAAAGGTTGTTTTGGCTTGACAATCTGAGAGCAATACGATAGCCGAAAAAAACATCATCGTGACAAGTATGCCATTCACGAGTAGGTTATAAAATATTGTTCCATTCTTTAATTACAGGCTAACTGAATACTTCGTTACTATAGAACCCATGAATCGTCTATTCTTATAGATTACTGGTGAATGCCCGGCTTAGCAACAGCAGTTGCGAAAAGGACATCACTGTCTATTAGTTGCACTATGTGTATTGAATTCATTTAACGAGCAAACTGTACAGACGCACACTTGATATATCCCGTAAGCGTAAAGCTTAAGATTTTGATTATAATGGCGATCTCCTTCCTGTGACATGACTGTGTGAGTACTCTTTTTTATTCCTTATGTTTCATTTCACTAATAGTGTTATTTTTTTTCACATTTGATTAATGTTTAATCACCAAATTATGTCTTGCCAAATCAATTTATAAATTGTGTGTATTACAACGATAATAACAATCACATTAATATTTGAAATTGAAATTTAATTCTAATAATAAATATAGGCGCCACGTTTCTTTAAGCTTACTTGTATCTGAAAGAAAAAAATATTGGATTATATAGAGGCACGACTTTGGGATTCTGAAGTGGCTCTCAAAGACAAGTGTATACGCCGAAAATGGCAAAAGCAGTAGGCCTACAACAAAAAGTCATGATGATGCCACTTACACTTATGCATGGTCAACTATAGTGAAGATGATGTGATGTGATGATGCAAGCCATGGCGGCGACCCCTGGCCCGCCCCGTGCCCCAATTATTTGATAATTGCCATAATGTTAACTAATTGTGCCTCCTGTATTAATTCCTGTCTTCTGATATATATCATCATAAATAAAAATGTTTTGTTGTTGTTTTTTTTTTGCTCAAATTCTTGTGACAAAATGCATGTTTTTATTGTATCTTTATAATGTCTTTTAATATTTCAGATTTGACGTCTCTGACAAGCTGGTGAAGCCATATTAACCTCGTCCGTCATGCTAGTCTGTCAAGACAGTAGCAAGAAACATCGTGGCAGAAAGCGCGACGGACTAGCTTTGACACCATGACCGACTAGCTGTAAAGCTAGTCCTGCTCAAAAGCTCGTCAGTCTGGGCATCACTA
>CALNVZ010003433.1:25466674-25497313 GCA_940671915.1 Paracentrotus lividus
GCATTCTGCATGAAAAATTAATGAAAAATAAATGTTAAATAAAAAATGTTTTTATTTATTTCATTTTTTTTTGGGGGGGGGGGGCTGCACAACCTCATCTTTTACAAATTAAAAGTCGATTCGGCAAGAGTTTCTTTTGCGACAGCTACCCAAATTGAAAAATATACATGTGAAAATTGTTTATAATAATATTTTAAACATAGACTAGGGTTAGGGTTATGGTTAGGGTTATATTTAAAAAAAATGATATTTTAATAATAGAAAAAATAATAACAAAATACAACTTCCACTTTATTTAGTCAAAAAACACAAGAGGAATAGCGGAAGTCGAACCCGAGTCATCAGCGTCACTGTCTTACTCTCACACCACTACACCAACGAGACGGCTTGCGCATTGCCGAGGATTTTTTTTATTTTTGAATCAATTTTGAATAGCAAAAGGTTGACGTCCGATAAATTATAGAGACGCATGCGCACAGGAGTGTTGTTATCGATTTTTTTTTTTTTTTTTTTTTTTTTTTTTTTTTTTGAGGCTGTCGCAAGAGGAACTCTTTCCTTTGATTCTTTACATGAATATATTCAACGATACTAATTATCGATCATCATATCATAACTATAATCATTCAGCACACCATCCGAGTATAGAGCGTGTTCTGCAACTACAAATTACTAGTATTCCATGATATAAGCATACAACTAACGTGGAATTGAGCATGTGGGCTACAATAATAATTTAAACATCACAATTTTTCCATGTTCGGGATTCACGTAAAAATAGAATATGACATAAACTTACCTTGGTCTTTAAAAAGCATTTTCAACGATATCCTGAGATGGATCTAATTCTTGGGCGTTGCATTCGATGTCGTTTTGTTTTTACCATGTCGGCATGTGTCCGTGTGGTTTGACCGCGAATCACTGTTACGTGCTGCCGTAGGCCTAGCCTCTGACCATAAATAAGTCATTTGTAGGCCTACATGTCATTTGTTAGTCATTTGACCAATGTAAACAAGTCATTTGTTAAATGACTTGTTTATATTGGTCAAAATGACTTACCTAAACTAGTCTTGACAGAGGTAATTAAGTCACTGAGACTGGACTAATATAAAATTAGTCGTTGTGACTAATTTATAAGCACCAATGACTAATTTATGTTTACAGTGTAATAAAAAATGATTAATAATTACTTGGTTGAAGATTATGTCCAGAGTATTGGAGGCATGTCTTTATGTCACGTAGAATAGATGATTATCGAATTAGCTGGGAAAGCTTTTTTATTGTGCCTCGTTCTTTTAAGCAATTCTTGGTCAGGGATTTGTCAAGATACCCTATTCTTAATTGTTCATTGGGCCTCAGACCGTGGGTATCCGGTTGTTGCTAGCAGTAAGGGGCTTTTCTCCTCTTTCGATTTTGAGGTTTTCCCACCTTACCTGTGCCTGTCGGGGGAGATGGATTGTGGTTAATATCTCCCCGCTGGTAGTAGGGGTGCATCTGTTAGTTTGGCACCACCTAAAATGTACAAATTATAATATTTATTTGAAATTCTGACGCCTCTGTTCATATCTAATGTAACCTAGACTGGCTTTATCATACCTCAGCAGGAAGGTGTATCGTTTCAGACTATTTGATATCCGATGTTTTGGACATTGCGTCTTAATTATGCACCATGTTATGTTTATTTAATGCCATATAATATTTTATCCTCGTCCGTAATGTATGCGGAGAGAGGTACCTCGTTCGTTGATCACGTACGTTCCTCCTTGGATCTTGGCGTGCGCAGCCATAATGTGCGGTGGTCACATGTTTGGATTTCCATGGTCACATCACGTCTTAAGTGAAACGTTCAACTCTCCACGCCATACACAATAGAAAGTCGTAGATAGATGCAAGTTGTGTTGTGACCATCGCGGTCTATTGTCATCTTGTGCGACGAAGGGTTCGTTCATTTATGTTCGTATTTTTTTCATGCAACAAAATGACACCGAAAACAAAATAGTAAAAAAAAAATCCCAGAAATAACGCAAAAGCGTCAACGCTGTAAATATACACCTTACTTTGGATATTGGTGTTTGGAATATACCAATTAAACACACAATTTGGCGTTTCTATGGTCACTTTTAAGAGTGCTCAAAATGACGATTTATTTTTTTACTAAACCAAATATAGAAATTATATGTGCTTTTATAAAATCATAATTTTTTAATATCTCTTCCCTTTTTGATATTTTGAAAAGAAATATGAAATGTTAATTAGAAGTTAACGGAACCGATACCGTTGTTGGTTTAAGAAGGATAGTTTTTTTGACTTAGGGACGCCACTTTGAAATCAGGTAAAATCTTCTCTTTTTTACAAATAAAAAAATAGATTCGTAACAAGTACATTTCATCATTATGTCAATCGTTTATTTATGATTTTATTGTTGATATCAATCATTGAAATTAAAATTTGGAGTGTGGAAATACAATGTATGTCTATGTTTCGTTGGATTAATGCTGCAGTAAACAGGAAAAAAATAATTAATATTGTATTGAAACTCGCAGAAAATAAATGTCAGCGTTCGTTAAGAGGCATATATCGCCTCGACTATCGGCCAAGTTTTCCAGTCCCATTCCGGTGTTTGGTAATATTTCACGTGGGTTTCACATGTGATATTCCAGGATGTGTCTCCAAGTAAAAAAAATTTATCCTTTTTAAGCCAACAACGGTATCGGTTCAGGTAACTTCTAATTAACATTTCATATTTTTTTCAAAAATATCAAAAAGGGAAGAGATATTGAAAAACTATGATTTTATAACCCAAAAATTCGTCGCTTTGATCAGGCTTCCAAGATGCATAATAACTGAGCGAATAATTCCCAATTGTTTGTTGAATTAGTTTATTTGATACACCAATCTCCTAATTCAAGATGCATATGCACCATTTTGCCACTTTTGATGTATTTTGGTGGGGTTTTTTAATAATTTTGCTGTCCAACTCGTTTCAACTGCTTGAGAAAAACATTACACTAAATTACCGACCGCTCGCGTTGCACACGAAAACTAGCGTCTGCGCGCGCACCTCAAACCAACATCGCGTCCTACGCCAGGAGAACACACAACCAATAGGCGAGAAACGTACGAGTGATATGCGGAGAGGTTACTTTTATTATGATTACTTGATGTCCCTTGTCCGTAGAGGTTGGCACCCTAGGCGGAGAGGTAGTGTTTATTGTTACTCCTTCCTTGGCCGTATGCGGAGATGTGCGTAGTACGGTTCCTTGTCCCCAATACGTGGACCTGAGGTGCCTACGCTAAGGTTCCTTGTCCCCAATTCGTGGACCTGAGGTGCCTATATATGCTACGGTTCCTTGTCCCCAATACGTGGACTTGAGGTGCCTGCTACGCTACGGTTCCTTGTCCCCAATACGTGGACCTGAGGTAACGGCTCCGCTACGGCAGAAGGGAACAGTGTATGTGTTGGTGCGGACGCGCAGATTTATATATATCAATTGTTACGAAATTTTCGGTAAAGAATACCCGGGTCCTTCAAAGAGGTATGATGATGCCGTTTACCGTGAATAAATTGTGTTATCAATTAGTTTAGATTAATGACGTGGTCATTTATTAATATTGATTGGAGATTTAAAGATTGTATGAAATATGAATTCAAATGATTGTTCAAAATAATGTCAATAAACCACAACCAACCGCAATTTCGAATTTCAGGCTCCTTTTGTAAGTTGTGATTGTAAATTAAACTGCTTAATCCAAAATATTAACAACCGATATAAGACTGGCCATAAAAGACGATCATCATGCTATATTTCATTTCATTTCATTTCATATGAACATTTATTTCACAATCACAATTCAAAGAAAGGAGGCGAAATTCCCGAAAAGCAAGCATGCTTGTAGTGGGTTCGCCCACTACAAGGTAATTAAAGTTCAAAAGTCAGTCATTTCATAAGTATATGGTTTATTCGTATAATTTATTTACTAAAATACTGGGTAACTCATCAGCTTTAATTTGAGACATTACTTACGTGCAAATTGTCAAGGGTCACAGAGTTAGGGTCATTTGAAGGCGAAAGGTACAAAACCCTTTTTTTTTCTTCAAGTTTTAGGGTTTTTGGTAGGGTAGGAAAGCAACTTTTTATAAGTTTTTGGTTTCATCGTTTTTGGTTGTTTATTTTTTTCACACAAAGTTTCAATTAGATGCAATCTCAATTGCCAATGGACCTATCTCCCTGGCAATGAGATGGGTTCGCAATTATGAGTCTCTTGAGTCGGGAAGATGTCGTGGTGACGTCTCGTGATCTTTTAGTAGACTTTAGTAGACTTTTAGTAGACTTCTTTAAGACGCGAGCAAGTAAAAACTTGTTAACCAGTTCGATTTCTTTTAGTCGTTAGCAAGTTCCGACAACGTCTCTGCGACGTCGCTGATATTTAAGGGACGTCGCGGCAACCCTAAAAAGACGTCACAGAGACTTGCTCGCGTCTTAAAGGGATGTAGTAACATTGAATGATATTCAAATCACATTTTATTCGATTTAGCTTATTTTGCCAACATATAATTATAAACACTTAGGTCAGTCTGGTATCTCTTCAAAATTGCAAGCTAATTGCTTGCTTTACCTTCGAGATATCAATGATTTCATACTCAAATTTTATAAACCAATACAGGATGGTTTATAAAACCATGTGCTTTTTCCAAATGGCACAGCATAAACCCATTTCCTGTTGTATAGCCCCCGTCCCTAGCGGCCTAGTGACCTGGCGGAAGAGGGTACTGGTGTTAGGTTGTATGCTTGGCATTGTTTGTTACACAGTTTTAAGGTAGTAAATTATTTCCATTTCATCTGAAACTTTCAGTAGTTTGTTTTTACTGTAGGAACAGATTATAATTTTATTAATCTTGATTTAATTGCTCTTGTTTTTGAAAGTTACTCAATCCCTTAAAAGAAGTTTACTACAAGATTGAACATGTTTAACATTTGTTTGATTTTTCTCGCGACTTCCTGCAGACTCAGGAGACGTCGCGGCAACCTCTACGAGACTCCAGAGACTCATAATCAAGAACCCATCTCATTGCCAGTGAGAGATTGGTCCTTTGACAAATGAGATTGCATTTCATTGAAACTTTGTTTGAAAAAAAAAAACCCCAAAACGAGTAAACCACAAACTTATGAAAAGTTGGTTTGATACCCTACAAATTAAACCGAAAACTTGAAAGTGGGTCTTGTACCTATCACCTTCAAAGGGCCTTAACCCTGTGACCATGACAGTTTGGACGTAAGCAATATTTCAAATTAAAGCTGATGAGTTAATTAATAATTTTAGTAAACAAATCATAAGAATTAACCATGTCTTTTTCAAATGACTGACCTTTGAACTTCGGTTACCCTTTTTTTTAGGACACACATGTATAATTGAAAATTAGAGTCAGAAAAAGGGGCCCAGGGAGCTGGAAGCTGATTCTAATAAATTAATTAACGACGATTATCAAAGGAATATTCGAAACTTAGAACATAATGTTCGTGAAAGAGATTTGAAATGCCTCTGATAAATGGGGGTTAATTAAAATAATGGTAAGAGAATTCACTCAAAAAACATGTAAAAAGATTATCATGTAAAAAGAAGACCAAAACGAGTTTCTGGATAAAAAATCTAGCAAATCTTGATAGTTTTATTAATGTTACTAAAAGAAATTGTAACCTCAAATGGACTTATAGATCAGTAAAACAGGAATGAGAAAACATTTACAAAGCTGGAGCAAAGGGTGCTGGTGTACGTGCTCGAGTAAGATGGATGGACGATGGAAGCATGGTATATCTCAATTAAAAATCCCATGATGAAAAACTACTGTTAAAGACAGAAAATTATATATCAAAAAGAAGTTGTAAAGTATTATGGCACACTCTATAATGATACAGTCACACAGACACTTACGTTGAGTTACGTCTGGTTGCGTCCAGAAATTATTTTCTTTTCTGCGGATCCCAAAGGATGCCTTCCCGTCATAGTCAGCAGTGGAAATAGTGATAATTTCGTTCATTCAATAAAAAAGAGAAATAGGCCTACATAAAAAAAATGATAGAATGGAAGATGAAATAAGGATAAAACAACAAAAACGTAAATAAACTTAAGTGTCTGTTGTGACTGTAGCATTAGAAAGAATCTATACATTTTTAAGAAATGGAAGATTACGTAAACCATCAAGATATCATTGTTGAATAATGAGGATAGTAATAATTGCGAAGGTTGCTAACCGAGCAAGAATGTAATCTACATTCACACAGAACATACGTGGTTACGTCCAGCGTTGCGTCCAAAAAGGTCATTTTTTCTGCGGATCCCCACGGATGCCTTCCCGTCACGCCTCAATAATTAGAAGATATACAGGACAAAATTCGGATGATTATAGTTACGACCAGATACGGACACTTGCGTCCACTTACGAATAAACTTACGAGTCTACTCGGTCTTTGTTTTTTCAGACTTTCGGAAACTTCCGGACACTTCTGAACAATTGCGTGATTTACATACGTATACAGATAACTTGGAATTGTAATGAAAAATCATATATCTCTCTGGTCAATGAGTGTGGGGTTCTTTAAACCTTCGCTAATAGATCACCTTTCCTATTTCTGCTAGTCAGTGGCAGATACAGGGTTTCAGGATAAGGGGGGGGGGCGCCACCGAAATTTTCAGATTGTATGTACATGTACAGTCAATGAGCGATATTCAATTTATAGGGGGCGCGTCCCCTGCGTCCCCGCCTGGATCCGCCACTGCCAGTTATATGGCTTCAAAGTCCTACCCCAAAAGCAGAGTGGTAAGTATAAAGACAAAGGCTGAAGAGGGCTACAGGACAACAGACGTTGATCCAGGGGGCAAACACCCTCCCCACCAAAGAGAGAGAGAGAGAGAGAGAGCGAGCGAGGTGGGGGGGGGGCTAATTAGGTTTCAAAACCTCTTTTATATCACTTCTATATACAGGCCATTTAGAAGATTCGGTGCCTTTTTTTTTTCTTTTTTTTTTTTGTAAATAAAGGAACCAATCGAAAAATAAAACATCAGAAGAGACAACATGCAGCGGAATCCCTAATTCATCGCAATTGATCACTAGATTATATTATATTTTTTAAAGAAGTCTACCTCCCATTTATATAGAAGAGGAAAAGAGATTTCAATTTAGGCCCCTCCTTTTTTGCTCTCACATTTTTCCTCACGCATATTGAAGTAATTATAAAATTGAAAAGCAAAAAGAGAATATAAAGACTTTTATAACATTAAACAATTTTCTCTTTTTTTTGGGGGGGGGGCGAGTGCATAAACTTGCCTCGCTTCAAATCATTATATAGCATATTTTTTGTTCACTCTCGCATTCTATCATTTAGAAAATATGAAATTGTAGCCCAAACAGATCAGACTGCCCTGTTTTCCTAATAATTAAATGGTAAATAGAGTATTTGCTCTGTGCGCTCACGTGATTTAAAAGACATAATTTAAACAAATGGATATCAATAACCCTTCTTGACCGGGCATCGAGCTCTAAAGAGGTCATAACGATTTATGCTAGGGATTATCCAACTAAAACGAATTTCAAACTAAATTATGAAATACATTCTTGTCATATAAAAAAGGGGGAAAATTGTCGAGTTATAAGATTAATTGCAGAGGAATTCAATCAAATATGGTTTCGAATATTCTGTTTTCCATTATTTTTTCATTTAGTGAAATGAAAAATGAATTATTATTAGGTTTTTTAAATTTGTCCCCCCTCCCTCTAGGAAATTTAGGACCTACCCCTCGAAGATATTACATTTATATAACCCCTATCCATGTGCAAACAAGAACGGGTGTTCGGGAGCTCCAAAACGTGAGAGGACGCAATTATCCACAACGCTTAAGAGTTGTCCGCAGCTTCTTAAGTGTATTGTTTTTGGATACTTAAACGTTTGATACGTTTTAATTACGGATAATTGCGAATTACTTACGGTGGACGCAAATAAACGCAAATGACGGAACTTAAGAATTTTTCCCGGTAGTCTGCGTCCTAGATACGGATATATACGTTCATTTACGGAAGTTACGTTTAGTTACGGTTACTTACGTAATACGGCATCCGTAAAGATGCCCTGCGAAATTTTGAACATTTCAAAATTTCGCAGGCTTGGTGCCGTCACTGTGCGTACCGATACGGTTCAGTTTCGGACAGATACGTATACTTACGTTCCTTGCGGATGACCGCGTCCATGCTGCGTTCACGCTGTGTCCACTCAGCCAAATCTATACGCAGCGGACGTAACTAAACGTAAGTGTCTGTGTGACTGTAGCATGAAAGAGCTGTATTTTCAATGCAAAAGAATATGGGTCAGACGAAATGATTTGGCCGTTATGCTACAGTCACATAGACACTTTAGTTACGTCCTCTGCGTATAGATTTGACAAAGTGGACGCAGCATGAACGCAAAGCGAACGCAGTCATCCGCAGGGGACGTAAGTATACGTATCTGTCCGAAACTGAACCGTATCAGTACGCACAATGACGGCGCCAAGCCTGCGAAATTTTAAAATGTTCAAAATTTCGCAGGGCATCTTTACGGATGCCGACATACGTAAGTAACCGTAATCGTAACTTTCAGTAAATGAACGTAACTATCCGTATCTAGGACGCAGACCATCCGGGAAAATTCTGAAGTTCCGTCCATTTGCGTTTATTTACGTCCACCGTAAGTTTTGGCAATTATCCCTAATTAAACGTATCAAACGTTTAAGTACCCGAAAACAATACACTTAGAGGCTACGGACAAACACTTAAGCGTTGCGGATAATTGCGTCCTTTCACGTTTTGGAGCTCCCGAACACCCGTTCTTGTTTGCACACGGAAAGGGGTTACATAAATGTAATAGCTTCGAGGGGCACGACCTAAATTTCCTAGAGGGAGGGGGCAAATTTTTAAAAAATAGTAATAATTTAAGCGAGCTTCCACTCAATAAAAGAAAAAAATAACGGAAAACAAAATGTTCGAAACCATATTTGATTGAAATACCTCCGCAATCAAATCTTATAAATCAATAATTTTCCCCCTTTTTATATAACAAGAATATATTGAATAATTTTGTTTAAATTTCGTATTATTATAAACATGGTTATGACCTCCTTAGCGCGATGCCCGGTCAAGAAGGGTTATTTATATCAATTTGTTTATATTATGTCTTTTAAATCACGTGAGCGCAAAGCGCAAAAAAAAAAATTATATTTACCATTTAATTAATTCGGAATGCAGGGCTAAGTCTGATCTGTTTGCGGCTACAATTTAATTTGTTCTAAATATAGATAGCAGAGAGTGAACAAAATACGCCATAATTAATGATTTTAAAAGAAAGGGCAATGTTATGCTCTCGCGACCCCCCCCCCAAAAAAAAGGAAAAATTTTATCCACTCTAATATAAAATTCCTTTGCTTTTGAATTTTAAATAACCTCAATATAAGTTGTGAAAAAATGTGAGAGAGAAAATAAAAGAGGGCATAATTTGAAATTCTCTATTTCCTCTTCTATATAAAATGCGAGTTCTTTTGAAAAAGATAGACCTCTTTGAAAAAGTTAATGTAATTATAATAATCAATTTGCGTAATTTAGGGCATTTCGCTGCAAGTTGTCTCTTCTGGGATGTTTTTATCTTTCGATTGGTTCCTTTATTAAAGAAAAAAAATCGTTCGTTATTGTCTGTTTCAGGGACGGCTTAATTTCCTGAATATGCCTGTATATAGAAGCGATATAAAAGAATATATTATATGTTTACATTACTTCTTTTCTCCTCGTCTCTACTTCTGCTCTCTACATCTGTTATTCTAACGTTCTCGCCTCCCCCCTCTCTCTCGTCTCTCTCTCCTCTGCTCTCTCTTAATCTCTTCCCCCTTTTTTTTTTGAATGGGGGGGGGGTTGGCGGGAGCGGCTTGCCCCTGGATTCAAACGTCTGTCTGCGATGTAGCCCTCTTCAACCCTTTGTCTTCTGCTTAACGCTCAACTACTTTGCTTGGGGTAGGACTTTGAGCCATATATAGTATGACTAGCAGAAGATAGGAAAGGTGACCTCTATATTAGCGTAAGGTCTTAATTAAACAACAGAAAAAACCCAAACTCTTGAGAGACTATATAATATTCCATTACACAATTCCAGTTATTTATATAGCGTATGTTAAATATCCCGCAAATGTTGCAGAAGTGTTTCGGAAGTTCCGGAAGTCCGGAAAAAACAAAGACCGAGTGTAGACTCGTAAGGTTATTCGTAAGATGGACACAAGTGTCCGTATCTGGACGTAACTATTCGTATCATCCACATTTTTGTCCCGTATCTATAATTATTGAGGCGTGACTGGAAGGCTCCCGTAGGGATCCAGCACGAAAGAATGTACCTTTTCTGGACGCAACGCCGGACTTAACTCAACGTAAGTTCTGTGTGACTGTAAGCATTAGGTTTCAGCGGTGCGTGAGGTACGTGTAGCGCGAGCCAACCTACAACTGGCCGCCGGTTACGCTCTGCTAAACATGTTTTATTTGGGACAATCTACGATAGCAACTTGTCGCGACAAGAGAAGACAGGCTACAAGTCATTGACGTCAACCTAACTGACGCCGGCTATTGTTAAACTTGTTGAAAATCAACGAAACAAACTGAATTTTGCTCGCGTCTTCTCTAGGCGATAGCGCGATTATTCACGATATTGAAGGCGATTTGACCTGCGAATGGTGGCGACAGGTAGTTCGTGAGGTTGTCGCCACAACGATCGCCTTCTGTGGAGAGGCCCTTAACTTTAGAATCGCCTACCTGAACTGTCGCGAATTTAGTCGCGAGACTTGAAAGAAAAAAGTAATGAAGACGTCGAGGGGTGGAATCTGCTCAAGATTTTTTTAGGGTTAAAGCTTGGTACATTTGAAAAAGTAATGCTGAAGTTGACAAAATGACATTGTCAATCCAGTTATATGGCATATTTTTTTATTTAATAAGAAGACATTTTACTTTGCAGAATGGTTTAGACGTGGAATGATATATGTCCATGACTTATTTGCGAATGGCCAATTGTTATTAGTTGATCAGATATTGTCACAGCTTGAAACGAAAACGCAGTAACGCAGACTGTGCTTTTTGATAATAAACTGTTAATAAACAAAGTTTGTTAATCCGAGTATGTTATCTCGGCTTCGGCAGACCGCACACGGCTTGTAAACTTATCTTCCAGGTTGGAACTCGAGACAGTTGTTTTATTCCTGCCTCTGAGAAAGTATAGGGACAGCGAATGCTTGTTCTCATGCACGTGGCATATCCAAGCCCCCAAAATTTGCATCATTCTGGTTCGTGAGTATGTCCAGAGAACATCTCTGCGTTCTAGCCACCCTACTCTCTTGCTTGAGGTCGCTCTATTTAACGGCGAACTTTATTTGCAAATTTGGATGCCCGGATCTTTTCGTCGAGAACGCTTGGCTTTGGGCTAGACTCTAAATTATCTGTTTTTTGGGTAAACTTTGTTCAGTTTGTAATTTCGGTGTGCGGGAAGGTCCAGTATTAATGTAGGCCTACTTAGAGGTTTGGTTTTGTGAACGCTAACGCTGTGCACTGTTTGAACCTTGTGCTTAATTCTATACATTTTGTTTTTGGAGCAATTTGACTTGAGCGCGTGGATATATATCTGTAGCATCTATTCTTTCTGCCTATTGTGCAGCTGTCAGTGTCAGTCAATGCTGCCTAAGAGTAAGAGTAAGACCAGCAAGAAGTCCTCGGCCCCGCCGAAGCGTGCTCCAGCGGATCGTCCGTTCGTCTCGGACAGTTGAAATTCCTCCTCCAATCGTGGTCGTGCGAAAGACGAAGGCCTTCGACGGTCGCCTGTTTTTCTAAACGCCGGGCATGCTGGGACTGCGGCGGAGACAACGGCTGTATTGAACGGTGAGTTCGGGACAATGGGGGGTCCATGGCCAATAATTAATCCGCCGGTTAGCGGGGTTGACAATTTAATTTCCATGCCAGTCACTCCTCAACCTGCCTCCCTATCTGCTCCGGCTACAGGTTCTCCCCCTGGCTCCGGGAGCAGAATTTGCTACTACTATGCAGCCGCCTATGTTGAGCTGTGTATGCGACGAGTTGGGTGGGGAGGTGCCTCTTTCCGTGAAGGAGAAAATTTGGAGGGGGGAATTTATTGAATTGGGGGTGTTGCTGAAGAAGGAGTTTCCTACCTCTGATAACTCCTCCTTTTAAACTTTCAGCCTCTGCGCGAGCGGTTCGTCAGTAATGTTACGTCCGCAGACTAGGCTACGATTATTTCCAGTATTGAGCAATGGACCTCCGCGTTCTTGATATATGCTTCTATATATTTAGAGAAGCATTGTATGCGGTCGCGCGAATTACTCAAATATATTGACATCGTGCGCGCTATCGTGCGATTCGGGGGTTTTAATTGGAGGGCTTATGACACGCAATTTCGGTTACGTCAAGCTCGACACCCGAATCGTTCTTGGGCGGTGATCGACAACGAATTGTGGCTTACGGTAGCGTCGTCGCCCGGGCAAGCGTCGTTTCCATCTTTCTCGCGCCAGCCCTTTCGGCCTTTCGATCGATCAGCAAGGCGCGGGGGTGTCTCAACCACTAGCTCGGGCCAAGCTAATCGACAGGGATCTGTCAGAGGCTTCGGAGCCGGGGCTATAATGGCCTTAAAGGGATGCAGTAACATTGAATGATATTCAAATCACATTTTATTCGATTTAGTTTATTTTACCAATATAATTATAAACACTTACATGTAGGTCAGTCTGGTATCTCTTCAAAATTGCAAGCTAATTGCTTGCTTTACCTTCGAGATATCAATGATTTCATACTCAAATTTTATAAACCAACCCCGGATGGTTTATAAAACCCTGTGCTTCTCCACATAGGGAATTGAAATGATTCATAAGGTATACACGTGTAATATAGTCAATTATACTGCATATTCTATGGGGGCCATCTTGGAAAATGGCCGCTTTTGTTATATTTCGCCACCAGAACATGCTTGTATCCTCAAAATAACCTCAGATTTGGATTCTCCACCCCCTAAAACCCCTATATTCCAGATTTTGAATATTTTAGGTATGTTAAAGTAAGGAAATAGAAACTCCAAGATGGCCACCGGCGGCCATTTTGGATTTTCGCGTATATCTTAAATTGCTCAATGCTGACAGAGCTCCAGCATGTGGATTGTTAAAATAGAAGGTCTCACCAGCCAAAATCAGTTTTTAAAAAAAACTATAACATTCCAATGCACACTTAGGCCAAAAGTCAATTGGCTGACTGCCGGACTACCTGTGATCATCATCGATCTGCTTTGCATTTAATTCGGGGTCGTGTCGACGCGCCACCTGCCGATATGTACACCGATGTGGAAACTGCGCCTCCACGTCACATGGTTCAAGCTCATGTACCGCGGCTCTATCGCTAGCGGCAAGCAAAAGCCTGGCTCCAACTCCAATTAACACTGATCGCATGCTTTCGTTTCTTAACCGATATCCTTCTCGCCAAAATGCTGCCTTGCTAATTTCAGGTTTTAAGGACGGCTTTCTCCTGGGTTTCACAGGGGAGCGTCGGCCTGTGTCGTCACATAATTTGAAATCTGCTAGCGACCATAAGGTGATCCTGCTTGCGAAAATTCAGAAGGAAATTAGCTTGGGTAGAATAGTAGGCTCTTTCCAGTCTCCTCCTTTTGTTAATTTTCGCTGCTCGCCTGTCGGTTTGGTTCCCAAGCGCAACCCGGGAGAATTTCGTCTCATTCATCATCTTTCCGCTCCTCATAGCTCATGGCGCATCGGTTAATGATTACATTGATTCTGAGCTATGTTCTGTTTCTTATACTTCATTCGATGAGGCGGTCGACCTCGTTGCCCGAATTGGAGAGGGTTCGCTGATGGGAAAAGCTGACATTAAGTCAGCGTTCAGGCTGCTTCCCGTACCCCTCCGATTTTGAGCTTCTTGGATTTTGTGTCGATGGCAAATTCTATTATGATAGGTGCTTGCCAATGGGTTGTTCTATTTCATGTGCCCATTTTGAACGCTTTAGTACTTTTCTTGAGTACTGTTGCCGTGGTATTGCTAAGACCGAGCGCATTTTGCATTACTTTAATAGACGATTTCTTCTTCGTGGGCGCTACACGAGAAGAGTGCGAATCGTCGATGCGGCATTTTATGGCTATGTGCGAAGTTTTTCGGAGTACCTATAGCCAGCGAAAAAACGGAGGGGCCCGTTCCCATTATTACGTTTTTAGGACTAGAAATCGACACGGCTGCGCTCCAAGTGAAGGTTCCATTGGCGAAAGTTGAAGCATTACAAGCGTTACTGGTTCGTTTTCTCGCCAGTGAGAAGATTACATTGCGCCAGTTACAATCTTTGATAGGTAGCCTCAAGTTTGTATGCAAGGCCGTTGCACCAGGACGGGCTTTTCTGCGGCGACTCATCGACATGACGAAGGGGGTCCGTCACCCCAGCCACCGAATACGTTTGACGAAGGGGGCTAAGGCTGATCTGCATGCATGGGAGGCTTTCTTGCGAGGGTTTAATGGTACTGTCATGTTTTCTCATCCAGCATGGCTTACTAATAGTCATTTTCAGTTCTATTCTGACGCAGCTGGTAGCATTGGTTTTGGGATCGTCTTTCAGAGAAAGTGGGCACAGGGTAGGTGGCCTGTAGAGATTCTTGCGAAAAACTACTCGATAGCATTATTAGAATTCTTCCCGATAGTTTTAGGGGTCCGTTTGTGGGGGGCTCATCACTCGAATAAGAAGGTGATCTTCTGGTCAGATAATCAAACTGTAGTCCATGTTGTTAATTACCTCTTAATGTGTTCATATCATGAAGTTAGTAAGATCATTGGTGGTTATTTGCTTGCAGCACAATATTCTGTTCAAATCTCGCTATGTCTCAGGCTCGTGCAATGAAATTGCTGACTCCCTCTCTTGTTTTTAGATGGACAGGTTTCACCGGTTGGCATCGGACGCAGACCGGTTGGGCAGCGAACTTCCCGCCCATCTTTGGGAGAGCTTCTTGTAGAGAGAGAGAGCGCCTACTGACCGCTTCGCGAGCAGCAAATACTCACCAAACGTATAGGAAAGCCTTGGATGCATTTCAGCTGTTTAGGTCGCAATATCATTACAATTTAAGTATGGGTCTTGATGTCGAGCAGGTTGCTCAGTTTATTTCCTATCTCTCTTGGAATGGTTACGCAGGGGCGACTATAAGCATTTATATTTCAGGTATAGCATTTTGGATGCAAACATTGGGTTGGGCTGACGTCACTCGCTCTTTTATCGTTCGTCGCTTGGTAGATGGTTACAGGCGCAAGCATGCCCGTCGCGACACCAGGTGTCCTATTACACTGCCAATTCTGAAAGCTAATAATAAATGCATTGCCTTATGTATGCCAAAATGACTGCGAATTAGGTCTTTTTCGATCGGCCTTCCTCGTCGCTTTCTTTTGATTTCTGCGGGTGGGGGAGATCACAGCTAAATCGGT
Source organism: Paracentrotus lividus (assembly GCA_940671915.1). Classification (NCBI taxonomy): domain Eukaryota; kingdom Metazoa; phylum Echinodermata; class Echinoidea; order Camarodonta; family Echinidae; genus Paracentrotus; species Paracentrotus lividus. The sequence goes on from CALNVZ010003433.1 coordinate 25,482,192, forward strand.
CACTGACCCCACTTCCCTAGACGAGGGAGACGTTCGAATTCGGGGCGAGAATCACAGTACGACAATACATTTAACCCTTCAGAGATCAAAAACAGACCAAACAGGTCGTGGGTGTCTCATTGTAATACCTTAAAATGGCATGATAAACTTGTGTCCAGTCCGCGCCATTTGCGCTTATTTAAATGTACGCAGTCAATCGCGAACTGCCTTATTTCGACACTTTGATTCCCTTCCACTAACAAGGCATCAATTCAATGCCATGTTAAAACGGGTTATTACTTTTGTCGGACTGCCAGTCGCTTTCTATTCCTCCCATTCCTTCCGGATTGGGGCGGCAACCTCTGCTGCTGTGGCGGGCGTACCTGATGTTTGCATCCAAAGCATGGGGCGATGGGTTTCTGATACTCATAGGAGTTACATTCGTACGGGCCCTATGACATGTTCCTCTACTAAACACTAGTTAAGGGCAGTTCAAAAAGTAGGTCACTTCATCCTAGAACAATGGGCTTCTATTTTATTTAAGTTCATGTGGTGGAGAGGTTTTATTAAGCTCGATTTGCATATTATTATTTAGCTATATAGGACTTCATTCAGTATGGTTTGTGCATGTTTATATTATGAAGGCCTCGGCCTATTGTTGCCAACAAGTGTTTTCCAGCCCGTGTTTGCTGCTCGTTTGTTTTGTTTATATCTCCCTCAAGGTAGTCTACCGGGGGCGGGAACATCACGTGATCAGCCCTACGTCACCAAGGAGTGTGTCCTTGCTCATGGCGGCGCGTGCCCGGGTTCCACATCACTGGTCAGCGAGAAGCGTTGTAAGTCTAGTTGAAGGCTGGGCCTCCTTGGCTCGCTTGGAATCGATTGGCCGGCCATCACCACGTGCCGGGATGATCGCATCTTCTCGTCGCCCGCTTCCCTGGATGACGAACAAGAGATACCTATTGTAACGTTAACACCGGTGATTGTAATAGTATTGGCTTACCTGGGCGCGTGCCTTCCAGGGGTGGCTTATTAATCCCCCTCAAGTTATCTCTGACCCATGCCTGTTGATATGCAGTTGGGTAATTATCCAGCTTTATTTACCTGCGGATTCCCCCTCTTAACCGTACATGACTTTTAAATCACGGTTCCCGCTTCTCCTCTTGTTCGCGGAACATTTTAATGTAATCGCTGACGTATGATAATATTAACTCGTCATTTATTTTCATGCGTATTTACGACTCATAGGCCCGTATTCTGTTCCGGGGTTTAGAGTTGTGCTGTCGCACGAAAATAGTAAGGGTAATGAGACGAGAATGGCAACGACTAGATTGCACGCTTCCTATTGAAGCGTCAGTGAAGCGTGCGTCCTATCGTACGAAAGTAGATTCAGATGACGTCATTCGGGATCAATTATGTACACACACATTCTAAAGAATTTAAACTAGGGGTATAGGTGGTTTAGAATTTGATATGGCTTTGCGAGCTTTATGTCGAGGAAGCTAATTTATCTATTTCTCGTTAACTTGAAGTTAAAGTTGTTAAAACTTGTTTAAGAATTGGTGCATTATAGAACTGTCCACAAACGATTAGATTAATTGCATGTTAATCATCAAAAATGACATTTTCCGAAACGATTGAAGTGTTAGTTTGACCTGACATATTGTAGAGAGGACAACTGACGCTAAAACCACAAAAACTAATGGTGCCAGTCACTTGTCATTACACTGGAAAAACGGATTGGAACTAGTTTGAGACTAATTTGAGAATGGTAATGAATGTGGATTTGGAGTTTTTTTCTGTCGCCAACGTCTCAGAGACGTCTCCGAGATATTCCCACGACCAAGCGCGGCGATTTCATGTCACGACGGGGAGGCGGGGGGGGGGCGTGGGGGACAGAAACACCCAAAAGTGAAAAAATAATACACTCAAAATTCGTATACTCTCGCACAATATGCAGAAACTAATGAAAATGCTTGCGAGCGCGAAGCGCGAGCCGGAAATTTGCCTTATAATAACATTTAGCATCTTATTGACATACATTTTACCTCTTTATTAGCTTCACAAGCTAACCACTACATAAAATTGTTCATTTTAAAAATCGAAGGGGGACGATCCCCCATAAAAAAAATCGAGGAGGAGGGGACACGTCCACCCCACCCCCCCCGGGATCGCCGCGAAATGCTCGCGACAGAAAAAAAAAATATATATAATTATATCGGAGACGTCCTGAGTATCCGATTCGCGGGGACAAAGTGAGATACCACCTTTATGATGGGAAAATAGAACATGTTACGAATGTGTGTGTTTTTTTCTGTCGTGGAGAACGCTCCTGATGATACATCAAACAATTATCGGAGACGTCTCCGAGGTTCGAGTCTCAGAGAACATCTCCGCGACGTCAGATACCACCTATACGTCCATAATTTCTACAGAGGAGAAAAACACCATTATCATTTCAACTGAGAATGTAAACTAATGTTTTCTTTCAAGACTACTGAATTATTAATGGCACTTGACATAAAATACGCCCACTCGATTCCTTTTTGCATATACATGTTGTATTAGTGTGTTGCTATTGAGACAGAAACGGTTTGTCAGTCATAGCAACAAATAGTTATGCAATGGATCAAAATACAACGAGTAGTTCATTCAAGGCAATTGGTTCCGCCCCTGAATCTGAAACCTTTGTCCGTTGTCATTGTGCTATGTCAGCCATAACCTGGAACCGCTAAGGCTTCTCAAAGAAAAGATAATCCGTGCTTTGATAATATACCTCGTTAGCATGATTACATTTTCATCACAATAAAGAATTTCCTGCTCCATTTCAAATATAGCGGCATGCATACAAATACAACATGTACAAAAATACAACACAAACAAAAATGGAAACAAATTCCACCATTCTTCAAAGGTCCATATTATTTATAATTATTATAGATGTAGGGATTCGAGGCCGAATGGATATGTTAATGAACATTGACGTTTTATTGTTTATGTGTATGGCTCTGTAAAGATTGAATAGTTAAATAGTGGAAAATTTATATTTACCTCCTTCCCATTATTACAACTTTGCCCCTCCCAAATAAGAAAAAAAAACAAAAAAACAAAATAGTAATAAGAAAAAATTGAAATATCGCATGCACCTAACGTAAGACTTTGCGCACATGCATAGGCGTCGATATCAGAATCAAATTCAACGTTTCATTGCTTTTGGCCAATATGGGCACTTCACATATTGTGAAAGAAAAAATTCGTGGAGCTATTAGGAGATTAATTCAAAAGAATAAAACTCCCTTTCCACCTCCCTGGTTAACAATTAAATTGTTCCCATCCCAGGCCACTGAATTGTTAATGAATGGGACAGTGATATTTGAAAATGCATGACAATTAAGCGACAATGCACAACACTCGGCAGTCAAAGGATAAAGCGGCTACAAACATCATTATTGGCGTCATTATTTCAATGGATTTCCGGTTTATCTAGTGCATTTCAGTGCACTAGAAACTCCACTGTACGGAAGTTGTACGCGTATCGAGGTTAAATCGTCCGAGGAGAGGTTTATTTCAGACTCCCTGCGGACGTTTTTTTCTCGTACGGTGCTATTGTTCGATTCTATTGTCAATTGCCGTACAACTCTAAAACCCGTAACAGAATACGGGCCATAATGTGTTGTGGCGGCAGCATGACTCGGTGCCCGATCCAAGCTGTTTGGCGGGAATTCTTCTTTGGCCACATCACTTTATGATTCTTTACCTTTATTCAGTCATTTAAAGTATAGGGTAGATGTAGGGAATACCGGACAGTAGGGAATATCGGACGGTCACCACATGTCCAGCCCTAGCTGCCAACATAAGATCAACTGAGTTGAAATACCGGCATCTATTGGTCAGGTGGTCCGTCTGGGAAGGTTGAATGCTGTATTCGACAACAACAAGTGAGAAATCTCCGAGAAAACTACCAAAATCTGTCAAGGTAGGAAAATTTGCAGCCTGAAAAATGGCCTGATGTAAAAATTGACATTTTAGAGAATGTGATGGTATAAAAATAGAATTGGGGCATGACCTCTATTTCATGCATTATGGACATGTGTGGAGGGTGGGCCAAACGTGTATGGAGTGTTTGCACTGTACAAAGCCTGTGTATTGGGGTGGCAGTGTGTTGAAAAGTGCTAGTCAGTCATTTTTTTGTGTAGGAAATACCGGACACCACATGGACGGTTGTTTGTTTTACTTCCGTGTTGAGTTGCTAAGCATGTAGATCAAATAGTAAGTGTATTATATTTATTCATTAAATTGTTTGACAATTTTGAAATGTCTATTTCTCTTTATTATTATTGTGATATGTCATGATCTACATGAGATATAAAGTTATTCTGAGTGTTTTGAAAATTTGTAGTAAAATGCATATAATCTTCTAAAATGAATAATGTTATAAAAAATCAATACAAACATGTTAAGTTGATGGTTTACCTTCAAATCAGTGCTTCCAGACAGATCTTTATCCCAAAAAAAGGGTAAAAACATACTGTCCGGTATTTCCTACACTGTAGGGAATGCCGGACAATTTACGATGACGTCATTATTTGCATATAACTGCCTCAACAAATATTTGATTACCTCAATTTTTTTTGGAAAATAAAGTTGAATGATGTAGCTAAGCAATGAGAATCTTTTTCTTTTGTGATTTTATTGTTTTCATGTGCTAATTAAGCAAATGAGCTTAAGTGGCCGGTATTCCCTACATCTACCCTAATGGTATCTTATAGGCTTCCTGAGATTTTATTATTTTGGACCTAATCAGTTTGGCGCATTTTTCTCTCAGTCTCACAATTGGTTGATGTTAGATGTTACCAGTTTACAGCTAATTTCCCTACAAATATCCTGTTGATTGATGGAATGTAGATCTAGGATAAGTTATCAAGGTAAGAAATCATAAATTGAATAGTTGTATCCCATGTTAAGTAAAAACAAATAAGAAATAAATGATCCATCTATCGCTGAATCTCACACATGTGTGTTGCATGTGCCCACATATAGTTTTTTATGTGGGTGTTTCTAACATGTTGCAGCATGCAACATCGATGCGGCTGGCCAATATATTACTTATTAATATGGTTTTGTAGTTTGTACATGAATTAATTCGTGTGTGTCTCTGAATATATTATGATTTTACAAAGTGTTACTTTGAACAGTTCAAATAATAACATCAAGTAAATATTGCAATTTGTGAAAATCGAACAGTTTTTTCTTACTGATTTGATTTTTTTGTAGAACATTTCTCTGTTTCTCCTCTCTCAGTTGATGAGTTGAGCTAACAAGAGGCCAAGCTCAACATGATAATCAGAAAAATCAGAGATACTTGTATTCAATTTTAACGAAAAGAAATGTTCAGTGGCGGATCCAGGATTTCAGGATGGGGAGGGGGGGGGCACCGGCAAAATTTTCAAATTTTAACAAAATACTAGTACGGTCAATGAGTGGTTATCAAATTATAAATTATAGGGGGCGCGCGTCCCCTGCGCCCCCGCCTAAATCTGCCACTGAATGTTTGATTGGTTTTGCTGGCACGCGTCATTCAATTTTGAATATTTAGATTCTACGCCAGTGCGGTGGTCACAGCAGGTTGTATGTGCAACGTGCAACTGTCTACGACGGATTTCTTAGAGTTAGAATTCTAGTTTCTTTTCAGATACACAAATTGCAGGTACGACATGCAGGAGGTTAAATTACAAATTGGCCCACGACAGCTATAGGCCTATGCAAGGCAGATGTGTTATACGGTGGTCACAACAAGACGTAGGCTACGGGACACCTGCATGCTGTTATTAACATCACACGCATGGCATGCATGTTGCAATTTTTCTTGCATGTAGACGTTGTGGGCCAATTTCTGTGATTCCCAAATTTTCTGTTGTAAAGGTATTGTAAAAACTTCCTATGTGTCGTACCTCCAACCTACCTGCAGGTACGTGTGATGCAGAATTTTTCTACGAAATCTGTCAGAGAGAGTTACATGCTGTACTTTTATATTCTTTTCTATTATACTTTTTTGAAAATAAATGAAAAGTACATGTAATCTGAAAACATTTTCTTTTTCCTGGTTATTTTGGGATTTTTTTTCTTCTTCAGGTATTGTAATTATTAGTTGATAAGCTTTTTTTTTGTGTGTATAATTACATCATTTTAATTAATTCATATTCGGACATTTATACAGAATTGACTGCTCTGTCCTGCATCCAAAATCGAGATTGGCTCACATTTACTTCATCGAAGCCTGCAGCTGTACTAAAACAACAAGTGTTTCCTGAGACAGAGGTAAGGAAATTATCAATGTAGGCACATAACAGGTAAATAATTAATATGGGTAACATCCACACCCCCTTGTACTTATACTTGTTTGCATGTTTACGTCAGCCACCTGTGAGTTTTATATGGTTTTTCTTTTAAAATAAATTATAAATATTTTTTTTTTTCAATATGGGGTTTTAGAAAATAAAGAGAACAGTATGTGTGCTAAGAATCATCATTTATCTTTTCCATATAAAAATAAGAATCTGGTACAGAAGATATCTTACTCTTTGAGGTGTACAGAAAACTGTTAATTGATGTAGGGCTAATAATATATTTGTAGGAATCACACTATTTTGTTTATAATTACATCATTTTAATTAATTCATATTTGTACAGAATTGACTGCTCTATCGTGCATCCAAAATCGAGAGCGGCTCATTTATTCACTTCATCGAAGCCTGCAGCTGTAGGGGAGACCGGGTATGGAAGTCACACGGGTCAGTTGTGACAGTTCTCAGTGTGCTAAGATGGAACAAGAGAGGATGTGCTAACTGGCATCTATATACAGCCTATACATAGCTGTGATGAACTGCCGGTCGTGAGGTTTCTCCTTTGTTTTATTAAAAAGTAAATCAACAAAAACCATTTTTCTACAGTTCAAAGTAAATTTTTGACAAAAATTGAAATTTGTAATAGCTCTTACAACTGAAGGCACATGATGATAGTCTGGTATTGCAAATATAGTACATGTATGTCACTAATATACCCCCTAGCCATGCCCTGTGATTCTGCCTAATGACAGTGCTACAGTTGATTTCTGTGTGTAAAATCACCCATGGGGTAGGTTGTTACGACAACCTACCCCAAGTTGATGTAACAACTTACCCCAATTACATTACATATGTAAAATTACATTTTGTCTCAAATTTCAGGTGTTAATATTTTTATTTTTCTATTATTACTTTTGTCTGTTCTAGAGCTCTACTTGATCTACTGTTAACGATGTCAAGAAACTGGAAAGTTGAAATTAAAGTATGGTATAAGAGATTTACACATCGTCAACTTACCCCGTATGTTTACATATTGTAACAATTGACCCGTATGGTGTAACAACCTACCCCGTAAATGGGGTAGGTTGTTACCAAAAAAAATTTCTTCACTAATTAAGCTGTAGTTAATTAGTGTTTACATGTTTTCAAGTTTTATATGCCTCAGGTTTTAGCCAACATGATAGGCTAACTACAGACCCAATATGGAGTGCTTGAGTTCTTTCATTAGAATTATCTGGCCCAAAATGTGAATTTTGTAACGTCCATACCCGGTCTCCCCTACTATAACAACATGTGATTCCTGAGACAGAGGTAAGGAAATGATCAATGAGTTGAGAAACAGTTGAATGATTGTGTACATGTAATCATGGTACATAACAGGCAGTGGCGGATCCAGGCGGGGGTGCAGGGGACGCGCCCCCTATAATTTGAAAACCTATCATTTACCGTACATGTTAAAATCCGAAGATGCCGCCCCCCCCCCCTCCCCCTATCCTGAAGTCCTGGATCCGCCACTGCCAGGTAAAAAAATGATATGGGTAACATCAACACCCTCATGTACTGGTTTATTTGCATGTTTATGTCAGCAGGCTGTGAGTTTTATATGGTTTTCATTGAAAATAAAGTATAATTTTTATTAATCTCCTTCAATATGCACTGAAAACCTAAACGGGTAGACCGACTAGCTTTAAAGCTAGTCGTAGTGATGCCCAGACCGACTAGCTTTAAAGCTAGTCGGTCACGACGGACTAGTTTTCCTTCAACACAACCCGGTCATTACGGACTAGCTTTAAAACTCGTCCATCTCTACGGACTAGCTTGACAGCTAGTCCGTCAAGTTAGTCCGTCAAGAGGGACTAGTTTTAATGCTCGTCGGTCACGACGGACTAATTTTAAAGCTCGTCCGTCGTGACCAAACTAGTATGACGACTAGCCTAAAAGCTAGTCGTAGTGATGCCCAGACTGACGAGCTTTTGAGCAGGACTAGCTTTACAGCTAGTCGGTCATGGTGTAAAAGCTAGTCCGTCGCGCTTTTCTGCCGCGATGTTCTTGCTGCTGTCTTGACAGACTAGCACGACGACGAGTTAATATGGCTTCACCACTGGCAGAGACGTCAAATCTGAAATATTAAAAGACATTATAAAGATACGATAAAAACATGCTTGTCACAAGAATTTGAGCAAAAACTAAATAAATTAAAACAAATAAATAAATAAATAAACATTTTATTATGATGAATATAAATCAGAAGACAGGAATTAATACAGGAGGCACAATTAGTTAACATTATAGCAATTAACAAATAATGGGGGCACGGGCCCAGGAGTCGCCGCCATGGCTTGCATCATCATGACTTTTTGTTGTAGGCCTACCTGCATTTGCATTTTCGGCGTATACACTTGTCCTTGAGAGCCACTTCAGAATCCCAAAGTCGCGCCTCTAATCCAATATTCTTTTCTTTCAGATACAAGTAATCTAAAAGAAAAGTGGCGCCTATATTATTATTAGAATTAAATTTCAATTTTCATAATTTAATGTGATTGTTACTATCGTTGTAATACACACAATTTATAAATTGATTTGGCAAGACATAATTTTTCGCGTTGGTGATTATAGCATTAATCTATGTGAAAAAAATAACGCTATCTGTGAACTGAAACATAAGGAATTAAAAAAAGTACTCACACATTCATGTCACAGGAAGGAGATCGCCATTATAATCAACATCTTAAGCTTTACGGGGTATATCCAGTGTTGCGTCTGTACAGTTTGCTCATTAAATGGAATTCACATACAGATAATGCAACTAATACATGTAATAGTGATGTCCTTTTCGCAATGCGCATGTTATTCAATCGATTGTACCACTTTCTATTCACTGCTGTGTGCTAATGCGGCGGTCACAACTCGCCGTACCTTCGACGTGCAACTCCCTACGATTGAATTCGTAAAATAATCGTGCAGCGGAGGTACCTCGCAGGTACAATGCATGTACGACGTGCAGGAAGTTTTACAAATACCCTTACTACAGAAACGCAGGAATCGCAGAAGTTGACCCAGGACCTGTGCGTGGATTGCACATGCAACGCAGGCTACGTTGATGCACGTGCCCCGTAGCCTACGATGAGTTGTGACCGCCGCATAAGCCAGGCATTCACAAGCAATCTAAAGAATAGACGGTTCATGGGTTCTATAGTAACGAAGTATTCAATTAGCCTGTAATTAAAGGCGCGGTCCTACTGGCTCTTTAGGATGATTTGCTTATGAATTGGGATTGTTTGTTTTGTTTTTGTTTTTTGTTGCGGATGAACGAGATTGTATACGCAACTCATGCGCAATTAATCCTCCCGTCAGTGGGACCGGCCTTAAAGAATGGAACAATCTTTCTAACTACTCGTGAATGGCATACTTGTCACGGTTTATGTTATTTCGGCTATCGTAGGTCTCAGATGTCAAGCAAAAACAACCTTTGTTTGAGAATGTTGATTATATCCAACTTCTATTACTGTTGTTGCTAAGCCGGGAATTCACCAGCAAAATCTGTAAGGAAATACCGGGTTCTTGAGTTCTATAGTAACAAGGTATTCAATTAGCCTGTAACTGAAGAATGGAGAACAAATTGTGGAATCTACCGGTACTCGTGAATTGCATACTTGTCATGATAGATGTTATGTCTCGTAAGCTTTCAGATTGTCAAGCGAAAACGACCTTTGTTTCAAATGTATCAACTTGATTATGCTCGGAAACAGAATAAATAGAGAAGGTACTATTGAAACGACATTGCAACTATTTGTATCAAAAGCAAGTCAGTCATTCAATGGGTGAACTGTCCTACCCCCCTACTTTTTTTTGACGTAGTCGGTCACGTCGATGGACTAGCATCAAGCTTGACGGACGAGCTTTAAAGCTCATCCGTCAAGTTGAGAGATGTAGATTCAGTTGTATGCTAGTCCGTCTTGACGGACTAACATGGCAGACTAGCTTTAAAACTAGTCGCGTCTTGACCGACTAGCTTTAAAGCTAGTCGGTCCATTGACGGACGAGGTTAGGTTTTCAGTGTGGGGTTTTAGAAACTAAAGTGAACAGTACGTGTGCTAAAAATGAATTTACTTTCTACTCCATATAGAAATAAGATCTGTACGGAAGACATGTATCTCTTGAGTTGTGCAGAAACTGTTAATTGATCTACATGTAGGGCTAAATGATACATTTGTAGGAATCACACTATTTTGTTTTGAAGTAACATTTTTTTTAACACCATTGACTACATTAAAATATTATTGTTTTATTTCCATCTCCCCTTTGCTGTAGGTGGCTACTATTATTTGAAACTACAAGGGACTATCTGAATTTGCCGGAGAAAAAACCTTCAGCTCATGTTGATGTTCAACGATGTTTGCAGATTCTGAGCAGAACTACCATCTAGTATTTGATGTCTCTCCAAAGTATTGCACATGGATTTTCTCATTTAACCAATAAATCTACATGGCTAGATGTATTTAGCCAATTTACATCAATCTGCACACATTAAAATCAAAGTGTGGAAACAATTTTATTGATTGAACATGACATAATACTTTTGGAAATAATGATATATTACAGCCTTTGTTTAATACCTGATATGGCTGCAACAAGAGACAATTATATTCCGCTTGATCAGCTGCTTCATTCATTCGAAGACAGAGAAATGGCTTAGTATTGGCTTGACTCCTACATTTACTTTGGGATCGCTTTCAGTGTGTGTGGTGCAATGATAATTAACTTTGAAGCAATCCTCACATAAACTAGGTAGTGTCCCTTCTGTAATCATTTGCTGGCTCATCATTGAAATTCTTTACAAAAAAAAATATGAATATCAACTTAGTGAACCCAGATCATCAAACTTCTCACCTTCAAGTACATGTATGTACAGGAGACACACTCCTGGTTGTCACTGGTACCTCCATTTCTTAATTTTATGTACAGTTCCACCGTACCTTGTATTGAGTATGTTTTTTGATGCATTTATTATGTTCTTACATGTGTAGAATGTTCTGATCAATTATATTGTAAAATCAGCTTCTGTGTACATATTGCCATAATGGACGTGCTTGGTTCTTATAAGAAGCCCCTATTACAATGAATATACACCTATTGAGGACTTGAACTTTGGGGTCGACCAATACATTAATCAGAAAGCCCGTGAAAAACTTTAATTTATTAGTCAAAAAAGTGAAAATGAAAATTTGACCGAAATTTCATGCTAAGGCCCTTCTGCCTGCCAGGCGACGATGTATAATAGATCGAATATTATTTTAGCTATGCTGCATGTCTATGGACATGGAGGTGCTATTGATGTGATTGAGCTAAAATCATTGCTGCATGAAAACCGATACTTCTATGTGACTATTGCATAAACAAAACTGTACTCTAATTTTCCATGATCAAATTCAAACTGCATACACGAATCGTCATTAAAATCATTTGATGTAGATTGCTGTAGAAGAAGCAGAAGGTTTACTTACCGCCATGGCGTCAGGTAAGATATTTGCGTTTGTTTTTGATTGATTAAATAACATATATATTTCCTTCACAATATAATATTAAACAAGATTGATACCGGTACATTTTAATAGACACTCTAAAAAATGACAAGACTCTTTATAAGAAATTTCTTCTTCAATGACATGTTTTAAGAAAGCTAAATGATGCACCTAAAAGTGTCCAGAGCGTATCTGTCTTCTTTCACTTGCAAATTCAAATGCATTGAAAAGATCTCCTTATAGATAAGCAAGAAGTATTTAAAAAATTAGTTGTAAAAATAAATTTGCAATATTTGTCTTTCATCAAATCTCCCAATGATAGTGAAGACAAAAATAGTTCATTCCTGCAAGCAGTGCGCTCATTGATTTTAACAATTAAATTTCGATATACTCATACATACTTATGCGTGGCTTTTATTGTATTTGGGGTCAAAACGAGAAACAGATAAACCTTAGAATTATACATTCAATATTGTTCAATTGTTTGAAAATGCACACTAGAATGATACAAAAAAAGAAGATTTCTGGCTATAACAAGAGGTCGAATGTACATGTATATAAACGTGCAATCACCTAATTAATGACATTGAAATTTACACACCAATCTTCAAAATAATTTTTCTCCATCGGTAGCATCATCAAAGCAGGAGGCGACGAGCAGAGTGGCATGACCCCAACTGAACCTGACAAGACTCCATATCCGATACAGAATGTCCCCGAGCAGCAGCCTTTACCCAATCCACAACAGTTGCAGCACCCTCAGCAGACTGCACCCGAATATGGGAAACAGCAACCCTTGCAGTACCTACACAATATCCCCGCAGCAACAGTCGGGGATACCTCTCACGCAGCCCTCGGGATTTCAAAGCCAACAGCCTTTACAATACCACAAGTGCAACCTAACGCCTATGTCTATCCGCACAAGTCACAGAGGTGAGATAACTAGCCGTTAGCAAGGTAAAAAAGACGACGAGTTTAATTTCAAATGAGATTAGATTGAAAACTTCGGTTGGAGGGGGATTTGTTTGCAGATTTAGTGTAAGCCTACTTACCTATCTTCATGACTTACCTGATCTAAATTTTCGTTTAAATCCACTTTAGTTCCTTGTAGAATTAAACTACTTAAGCCTAGGGCATATACTTATATAATGTTGACCGGCCTTGAGGGAGATACCTAAGAGGTTGCCTTCTTTAGATAGCCTACGCCCAATAGAACAACTGCTCCTTGTGGCTTGTCTGTAGTGGTTGCAAAATGGCTTGCATATGTCCTATATGTGTAAACGTGGTTCTAGCGATGTTTCTACCAGAAGAAATCAGTTAATCTGAATCATCCAGGGAGGTTTCAAGGACTTCCATAAGCTTGTTTCTCCTGATCGTAGCAAGCCCTTGCTCATATCCAGATGAAGGAAATCTGCACTATGATTAAATTGCTGCTTCATAGCACACATCCAGTGGTAGCCAAAAGTAATTTCTGCTGTCCCGTGCACGACAGAATCTGGCAAAGCTATGTAAGTCATTTTTGCGTTGTTCAGTTTTTAATATTTCTTAATAATTCGAATATGCTCTCTCATCTGGCAAAATTTCAAATTCTAACTCTATTTATTTTTGGAGATTCGAACCCGCAGTTTTTGTAAAATTCCTAAAAATCACTAAATAGGCAGAACTATGTAAGTCGACATACAAAAGTAGTTTTTCAATCTGCATACGCGGTTTTGATAGAACAAAGCTATGAAAGTAGAAGTTGATTTATCAGGCAAAACTACGTATCTCCCAAAGACATACGTAGTTTTGCCTGATAAACCAGTCATTTGCAATGTTTCGGACATATATAGTTTGCATGATGACCTTGCAATGTATTAGACATACGTAGTTTTGCCTGATAAAACTTTGCAATGCGCAAAGCATGCGTAGTTTTGCCTCATAAACTTTGCCACGTCAGGGACATACCCTGTGACATACATAGTTTTGCCTGAATAGTTGGACATACATAGTTTTGCCTGATCAAAAGCAAGGAGTGTAGTCGTCGATTTAATCAGGCAAAAGCGTGTATGTTTTAAAAAATGAGGAAAATCGAAGATTAAATGAGGAAATCAACGAGTTTTCTGGTGCCAATACCATATATATGTTCCACAGATCAAAGGGGAAAAAACGATACACAATTCTCCATTTTTCCAAAGAAATCAAAAGAAGCTATTTTAAACATTTAACACTCGAAAATGTCGGAATCGCAAAATAGGAGATACGAAGTTCTGCTAGAATAGGCCCTGCTCGGGAATTCGTCACTTTCTTGTAGATTCGATTCAAAGATCTTACACAGTGTTTGCAAAGGACGATCGGTCTTATAGACTTGACGTGGGTCCACTGTTTCTTTAACAACACTAGCTGCACCCGGCGCTACGCGCCGGGGCAGCTAGCAGGTCCCACCCACTAAACGGTTTGAAAAAAGTGTTTCGTTCATTCCCTCGACCCTTCTTTTAACGCCTTTCGCGAAATTGTAAATGCTTCGGCGACAATAAAGGCTCCTGCGAAAAATTAAAACCTGCTCCGCCCCTATATGGGCTGATAAAGTTCTCCTTCTTCGTTCTTCTTCTTTTTACATTTTTAAGGGGGTGGAGGGGGGGGGGGATGCTGGGGTTGTAGGCCTACCCATTACCCTCCCCCAGCACCCCGCATAGATGTGTACGATAATACGCCAGCGGAGGTCTGTACCTATAACCAGAAGAAGAAGAAGAAGTTCTGCTCCTGATTTTATTTGGCTATTGTGAGATTTTTATTCATTTTATATATTGTGGGGAAAGGTGATCATCTTCATCGTGTCACTTTTTTAATTCATTTTTTTAAATAAAAAGCACTGAAAAGGAGACCTCTTTGGAAAAAAAACTTTTATCTAAAAATGAAATGGGGCCTTATTATCATTATTATTTTTATTATTATTGCTGTTGTTGTTGTTATTACTTTTATTAATTTATTTTATTTTTTTTTTTTTAGGGGCTTTTTTTTCTAGGGGAGGGGGAGGAGGAGGAGGCGCAAAATTTGCAAAGGCTTGGTCATTTTACAGCCTTCCGAAATCTGAAAAATTCCTTGCAGCCACTCGGGAGGGCCTATGATAAAGAAATGTGGCCCTTTCTTTTTTGGGTGGGGGCTACTTTCAATACTTTTAGAATTCTAAGGAAAAAAAATGAACAATCCATGGGCTAATAATTTATTTTTTGGAAATATATTTATTATTAATATTATTGTTTTTTTAATTATTATTTTTATTTTTATTTCCTTTTTT
>CALNVZ010003433.1:25502046-25512637 GCA_940671915.1 Paracentrotus lividus
CCTCAGAGGAATGGAGAGTGCAGACTCATCATTCGTTATCAGTTTAAAGATTTCCCCCTTTGATTTGATTAGTAATATTACTATTAAGTTCATACTAGCAATTTAAGTCGATGCTTTTAATCCGTATTTTTCTACATAGGGCCTAGACTGATACCTGATTCATTATCATTTCGTTTGATACAATGGAGTTAGGGTTTAGACTGAAAGATGGTTTGTTAATATAAGACACCATACCCATTCCAATAGAATAATACACGTTCGTGTACGGAGCTTTCAGAGATATTGACCAGAATGTTATTTTCGGCGAAATCAAGTTCACGACTTTAGGATGCTATAACTTTTTGTTTAAATAATATACGAACCTGCAGTTCTCACAAGATTTAGTGCATATATTTCACAATTTTCTAAATAGTTACAATTAAAAATTTCGTTCGCAGTTTTGATATGTGCGAAGTATAAATTTAGATTACATTCAAATTTTTTGAAAAAAATATGAAAAATGAACTTTTTTGGGCTAATTATTCATTTTTACGTATTCAAATTCCATCAAAGTAGGTTTCAGCCTGTAGGCAATTTATTTCTCTTTTATATGATTCGCATTTTGGAGCGATTTGATATTTCATTAAAATGTTATCTCTAAAACACTATTTGTCATAAAAAGGGCAACAATTTTGGACGCCCCCTTGAATTTAGAGGTGATCGCAATAAATTTTGAAGAGCACACCTCTGAAATATTGTGCCCTATACTATTTTCTTTAGAATAGACAAGGTGTGCTTAGTTTGTACATAAACAACATCAAAATCACTAACTAGGCCTCTTTTTCAGGTTTGGATCTCCCCTTAAAGGAGGAGATGCACATAAGTTGGCCCTCCCGTGCAAAGTCTATGGAGGACCCCCGCACTACGTTTTGGGGTATTCTTTTATAAGATGAACAATGTGAGTATTCCACCACCAATAAAATACTAAGTGGTTGAATATGTCAGCTATTGGTTGTGAATATATATCACAAAAAATAGGTGACATATACAACCATTCATGGATATTGTGGAAGAATATGATTTTTTTTTTTTTAGAATATTGTGAAGGAAAGGTGTATGCATATTATGGTCCCTCGTCATACACTTTAGCCCTGGCATTCTGACAAAATGTGTATTGAAAGAATTAGCGAGGCAGATAAAATACGCACTTCTAAATATCTCCAAAATGGCTCATTCAGGTAATAATATATTGCAATATTAAGCCCGGTCCCACTGGCATTTAGGAAGATTTGCGTATGAATTGCAGACAAAATTGGTTTATATTCGTTGAACATCCGCATCATTCGTGAAACATGCTTGTTTGAGTTGACCGACATCCGCAGTAGTCCGCAATAATCCACAAGGCACGTTTTTCCGTTCCCAGGATTTTTGAGCAGCTCAAAAACGGAAACATCCGAAATACATACGCATTTCACCCCAGATACATACTTAATCTATGCGCTGAATTTCCTGTGTTATCGGCTGATATCCGCAACTGACGGTAGTATTGCGGCTTGGCGGCTGACTGGGACAGTGCGTAAAACGGATATACAGCGTGTCTATCCCGTCTACATCCCAGGCCCGTAACCAGGGGGTTAGAAGAACCCCCCCCCCCCGCTGGGACGCAGAGGTCCGCTTTAAAAAAAGAAAAAATAAATAAAATATTTTTTTTTTTGCTTATCAATTTCTTTGGGGCCGATCTAGCCCTACCCCTATAGCTAATTATATGGTATCTTCTTGAGGGAGAAGGCAAGAAAATTTTTGAAACGACCTACCACCCCCCCCCCCCCCCCCCGCTGTACGCGAAAACCAAGCGTGACGAGAAAAAAAATTTGATGTACCTTTTTGCTCGCCCGGAGTAACGTGAAAATTTTTTGATGTACCTTTTGGTCCACTTTTGCAGATTTCGAACCCTCCCGTAAAAATCCTAGTTACGTGCCTGCATCCCGAACTAAAATAACATGTAGCGAATGCATACAGACTGCCTCAAATAGTGCGTTTGCATTACGTCTGATTTGCGATTAATCCGTAACCATATTCGCTTTTATTCGTGAAATATCCGTTTTAACCGTCATATTATCGCTATACATCCGAAATTCATTTGAGAAAATTTGACACTTTTGTTGCGGACGAACGAAATTTGTATACGCAACCCATGCGCAATTAATCCTCTCGCCAGTGGGACCGGGCCTTTAATACTTGAAGTTTATTTCCTTGCAATTCAATATTTCTTATTCATTACTTGTATCAATTATCAACAGCCTCCTGTCCAGCAGAATATTGTGCACGTGACCAACCAGACCACGCCCAACGACTACTTTGGTTTCGCTCTCTTTGTGACCCTCTGCTGCTGTCTACCGTTTGGAATTGCTGCTCTCATAAAATCAGGCGAGGTAAAACACTTTCTTAGCCATTTCACAAACCCGCAGCTGTATAGCGTACACTTTAAAAATTAAGTGCTAGTTTATTGGTGCTCGTATAGTGACAGCACTTGAATTGCTATAAGAGCACCTAAAATGCTTTTTAGCACTTGCACGAGTGCCAATTTATCAGCAAGAAAAATGTGTAATATCGGTGGCATATGAGCTGGGGCTTGAAGTAAATATTTAATAACGAACTTATAAAAATCGTTTAGCCTATTTGAATTATACGATAATACGATTACTTATTTATATTCTCTCCTTTTCTTACCAATCATTATCCTTCCTGTTCATAACACTGTAGTTGTTTCAGGTAAAAACGAAAAAACAAACAAACAAAAACAATATTTTCCCGCACCCCAATATGCATATTTCTATAGAATTTAAAAAGTTAATATTTTTTCAACTAGAAAACATTAAAATGAATTTCTTCCTCCTCTCTCTCTCTCTCTCTCTCTCTCTCTCTCTCTCTTTTCTTTTCCTTACTTCCCCACTCTAAAGGTAAAGAGGCGATCTGCAGCAGGTGATCACGAGGGTGCGCCCGTGCCTCTACCGAAGCGAAGCGTTGGGCGACGGTTGGGGTGGTTTTTGGCGCTGTTTGGATTGTAGTGGCCATAGTTGTCGGTGTTGTTACAAACAATTCTTCAAACTTATCGGTACTAGAACAGGAGAAGATAATAATATGGGAGGTCAGATGGTGGAAGAGAGTTCTAGACCATGACGGTGACATAGGAGGAGATTGGATAGGATTGGATATGTTATATATATTTTTCTTCTTCTTAAATGCGGCTTTGTTCTATAATAGTTAAGCTTTCAAATTGCCTATATTCTATTTCGTTTCTTGGTAAGTGATGATAATGCTGTGTATCTTATTATTTTTCATAACTGTCCTTAGCTTCATAAATTATAACATTTTATATATATTACACATTGAGACATGGTTGATACAATGTAATGTTTTTAAAAATATTTTCTTTACATCCTAATTGTTCATATTCCCTATTGCCTGAGGGTGTTATGCTTTATATAACCTTTGTATCAGATACCTTGCACAAATCTACATGTCATGCATGTATTACTCAGTACCTTATTACATCTTTGAAATCAGTACTAAATATCAGAGATTATAGAAACATTGTATACCCATTCATAATTCAGTACCAATACGTCAGAGTTTACATCTATTTTGTAACACCAGTCATTGAAAGTAATGACCTTAAATATGAGGTCATAGATACATTGTACACATTCATAAGACATTGCATTACGTCAGACTTACATTGTGCAAATTCACATAAGAATTTTTTGAAATATTGTACACTTTCATAAAAAGTCAGTACCATGTACACCTTCATAAGTCAATAAACCACGTAAGGGTCATTAAGGGAAACCCCAGTATTTAATTTACGCTTCTTACTCTGTCGGGGGAAAAAAAAATCCATGAATATTTTCATGATGTCACGATCACTCACAAACCCAGTCTTTTAATTATAAAAAGTGGTATTATGTTCTGTAAAAGTGCAGTGAGACATGATTATACTTTTGCAATTCTTACAAGTGATATACAATATGAAAAAAAAACCCAAGACTATTGTTGTTGTTGTTGTTTATTATATTTACGGCGCTTTCATTCATTATATGATATTTACGCCTTAATCATTTGCGAGGTTTTTTTTTTTTCTTCTTCTTCTTCTTCTTTCTTTCTTTTTTAGAAAATCATATAATTAGGGTTTTCCTGTTGAAAAGATTTATTTTTATTATTTTTTTGTAATCAAAAGCTTTGCTTGATGATAATTAAGAAAATCAAATATCTGTCGCATATGTCTCTAGTAAAATACCGACCTCGTTCTTGTAAGCAAACAGAATTATAAAAATAAAATAAATAAAAAGAACTGAAAACAAAGTATAGGTATGTGACCAAACGGAACGAAGAGAAGAAAGAAAGGGTCATCAGGGGCGGATCTAGGTTTTTTCCAAGGGGGGGGGGGTTGAGGGGACGAAAAAAAAATCTTGCGAGCGAGTTTTAGACAATCCCCGATTTATAGGCCTATACTGACCTAAAACGAGGAATTATTTAACAATTTTAGAGTTGGAGTTATTTTGTGCATTATGATAGGCAGCGAGCGCGAAGCGCGAGCCGAAAATTTTGGCTTATAAAAGATATATGAATAAATAAAGGGGCACTTTTTAGTATTAATTATTTTTTAAAAAAGATAATTGTGTATGTGTGACCCTATTAAGTATCTGCGAGCGCGAAAGCGCGAGCTGAAAATTATTGAACTCAAAATTGAAGTTATTTGTGCATTATGATTAGTATCAGCGAGCGCGAAGCGCGAGCCGAAATATTGGGTTTTAAAAGATATATGAAATAAATAAAGGGGCACTTCCTAGTATTAATTAAGTTTTTTTTAGGCGGAGCGCGAGTTTTAGACAATCCCCGATTTATAGGCCTATACTGACCTAAAACGAGGAATTATTTAAACAATTTTAAGAGTTGGAGTTATTTTGTGCATTATGATAGGCAGCGAGCGCGAAGCGCGAGCCGAAAATTTTGGGTTATAAAAGATATATGGAATAATAAAGGGGCACTTTTTTAGTATTAATTAATTTTTAAAAGATAATTGTGTTATTGTAGACCCTATTAAGTATCTGCGAGCGCGAAGCGCGAGCTGAAAATTGAACTCAAAATTGAAGTTATTTGTGCATAATGATTTAGTATCAGCGAGCGCGAAAGCGCGAGCCGAAAATATTGGGTTTTTAAAAGATATATGGAATAAATAAAGGGGCACTTTCTAGTATTAATTAATTTTTTTTAGAAAAATGTGTATTGTAGACCCTATTAAGTATCTGCAAGCGCGAAGCGCGAGCCGAAAAATTTGTGCTCAAATTTGAGTTATTTGTGCATTATAATTTAGTATCCGCGAAGCCGAAAATATTGGGTTTTAAAGATATATGGAATTAATAAACAGGCACTTTCTAGTACTTTCTATTTGTTCGCCTACCCTCCTCTCCTCCCCCCAAAAAGAAATAATAATAATAATAATGATGATGATAATGATAAATAAAATAAATACATAAATAAAATAAAATAAAATTACAAGTTAAAAAAAAAGATAAGATTTAAAAAAAAAAAAAAAATGGTCCCCGGATTTTTTTTTTGGGGGGGTTGCAACCCCCCCCCACCCCCCCCCCCCCCTCTAGATCCGCTTCTGGTCATAAACTCCAATCCTGCACCCGTACCGCAGTGCGGGTTACGTCTGTCCCGTTGATGTGGTACATTCAACGTCGGTGAAGTCTTGATCTTTCCAGGAGACAGGCGCCTTTAAACCTACCTACGGGGGAAAGACAAGCCCTAGCAGGAAAGGAGCTGTAGACGAAGAAGATAGGAGGGTAAAAGAAAAGAAACATATATATTTGGTAGATATTCCGTCTGAAAAGCAAAACGACCTGTTTTGATAAGAATACTAAGTTTATGATATAAATACATATATATCATATTATAATAAAGACAAAAAATAGAAAACATACATGAGGGCGTTTCATTTAATCGTATACTGACAGATACGAGGAATTTCTCATGAAAATACAAAGCAATACATTTATTTTAGAATATTTGAGATAACCCCCAGTTCAAGGCGGGAAAGTGCAGTGCAGTACATAATATTCGAAATTAAACATAATCATACATTCAACAATGTGTAAAATAGAAATATTAAGAATATTATTATGTTAAACAAAAGGGTTACATTGATGGTTGAGAAAAAGTTGGATTCTTTTTTTTTTCCATGTACTGAGAAATAAGATAAACTACAGTCTATAGCCTCGGAAACGGCGACACTATTATTTGTGGTTTAAAAATTACCAACAATATGACTAAATCATGTGACTCATTTTGCAATCAGTAAAATGGTAAACGTTTTATTACTGGGACTCGCGTAATTTTGAATGAGCGCCCTACACTGACAAGATAAGAAATATAAATAAGGCTTTTTCACGAATTTGCTTTCATTTAGAATTAATAAGTTTTTCATAACTGGTGGCCCGTTTGGCCTGCTTATGTCATTTGCGTAAAAGAAGTACCATACAGCAGTACCATACAGCAGTACCATACAGCAAAAAATAGTACCCCACAGCATGGAGTTACTAAGTATGCCCACAGCAATACCACACAAAGGTACAAGGATTACCACGTACCGTTACGACCGGAACACCACTCGCCGTTAACACAGGGATACCACACGCCATTATCACAGGACTGCTGCAGACACCCGAGGATGCCATACACTGGTATATATACCACTATCTAGCAAAAATATTTTGGGTCACAGTTATTTTCTACCGAGTGAATAAAAAAACACTTTACACCTAGAAAAATGTAAATAAAAAGAAAACCAATTTATAAACCCTAAATTATTTTACATATTCTGAAAGAGTAACTCCTTCCGCATCTCTTGGTAGCTAGAAGATTTTCGTGTGGTATGTCTTTACGCTGTAGGATGAACAGACGCATTGTTTGCGAACAAGTTCGAATTGTGCCAGGGTGGAGGTGAAATTGAATCAAAAAAGCTGACCAAAAGCAACTCCATCATGAATAAAATAGCATAACTTTTTAACGAAAAATGTTTTCCGGCTAACAACTTGGCAGTGGGTGTTGTTACACATATTGCCTACATTTTGTATGAAAATTAGATTGACTTGTCAAGTAACGCACGAATAAGTATACACATCAAAGAGTAAATGCCACTGATAGACCAAAAAAGGCCTCCTAATACTTTTGAAAAGTGATATTTTGTCTTGACGTGTGCTCACCCATGCCTAGACTCTACAGATTTCTCTCAATTTTCATACAAAATGTCAATATGTTTATTATCCACAAAGAAATTATCCGTGGGCCTTTCAAGAAGTCTAAAAGGTTTATGTTTGTTTAAAAAGTGTCTTTGTGAGCTAAGAAAAAATGGTCACTTTTAGAAACGAAAAGGGGCAATTTGTTATTTTTGCCGCATTGAGGCCATCCAGAACGTCATCATGTAACGGTCACAGAGGGTAAGGTCTTTCTTACGCTGTCAACATTTTTTCAATCTTGCATCTTTTCTCTTTCTTTTTTTTTTTTTTTGCTGTGGGGAATGGGGGCTCCGCTGTCTACCAGCTGTTTGGTCTAATCTAAATTTATGTAATAAATACTTCATCTAATTGTCACTTTTCAATTGACGATTTCAGATGTGGATCCGGGGGGCCCAGTGGGGGGCGGAGAAAAAAAAGGGGAAGGGGGAAGGGAAAAAGGTAAGAAACAATAGATTGCCGGCCCAACAGACCAAACCTACCCCCCCCCTATGGCCGTTACATGATAACCTTGTTGATGGCCGAAGGCTGAAAAATTGTAAAAATTTCAGGGCATGGATCCAGTGGGGGCAGCGGCGCCGCCCCCCCCCCCCCCCAAGAGCAGGTGTCAGATAAAAAAAGAAAAAAGAAAGAAAAAAGGGAACAATATGATACAAGGGGAGAGGGGGAACAAAAAGGTAAGAAGATATAGATTGCCGGACCCGACTGAGCCATCTAACTTCCCCCTCCCCCCCCTCTATAAGCCGTTACATGACGACCTTGTGTGAAGGCGAAGGCAGAAAATTTGTAACACTTACGTAATAGACTAATTAGGATTGTGATAAGTGTTCAAATTTGGAATAATTGCATGTTTCTGATGAATAAGGATGAGAATGTGGGATGCAGCCCTAACCTATTTTCTACTCACATTAGTTTCTGTTTGTTGTTATTATATTTTGTAGACATTATATTTCGAGCAGACATAATAGTTGTAAATATACTGATAAAACGCGCGACATTATAACCTGTTATAATCAACTTGTGTTTTGTTTTTGTTTGTTTTGTTCTGTTTTGTTTGTTTTTTGTTTGTGTTTGTTGTTAGTTTGTTTTTTTTTGTGCGTGTGTGAGTTTTGCAAGCTCAAGCCTTTCCCTCTTCTCCATGATCAGCCTTTTTTTGACAATAACCCTTCACGGGCCCTCCAAATTTTATTTTCCTACCTCGAATTCTAACATTCTAAATTTGTATACAGTATTTTCGAATGTGGGATGCCCAAAAGAATTTGAATTCACGCAGAAGACGGGGAATTTTACAAATGGACGAATTTGAGCGAACATTGACGAATGCGACCTGCTCACAACAGCAAATTTGTTTTGGCCACACATAAACGAATTTCATTGCAGACCAAAGCGCTGCGAAGAAATGTGAAATTCATCGCAGACCGTTAAACGTGACCGGGGAATAACCTATATTATTCTTTTTGGGGGGGATTGAGGCGGGAGGAGTTTAAATGAAACATATTGCCACCTATGTGGTGGAGTTCAAAGCAATATGTCATCTCTACAGCCGCCTCTTATAGCACTTGCTTATATAGGCTTATTTATGATGGGGCTCTCTCCATAATAATAAGAGAAAAAAAAAATTCAAAAAATATATGATAATATGCGCAGGAAAGGAGGTGAGTGTTTTTTTATGTTTTTTTTTTGTATTTATTTATTTATTTTATATTATTATTTATTATTATTGGTTTTTATTATTTCTTTTTTCTTTTTTCTATTTTCTTTTCTTTCTTTTTTAGCCATATGGGGTGTGGGTGAAGAGATACGAATAAAGAGAGTGTTAAGAAACTTGTGTTGGATGGGGGTTCATAATTATCCTGCGGCACCTCAGCTTTTGGTGAATATCATCATTTGAGTCCAAAAATTAAGGTCCCAAATATATATATATATAAACAAAATTTCTAATTTACTCGTCGTAGATTGGTCAATAAATGACGTCATATTTACGTCATAATCTGGTCATATAAAATTTCAACATACACTTGTCGTTGAAAGTGGTTAAAATGACGTCAAAAAGACGTCGTGCATACGACGTTTGTCAGCTTACGACCAGTTTTCCCAGTTTACGACCAATTTATGATCAGTGTCTGCTATCAGGGTAACAATGGCCTCGACCTGTGGCGATCCTTGCGACTGACACAGGCGATCGAGTGTTTTTTACCTGATGGCGGCATGTCGCCTTTAGGTTCGTGATTGTCCTCTCAGTCGCGCATTATAATTTGGGTCATGAGTGATTTTTGAAAATTTCTAAAATTTGCGGCGACTGTACAGTATCTGAATTGGAGGCCGATCCTGATTTTGGGTCATTCCATGCCAATTCACCCAATGAAAGTGCAATTTTGCACCCTTCCGTCTCAGAATTTACTCAAATGACTAGAATTAATTAGTCACATGACTAGAATTAATTAGTCAGACAAAGCCAAATATTAGTCAAATGACTTATTTTAATTGGTCATCATTTTAAGGCCACATTTTATGTAAACACAAAAGAAATGAAGCAACGAAATCTCTTCTTGATTTAAAACAGATTTATTTCAACATAATCGGGCTATACATATTAATAATAATAATAATAATGTACAAAATTTCATTTTTACATAGTACAACATAAATTACAAAAATATATAGCATAATAGTTAACATTATCACGATAGCAGATACTCTGAATTGTTGTAATGATGATTACATAATAAATAGTCTGCCAAGACATCATAGTGTTATCACTGTACTAAAAGACAAATTTGTGAGGCCAATACACTTAAATAATATAGGAGGAAGAGAGTGAGAGGGTGAGGAAGACACAAAGTAAAGTGAAAGGAGGACAAGAGGGAAGGACAGAGGAAGAGAGAAACCAGGATAGAGAAGTATGGAAAAGTCTAATACAAATATATAAATATATATATATATTTAAAATTTAAAAAAAAAAGTAAATTAGAACGCATACGTGTAAATTCAAAAATATTGGTTTCAATGAAGAAATTCCAAATCATCACGTTCACTTCAAATAAACACAATAATTGTGTATACGTATTGCTTTGAATATGTACATGTATACATGACATGTTGCATTTCACTACATGCAGTACATTCAGACAAGGTAAAGTATATCACGGTTTGAATAAAAGAACATTATGCAGGATAGAACCAAAAAATAAATAGAATTGCAGGAAATAGAATGTACCTGAAGATCAGCTTATCTTGGAAAGTTCAGCAATAACAAATAGCACATATTCCCCTAGCTCAACCAGATTCTTGTGTGATCTTTTAATCTGATACAC
>CALNVZ010003433.1:25519375-25536129 GCA_940671915.1 Paracentrotus lividus
TTAAAACAATGAGAATAATTAAAAATAAAAAAATATAATAGTCAGAGAAGACGTGGAAAGGACACGAAAAAGGGAATTAAGGAAAAGAACCGAAGAGGAAAGATAAGAAAAGAAGAAGAAGAAAAAATAAGACACAAGGCGAATAAACACAGAAATGAAGAAAAGGAAAAGCGAGACCGAACAAATCAAGAAGTGAAGACTACCCATCGCGAGAATTATGTATGATACATAGATGGTAGCGCTTATACCACGTAATGCGTTATATTAATAACTGTAATGGATTGCAGTGAGATTATATAATTAAAAAACGCAGATCAGTTATACTTGGACAAGTGAGCTTTCGATCTTAACGTAAATTCTGTACGAGTATGTTAAGAAATACAGACAAGAAGAGGCCGAAGTCCTAATAAATAAGAACAAGATATAAATCATTAATGTCAAGGAGATACAGAAAAGAGAAAATAACCTACATCAAGAACAAAAGCATAACACTATGATTCTGGGATGAGTTCAAACCAGGCTGAACATTAATACCACAGACCGGACCCAAACACTGACTGTAAGAAAAAAGAAGTAGAAGATTCGATAATAGACAGAACTTATCTAAAAAAAGATATCTAAAAGACGGAGACGAGAGAATATTTCTAAGATAAAGAAGGTAATTGAATGATAAAGAGTAGTAATGAGAGGAAGAGAAAGACTATACAAGATATATCAAAAATAAAAGAAGAGAGAAAAGTATAAACAAAGAGAAGTAGACTGCACATATGTCAAAGCGTGTTGTTATCAGGAACATTAGATTTCATATTTTGAAAAGAGAACAAAAAGCAAGATAATTCCTAATAGAGTAACGAAAATCTATCCGTGAACGTTACTCCAAAAGAGCCTTGATTATATGCACTACTGAAAGAGTAAGGCAATAGTTACAGAGAATTATTAGCGCGAAGAGTGATATATGACTTCAAACTGCACGCATAAAAGACTCCTTAAATTTACCAATGTACTTCAAAGGGCTAAGCATTTGAGAAAAATAAGAGATGTAAGATAACTATACCAATAAAAACAATAAAAAAAAAAAAGAAGAGCTCGGCAAATCAATGTCTGAGAGCATAAAGATGAGCCACTACGCTGGTTACAGAATTTCAAGAAAAAAGGTACAAGATCAACGCAACATTAAGAAAAAGGAGATTAGAAAAGTCAATAGAAGAATCACAGAGATAGAACAAAATGATAGCGAAAGCAATAATTCATTTTTAGTGATGATTTATTTATTTATCAAACAGGATTGCTATGCAGGTGCCCACATTAATTACACTGCACAAATAGGTACCGTTATTAAAAAAAAAGCGGAGAGGTATATTTATGGAAAAATGAAGTAAATTAAGTACAACGATTATAAACACAAATTCTGATCAAAACACATTATAATGCGATGTTCACGAATAATTACTCAACTAGAAAAATCTGGAATATCATAATGAATAAACCATGTTTTAAATATATCTAACATTCAAAGAGTACCCAAAGTATGTCAATAATTTAACAAAGAATAGTTGCCTATCAATTTTATGCACGTGAATACTTATAAAAAACAACGTAAAATGAATCAGTGATGGAATTTATATGATATAAACAGACATTTAAAACAAGCAATAAGTTAATTGGCAGATCGAATAGAGAGGAGGCATTGTGCAAGTCGTTAAAATTTGATAAGTTTGAGGCTTGTGCATGAGAACAATAACAAAAGCTTCAAGAAAGGTATTTAAAGTTAGTTTAAGATTAAGATAATTATTTTGAGAATTCATTCTTATACATGCGTTTCCAAGTGTACAAAGAACGCAAGAAGACGTTTTTGTATAAAATTTTTAAGAGTGAGGTAGATTATTCCTATCTCTACCCCGACATATTGTGCGATAAAACTTCTTTTTACATTCAAAGTTGGCTTCGGCGTTAAAGGCGGAGGTCAAGAGAAAATATCGGTAGAATTCGTATATTATACATCGTGCCTCTCAAAGACCGTATTCATATTATTACACATTTCTCACAGGTTGACTTCCATATATGCCAAAAGAAAGATAAAATTAATTCTCTCTTTGCGATATACTATAACGTTTGCCCAATTGTAAAAAGATTTTAGAAAGTCCAATGCTATTGTTTTGTTAATCAAAAATTCCGTTAACGATGCGTGACAGGCATCATCTTTTTGTAACGTAAAAAGAAGATGGTTTTGTTTTCTTGAAATTAGTCAATCTCTCCCCAGAGGCTGTAGAGCAGAAGACATATGAATAATCAAACCTGTTAGATATTGTTTATGGCATCTTTATAAATTACATTTAAATTCAGCGCCCTCACCTGTCCATATTAGAGTTTAAAGTATACATAATTCCTCATCCTCTTATACTTATTTGAGTTTTTTTATAAAATGATTTTTGAAAGCGTTGCCACAATTTGAAAATATCTATTTTTAAATTAAAAAATGCATTCTATGTTCACTTATACCAATAATTTCACAAATATCAAGGTTTAGAATATGCTACTATATAACAGATTAAATGAAAACAAAATCAAAACCACTGCAAAATTCCGGAAAGAAGCATTGAATTGAAGGGTTCATGTAAATAGCAGAAAATAAGTGGGATGATTGAGCGCAAATTCTATCAAGGTGTCCTACAGATGAGCAAATTCAAAGATATATATAAAACCAAAATCAGGAGATAATTGAATTGGTCTCAAATTATGTTTAATAAAAATTCATAAAGAGAAAGTTCAAAAACGGGAAAATATGACCAAATGACGCAAAAAAGATAAAAGCAATAATAAATACATTCAAATATAATAATTGTAATTGACAATGAATACTGAAAAAAATTTTATTCTCGAGCATTAATGAATACAGTGACAAAGCATAAAGAGAAAAATAATAAAAAGACACGCCCTCTAACATAATAAAAAAATATTAAGACTGACACCATACATATGCGATACGAATAAAAATGAACATAAAAAACTATATCATGTCAAACACATATAAAATAGTGACGCATAATCAACGATAAAAATAACAAACAAAGAAATGAAATCGTGCCCAATTGGTTACGTAAGCATAAACAAACAATAAACGTGAACTATTACTATAGAGTCTCCAAATGTATTTGCTAATGTAATATGTGAATCAAATGAATCAATGATACTGTTGACAATATACAAACAATGAAATAGACGTAATATGATTTCCTCCAGACTTAGTATAGAACATAAATGCATTGACAGATTTAAACACCAGTGAAAAAGGAAACAACAAGAATTTATCAAACCGACGTCGTATGTAAGACCATGCGACAATCAGCACAGCAAGAATCCAAAGATAGGCCGAAATTACAAATCAATACTGAGTAATAAAAAAGGAGAGATATAATATATGATACAGTACTAGACAAAATTAGGAGACATTTAATATGTTACAGGAACGACAAAAAAACGGAGGTAAGTACGTTATACAACAACACACACAAAAGATTAGTTGACAGAATAGAACTTATGGATAAAAAAACAAAAAAAAAAAATGAATGGGTACAACATGACAAATAATCAATCGGAACAATAGAGCATAAATATGAAGCAAGTATGGAACAAGCTAGCCCCATTAGCAATAATCCAAGAATCATAATCAACGAGACTTAGCAAAAGAATCGAATTGAATCGATACGATACATACAACATAGCTGAAAAATTAAAAACACATAACAAAGAAAAAATAAGCCAGACATGAAATGCGCATTGACTATAAAGCATGCGAGGTGATACAAATATAAAAGCCATTTTGTACGCGCGTAGGGAAATACCTAAGTGGACCGAACGAGCGGCACTTTAAATAGTTCAGTGCAGAGAGCAGCTTGAAGTCAATTGCAGATTAAAAAAATTTTACCTACAACAATAGAGTAATAAATTCGTGACAAACGAACACGATACAGCTAAAATATGAGCTTAAATAGAGCACCGAGCCGAGATGTTGAGACATATTATAATTTTTCATTGGGAGGAAGTCGAAAACATCACAAAATGAATAGCAAAAGATCAGAATGAAGAATGAATCCTGAGGAACTCATACATGTCAACAACTGTTACAGAAGAAGAAAATGAAATCAGAGATGATACAAGAATATGATCTCGGATACATCAACAGTCGACATACCATAATATAGATAGAAAACTATTGCTACAAGAGATGAGCAAGATACCAAGGAATTTCGCCGATGTCAAAACTATACTTAGTAAGAAGAAGATAATCAGATGACAAGCATCTTTATCTCGTCATGTCTACATCCATTGGAAGAGATGATTAGATGTACAAATGATCTGTAAAGAACTTCATCATAGATCTACATACTATTAGTGAGAGAGTCATGATCAGAATAGAAACGGATGATACAAATGAATCAGAGAAGATCTTGTCATCTTGATCATGAACTCTACACAAGTAAGTCCGACATGACGAAAACAATACCAAGGAAAAAAAGTACTTAAGTACATACTGATCATCACTCTTCATTACAGCACTTTGTCAACAATGAGCAGAGAATACCTCGAAGTATTATAAGTCAATCATGAATCATACTCTACTACAAGAAATGTCGAACAGAGTAGAGCGAAGATCGGATAAGAATCATGTCATCACTGATCATTGATCTTAACTACAAAAAGATGATCGAATAACATATAGACGAGATCCGAGAAGATCTTGAATCAAATAAACTGAAAAATACAATTTACTCTATACTTAAAAAAAATAATTTACTACAATCTAAAAATATATGAAAAAATAAGTCAAGACATATGAAATGAGAACCAATAAGGAGAAAGACTAAAATCAGTAAGATTATCAAATCTGATACTAATTTATGTGCCAAGACATAAATTCATCGAAAAATAGTCGAAAAAAGATCACATAATCACCACAAAAAAAAAATAAAATTATAACTCAACAATCTCAAAAATAAATGTAAAACAAAAAAAAAGGATAGAGGACAATTTATTGAAAAGATATCCATAATTAACTAAAATAAATAAATAATGTTCAAGTCTAGAATAATAGAAAAACATAGAGGAGAACAAAAAAGATACAATAGATGTTTAAATTTACAAAAAAGATTCTCATAATTCGTATTTAAAAATCATATAGGATTATTTTTTAAACTGATATTAAATGACATAAAAATAAAAAGATAGATATATAATGAAGAAAAACTAGACAAAAAAGAATAACAATAGTAAAAATAGAAAAAATGGAAATACAAAAAATTAAACTATAAAATTAGATGATCTAATAAAACATTAAAGGAAAAAAATATAAAAAAAAAAGATAGTAAAATAGAATAATGATACTCAAACAAAAAATATATCATTTTGAATATAGAAAACTAAAATCCAAATAAATTTAAAAAGTACAAATAAATATAAAAAAAGAAAAAACAAAATAGAGAAAAACAGATTAATAAATATAAAGATCATAATCAACTGAAAACATGCTAAAAAATTATTCTTAGAAATCATAAGATCTAACTCCTATAAAACTAAGTTCTAACAGTAATAAAAAAATCAAGAAGACGTCTAGACTAAGTGTCATCTAGAAATCTAGCTAAGAGCTTTCTTGGAAAAATAGAAGAAAATAATCTTATAAAACCATCTAGACAAATCTAGAATTAATTATAAAGATTAATACTTAACCAAAAAATTTAGAAATATAACGAAAAAGAAGTGTTTAGAGTATAAATAAAAATGAAAAAATTCAAATAGTTATTTTATTATCGTGCTCAAAAAAATAAGAAAGTAAACAGTAACAAAATTAAGTTACTATACAAGTTACAATGCACAAAGTTGATAATAAAGAGAGTTCAAAAATAAAATAATACATTACAAACGTATACATTATGCAAAGTAATGAACCTTAATGAATCTAACCAAATCCAATAAAACAAAAAAATACTTAACAAACACAAAAACAAACACACCAAAAAAAAACCATGACACAACACACTCTCAACCAGAACAGAATGATCAACAAGATTCAACTCCGCTGTCGCATTATACATTAAAAAAATCAATAAAATATCACGGAGACAAAATATAAACAGATATCATGAAATAGACAAATCAAAAGAGTTTAACTGCACACGCTCAATTAATATATATCGATAAAAATAACCCCTTGCATTCTCAAAATATAACAAATAAATAAAAAAATATGAAATAAAATAGACTTATTATTAATTAACAGAAAGCATCAAAACAAGTAACACATCCATTAATAATGAGTATATTTAAAAAATCATTCACCACGAGTGCCGAACGGACAAAAAGGGAAATTCAATAGAAAAGACTAGATAATAACAAATACACTAATATTCAACAAGAAATAGTCCACGCACAATAAAAGATGCAGACCGCAGAGAAAAGGAAGAAAAAATTCAATAAGCTGAAATCACAACACATAGTACACGTCACATAAAAAATGGAAATAGATGATATTACATATTTTATATTTATTTTTTATATTATTAAATGATATTCATATATTTAATAATAATATAAAATAAAATGAACATTATTTATATATTTGCACGCTAAAAATACTAATCTTAGCAGACAATGATTTATAGCTCACGAGAGAAATAGATTCTAGAAATTTCCTAAGAAAAATATCATATGATCCCAACTAAATTTTAACATTAATTTCAAGAGGTACACACTGGCATAATAATATAATAATAAGCAATACTTAAAACACCAATGAAAAAGACTAATAGGCAAACACTTAATAGATAAGTTCCCATGATTCTCCAATAACACATTCAACGAAAGATTTTAATTTATTATCCACAATTATAAAAAGTCTTTGATCTCAAACACCCCATAATGAATTTATGCTTATTGTATATGGTCAATATATATTTTCATTACCTTATACAAGTGGAGACCCCTATTAGTATGGTAAATTACACAGAGCCAATACAATGGGCCCACACCAAACCACCCCACACACTTTCAGACCGAACCGCCCCAACTCTTCCCCCACACACACACCTCCACTCAAGGCGTAAACGTGCGTAAATACTGGAGATATATTGGGCCTATTTACTGAACTATATATAGTATTATATTATTTCACTGTGTATTAATACATAGTAATTTACCGAAGGAAAAGAAGAAACATTAGTATGAACGGTACTCATTGTCTAGGGAGATAAAGTAGGGAAGGATAATAGATAATGAAAAAGTTTACAAAATTAAAAGTAAATGATTTGGTAACAAAAAATATACAGAGAAAAATATAAACTATTTGAATTCAAAAAATACCTTTATACGCTTAAACAAACAAGAAAAAACTAAAAAAAAAAACAACACTTTAACCCATTAATACTGATTATACAGATGTAATTCATCTAACTAAATTATATACTTAATTTAACCAAATAAAAGATCGTATCACAAGAAGTATAAAAATTTTTAACTATTGATAGAAATATTCTAAATAATATATTGTAATTCATATAATATATAGATATTGCTATTTGATAATCGAAAATCATACTATAAAAATTTTAAGAGAGAGAAAGATTAATAGAATAAACAAAATAAAGATGATTTCAAATAGGTAAAATGTAAAAAAAATACAGGTATAAAAAATCAAATGATATAGAACACAAAAACAACGGGTCAGCCTTTTAGAAACTCATATATAATTAGATTTATATCTTTAAAAAAAAAATCACAAATAAAACAAACACTAACTTAAACACTCAGACGTTATCTATAAACTTGGAAAAGTTAAGACGTAATCTTAAGAAGAACGTAATATAAAGCATCTTCGGTGTCAAAATCAAGTAAAATTACACGACACATTACAAAAAAATAGCAAGTAAATAAAACAAAAAAAAAGGGGCACCCAACAAATAAAGACTAAAATGACGGAAATGGGCCATCTACTTCTTGAGAGGAGAAGAACAATAGAACTGGTAATTAAGCAAAAAAAAAAACATAATTGAGTGATAAGAAAACCACATGAGGAAAAAGAACTTGACAACTAAACAAAAGGGAAACGTCCAGAATTATAGCAACTGATATTAGATATAGGATGTGTATCGAGAATTCGATGAACTCTGACCACCGAAAGAGGTGAAAGCTAAGGATATCACAGCACATTAATTCAAGCAGAAAATTCATTAGCAATAATCGTACAAGCATGAATGCAATCGTATTGGACTGCTAGTTGGACGATCAAAGAATAATTATCAGCAGTTTATGGATACGAACAGTGCTATATCATATTCCTTTACAGATGAGTGCAAATACACACACACGTGTAAGTACTCTTAATAGCACTAACACGCTATCCAATTGATCAAAGTTTATACACAATTGTTTTGTACTCCAAATTGACAAATTAGATACATTTCCACCTCTACCACCCAATTCTATTCATCTAGTTGATAAACTTAAGGGGTAAGAGGGACCGAAGCTATCACTCTAACGCAAAGCGACGCCAATAAAGTAGAGAAATAAAGGCAAAATAGACTTTGTAATTGTGCTCACAAGGATTTTGCATTTTCACTTTGGTTTTCTATGGATAATATGGGCAGAAGCAAACTACAACTTTTCAAAGAAAAATGAATCAAACATTGATATAAAGTTCTGCATAAGAGTCTGAATTTCTTCTGGAAAAAGATAGAAGAATTAACTTAATTGCGAAAGCGGAGGTAAAAAAAGTCTCTGTCAAACTTAGACGTTCAATTACGAATCAAAAATCCTAAGTAACGAATGCAAAAAATTCCCGCCCTTGTCTACACAATATGAGCCCAAATCTTTGCTATCTCAAAATAGAACTAAGTTACGCTATTTCACTGCTTCCATCACGAGTTTACGCATAAGTGCTGTAATATTACCACCTTAATAATCAAGCAGTTTTTAAAAGCGAGTTTGAATTTCTCAACTTTTGCTCCAAAGATATGGTACATATCATCGAATTTGTAGATAAAAAAAAAGTCCTGTCACTTACTTGAACATCTATCTAACAGAAACGAAGATCTAGATTACTCGAGAGGAGGCGTCATGATTTCGTCAATATCACATGGTGCCATATGCGGCAGATCAAGGGGTGCACTGGCGGTGGCTATGGATGAGAAGCTTCGCAGAGATGTTGACCAAGATCCATAATTTATATCAATAATCGAGTGACAATCAATCTATGGTAGAAATAAAGATTTTGATTACAACTTTCCATAGCACAATGGTGTTCATAGGATTGCCCACTTGCCAAAATGTCTTTTTCCCCAATCTGGTCTGAAGCATCTACCTACGAAAACTATGATAAAAGTTCAATCATTTATTTCATGTCCATGGCGAATTTCCTCGAACGGATCGACTGATAATACCATTTTACCGACAGGGAAGATTTCTTAGGCGAGTTTTTGAACGCTAAGTAATAATTGCATGCAGTTGTCAATCGGTCGCTTCCCGCCGTTAGCGCGGGTTTTGTTGACATTAAAGTAGAGCCGTATAATTTTCTGCGCCGCTCAGATGCATGTATTTCCACTAAACTCATGAATGTAATGTTGCGTTTCCCCTCCTCAAATAATGGACGCGTCTTTATGTTAAGATTTAATGTCATACGTTAGATTTACATTTCACGTGGAGTAGAATTGATATGGGGGCACTCTGCCCCGTGTCCCCCGGTTCCACCGTCTCTGTTAGACCCCAATATCCTCAAGCGCGAAGCGAGAGTAGAAAACTTTGAGCTCAAAATTATAGTTTATTTTGCATTATGGACCCTCTTTAGTATTCGCGAGTGCGAAGCGCGAGCCGAAAACTTTGGGTTTTAAAAGATTATGGAGTAACAAAGGGGCCCTTTTTAGTATTAAAAGTGCCCCCTTTTTAACAGAAATTGTCCACGGGACTTTTCAAAACTCTGAAAAGCTTCTTTTTAGTATAAAGATGACACTTTTTAGCTTAGATAAGGGTATAATAGGGGTACTTTTATGGTGGATGAAAAAAGGAGGGGTCACTGTGCCCCCTGCCCCCCCCCCGTTCCACCGCCTCTGCCATTAGGCCTTATTTCTGTTATATCATTTCCTAAAATTGAAGATAATATTATTTAAAAATATAAAAATAGAACACAAATGCAAACGAAAACATTCCTGCGAAATGGTTTAAATGTAATTCCTGCGTATTTGTTCTGAAAAACATGATTATCATCCCCAAAATAAAAAGTTGCGAGCGCGAAGAGCGAGCGAAAGATTTTACATGTAGGGTGACTGAAAGCAAAGTGTTTTTAATAATCTTCCTTCCTTGTATTTCTATTCAAGTATCTGCTGCATTTCTGCCAAAAAGTTGGGCTTTAATTAATTAATTAATTTATTTATTTATTTATTTTTGGTCAAGCGGACCCTGCTCGCCTGCGGGGGGGGGGGTTCGTTGAACCCCCGACCCCCCCCCCCCTAGTTACGGGCCTGAGCGCGAAGCACAAGCAATATTTTGCTAAATATATCAATGAAAACGAGATATTTTTAATGTTTTTTGTCATCACATTGCCTGATTTTATATCTCATCAGCGAGTGCGAACGCGAGCCGAAAAACTGAGATACATCATCCTGAAAACAGTATATTTCAAGCCTTTTTTTTGGTGCTGCTCATAAAAAGGATACGTATTGCATACAAACACAAAGCGTGACGATATATTTAACTGAAGAAGAGACTTTTTAAAGTAATTGTTTGTCATCTTCATGAAAAGGATACTCCTCACAAATCCACTCTCCTAACACCCACCACAACTGGGTGTTAGAGTATAGTTAACCCCCATTCCCTCCGCTCATGTGTTGTTCTCACTCTCCTCTCTCTCTTTCTTCTATTTCTTCGGTTATTCTCTTGATATTCTTTTTCTTTCTTTTTACCATCTCTTTATATATATATACTCTTTTTCCTTTTTATCCCTTCTCTTTTTTTCGCCTCCTTTTTTCTGCTTTCTTTTTTTTTTCTTCCTTTTTCTCCCTTTTCTTCTTCTTTTCCCCCCCTCCGCCCCGCGCCTAAACCCCCCCCAGGAAATACGCGCATGTAATTATCCAGTTTTGTCTTGTTAGTTTCGTCGGTATTGTCCGGTAATGTGTTTCATCTCGAGAAAAATTTTAATAACCACGTTTTCAAATGAAACAACTAGAACTTTTGTTAAACGCTTAACCACCAACACATTTAGTTAATAAATTTAAACAACAATTACTAGGTTATCTGAAACTTAGTAAGTAAGGCCAGAGTGGAAGGTGATGTAGGTTAAAGAATGAGATTGAATCTCCAAGCCTAGTTGCGTCTACTCTGTACCTAATCTCACTTAATTGGTAATTTCTTTTTTTAAAATACATCATTTGTTAAAAAAAAATCACGATAACATGTCCCTTACAATTCTTGATCAAAGTTTTTACAGTAACATAGAGGAGGTCTTATTGCGATGTTATATTGGACTACATTTGATTATTTGCCAACATAAGTACTTACAGTAATTTTATAGTTATTCGATTCCATGGTGGGTCGTAATATATCATTACTGGCATCAGGTTACAGGACGGTTAGATCACAATACTATTATGTATTGAGGAATTCTCAGATTAACTAATCTACAATTATAACCTAGAATAGAGAAACAGATGCTACCTAGATTCTTACTTTAAGTTTCAAGGGTCATCACTCCTTATAACTAGGTCAAGGTACCTCTTAGACTATAATCAATGCTAAAATTATTTAGGCTATAATATTAATCAAATGGATTTATAAGGTAGTTCTAATTTTACCAACTAATCTATGACCTCAAGCACTTAGGTTCCAGACAACTGGTATAAGAAGTAAACCGTATTTAAATTCTAAACCAGGACTCGTAATTTCAAAAGCATTTAATACCTAAGGTTAACAACTCAGTCTCACGTCTCAAAACCGAAATAAATGTAGACTGACTCCCATAGGTAGTCAAACATAATGGACATGTTGTGCTCTAAATATCACACTATACTACTTCAAGTCATTTACTACTCTTAACAATATACTTATGATCAAATTGGTCAAGGAGATAGGAATCCATCAGTATTCTACACTAGTCATGTGTAACCCATGGTTCTCAGTTCATCATGTACGATAGAATAAGGATAGATAAGGCGCCTATACTCCTTTCGTGTATACATCAAAATCCCACGTAATCTAGCCCAGAGCACCGTATCTTTGTTAGACCGCTGTGAATTGACCCATTTTCTTCCGTACTAATTTTTTTAACCACTATTGTTAATTAATTGGCTTTTTTAACCAACCCATCTTGTTTTCGACGTTTAACCACTTGGTTTTTTTTAAACCAACTTTTCTTTTTAATAATTATTTGTTTAATATTTTTTACTCCATAACTTACGTTTCTTACAAATCATGTTTTTTTACAGCGTTTGAAGTGGTATGTTGTCGCTCGTCAGTAATTGGCTCCTGTATTGTCCTCGAAGGATTAGGTGGGATGTTTCGTTACAGTTGCGTTATATTTACTGCGGAGTTCCTTCATCTCGATCTTGTTTCCTATTAGTAATATTTCCCTGTAGTTAACTTTGTATTCGTTGAAGTCCTTAATGTCTCGTTAATGTCTAGTATATTATCCGCGGTAATTGTCCGTTAATTTGATATGTTTCCCTCTGTATTGTCCTCGGGTATTGTCGTAATTGTCCGTAATTTGTCGTATTGTCCTCTAATTGCTCAGATATAAGATCGTATTTTCCGTAATTGTCCGTTATTGTCCTCATAATTTTCCGTAATTTCCTTGTATGTCCTAAGTTGTCCGGGTTATTTCCGTGTAGTTTCCTGATAGGTTTGCCTGTTCACCACCCTTAACAATTTCCTCTCATTCATTATCTATCCAATAATCCAACCACCACTCTTATCACCATCGGCCTAACATCATCATCATCAAATCTTCATCATCATCCATCATCATCATCATCCAGCAAATTTCTTAACCATTCCCCCTACCGGACTTCATACTAACTACCGCATCTTCACCCTAGATTAAAATATATATATATTATTATTATCCTTCATCACCTCCATCGAATATCTCAAACTGCCATCACCATCATGACCATCACCTTCATCAGTATCATCATGAATATGATTGGCATAACATTGTTTTTATTATTAGTTAACGTTAAAGTCTCAAAGATATGAATGAAGGCATTTTCCAGTAATTATTTTCTTCAGCTTCGATATGAAGATTTAGACTCGACGGCGAAATTTTAATGTTTCTTTTATCATTTACATCTCTAGAAATGGAGATTAAAGGATGGACACTTAGC
Source organism: Paracentrotus lividus (assembly GCA_940671915.1). Taxonomy (NCBI): domain Eukaryota; kingdom Metazoa; phylum Echinodermata; class Echinoidea; order Camarodonta; family Echinidae; genus Paracentrotus; species Paracentrotus lividus. The sequence goes on from CALNVZ010003433.1 coordinate 25,532,734, forward strand.
TTTAAAAATCAACAATTAGCATGGAATAGATCAAAAATACAAATGGAGAAACTAAATTCTTCTTCCATTTTCACAAGAAATTCCCTTTCTAGATCATAGGCTATGGATGACGCTCGTATGCCGCTTACAATGATGATTTAGAAGAACGCGTGCACACCGTTGTTCCTTCACATATAATCAGTACGCGGTTGCAGTTCCTCAACATTCCTTCCATTAGACGCCAGCGAATCTCATCAACGAATTGAATTGGCATTCCAACTACTATAGAAGTTTATTATGTTTTTTCTTTGCTGTTATACAAAAGATTCTTCCGATGTCATCCACAGATGTCAGTGATAGGACTGAAACAGGCTCACGGATGTCATTGTTTTTAATGGATTGGCTGATTATCAGCTGTATCAAATTAAATGTTAAAGGTGTTAAAACACTGGAGTTATTATATTATTATGCAATTAATACACAATCTAATAGGATTATATATCAATAGGCTATAAATAGTATTATAGGCCATCTCAGACCCGGTTGTTCTATTGTACATTTCTGACTTTCATACAGAGTTCTCAAATTTTGTTAGTGATTTAGATATGATCACTATTTCTTATAACAGAAAGGGCTTTTCATCGTTTTCCATGTTCTAGTTTTTTTTCGTCATAGTCACGAATTCATATCTCCAAATAAATTTGTAATATCGATCAGCTTCTATTATTCTCGTACAGTTTTAAAATTGTTTATTTTAGAATTGACTTAACGTTGTTGTTTTAGGACATAACCCGTGACAAATTACTGTCCCAGACACACTTACCTCGAATATTACCCTCGATAATAACCTCCGGACAATTCCACCATCTGCGGATAATCATAGCAGCGCGTATTACAATTACAGGACCATTATTTCAGAAGGATTGTGTCCAATAATTTAATTCACTTTTCCCTCCATGGTCATTCATTATTGGGAAACAATGGTACTAGTAGTACTAATTACTATGTCACCAAACCGATGCTTTTGCACGAATGCTTTCTATCATCAAGAAGTTTCATGATTGACTCATAATTTGTATTTTTCCGCCATCGTGTGTCCATCAACGGCTCCTACTCATCGACATGTTGTAGACAGTCGCTTTAACGGAACGGCAGGACTAATTACAGACGGCCCAAAGTTCATAGGAAAGTTCACGACCGTGTTCAGTGTGTTATGCAATTGAACTTTTCAACATGGATATGTGCCCTCGCGAAAACGGGAGGCGGAGTTGCGAATCATACGTGAACTGTCTTATTGCCAAATTTATATTCTGTTTCGTCTTTGCAGCTGCTGTGGTTGGGACCGTCGGACGGAGAGTCCTACCTCGTCTTAGACGTAAAGGCCGGTTCACCCGAACTTTGCTGAGCGTTCGACTTGGGAGCGGGTGAAAAAAAATCATCACCTGCTCGGGGTTACCGTTCACACTGTTTTAAAGGAAGTTGGCCAGACGTTAAGGCAACGGCCGGTATACCGTCTCCACCGCTGATGGTCCTCGCTTACCGCTCCGGGAAAGTTTTGGGAAGCTGCACAAATATTGCGAGCGGTGAGAGAGCGGGCAATTTTTCGCATCCGGCAAAGTTTCACCCAGCCGCTCCAATCAACGCCAGTCAAATATTTGGAACCGCTAGATGCAAGTTCGTGACGCTTGGTCGCGCGGACCAAATAAGAAATCTGAAGCGCTGGAACACCGCTGCTTTCGCAAGCTTGCTGGCCGTGTGATGTACGCTTGCCACAAACTTTGGTGAGGCGGTTGTAAGCGTTTTTTCGAGCGGACATGGGTTGCTGGTACGGATGGTCGGGCGTTGAAGCAGCGATCCATTGCGGTGATGAACGTTGTTTTGCGTTGGTCATGATGATGTCGGAAGCTAACGCAACGCTCGCTACCGCTCGCTAACTGTTAACGATCCAACGCCCGTGTTTTCGATTGTTTTTTCCCCATTTGGTGAGGCGGTGCCGAGCGTTGTCGAAATTGGCCCCTCTCCTACCGTTCAGAACGCTCCAGCAAAGTTTGGGGCGATGACGACCTGGGCTTAAACTTCGCCAGGGTCTTGCTCGCGAGCAGGGGCTTGCCCTTGTGATTATGTAACGTCCAGGGACGACTTTTGTCGCGTGCCGCTGTCGACTGACCTGAGCTGAGGTCAGATTTATGATGTCCTCAGCTTGATCAGTCAGCTTTCTGGGGTCACCTTGGGCGGAGTCGACCAAGACTCCTTAAATAGGCGCATGCGCGAACAAATTGGTCAGATTTATTAGTTGGAATCGGAGTTCATTCAGAACCAGGAAATTACAGTTCAGTTCGTAGTTCTAGCTTGAGTTTTCGGGATCGGAGTTCATTTGGAATTTTGATAGTTCAAGTCAGGGAAAGTTAATGTCAGGAGTTTGCAGTGCATAGTTCGGAGTTCCTAATAACGGACGAGTAACCTGATTTAAAAAAAGAGTTATTTTCGTTATTACCGACTAATTTAATAAGCTGGAGAAATAGAGACTATTTTTGAGAGATTAGTGAGCTGCAAGATTGGAGTGGCTATCGAGATACATAGAATCACTGTGACAGAGGAGAAGACTGAGTCTGGAGAAAGAGAAATACAGATAAATAAAAGTAAAATAATAAAATAATTAACATCATCAAATCTTCAAACATCACGGACATACAAACCGTACTCTATATTTCATATATAGCTTGATATTTTTATGTAGAACAACAAAACATGGGTTAGTTTAGTTACAGGTTTGTTACGTTACATTTTGTCACTGGAACTTCTAGAGGTCATTTCACGCCTGGTTATCAATCAATTATAGAAATAGCAGTTGAATATATGGAAAATGGTGTTCAAATCCTTTCCCTTTTAGCAAATTTGGCAAGGAGATCATATTAAATGAAATATTGTGTAAATTGCATGTTAGTGGAATTTATTGTCCCGCAGTACCACATGTACAATTTATGAACAGGTTTGAGATCTGGAGATATTAACGAAAATGGATTTTTAAAAAAACTGAATATGAAAGACTTGTGGTCATTTTCGAAATCTATGGATAGATTAGTGATAACTTAATAATTAACTTTTAATAGGAGACTGACTTCTTTTTCTTTTTCTTCTTCTTTTGAAAATGGTCCCTATAATTCACGATGCCTGGAGCATTATCTTCTTCTTTCACTTTGCCGAAAAAATTCAAATGCAATGTGAAAAGAAGCTCTCATAGATAGAAGAAGATTTGAATCAGGTTGTAAAAATAAATTTGGCAATATTTGTCTTTCATCAAAATCTCCGATATGTGAAGTACAAAAAATAGTTCAGTTTCTGCAAGCTCGCGCAATGAATTTTAACCAATTAAATTCGATATATCTACATAGATTATGCGTGGCTTATTGTATTGTG
>CALNVZ010003433.1:25536154-25551337 GCA_940671915.1 Paracentrotus lividus
AAAGCGAGCGCAAAGGCCGAGCGGAATATTTTGTCGGTATATCAAATTGAAAACAGTGCATTTAAAGCGTTTTTTGTACTCTGCTCATAAAAATAATACTGATCGATTACGCAAATAATGTGAGCGGTGTCAAAAACGAGAAAGAGATAAACCTTAGAATTATGCATTCAATATTGTTCAATTGTTTGAAATGCACACTAGAATGATACAAAAAAGAGAAGATTCTGGCTATAACAAGAGGTCAAATGTACATGTATATAACGTGCATATCACCTAATTAATGACATTGGAAATTTACACACCGATCTTCAAAATAATTTTTCTCCATTGGTAGCATTCATCAAAGCAGGAGGCGACGAGCAGAGTGGCATGACCCCAACTGAACCTGACAAGACTCCATATCCGATTCAGAATGTCCCCGAGCAGCAGACTTTACCCAATCCACAACGGTTGCAGCATCCTCTGCAAACTGTACCTGGATATGGACAGCACCTGCAGTACCCTCAGCAGACACCAGACTGCACCGGGATACGGACAACAGCAACCCTCGCAGTACCCTACACATTATCCCCCGCCGCAACAGTCAGGGATACCTCTCACGCAGCCCTCGAGATGTCAAAGCCAACAGCCTTTACAATACCCACAAGTGCAACCTAACGCCTCTGTCTATCCCGCACAAGTCACACAGGTGAGATAACTAGCAGTTAGCAAGGTAAAAAGACGACGAGTTTAATTTCAAATGAGATTAGAAAAATTGAAAACTTCGGTTGGAGGGGGATTTGTTTGCAGATTTAGTGTAAGCCTACTTTATTCCTATCTTCATGACTTAACTGATCTAAATTTTCGTTTAAATCCACTTTAGTTCCTTTTAGAATTAAACTACTTAAGCCTAGTGCACATAATTATATAATATTGACCGGCCTTGAGGGAGATACCTCACAGGTTGCCTCCTTTAGATAGCCTACGCCACAAATAGAACAAACTGTATCCTTGTGGCTACTTGGTTGCAAAAGGGCTTGCATATGTTCCTATGTGTAAACGTGGTTCTAGCGATGTTTCTACCAGAAGAAATCAGTTAATCTGAATCATCCAGGGAGGTTTCAAGGACTTCCATAAGCTTGTTTCTCCTGATCGTAGCAAAGCCCTTGCTCATATCCAGATGAAGGAAATCTGCACTATATCTGCTGCACTGCAAAAACTGTGGTGTTAAAAGTAACACTACCAGTGTTGATTTTAACACCGACGTGGTGTTCTGAGAGGACCGCACCAACTAGTGTTAAGTAACACCAGACTTTGGTGTCACGTTCTTAACACCCATAAGGTGTTGATTAAATATTAAATGAATCCCATAGTGGTATAAAGTAACACTTCAAGTGTTGATTTTACACTGATGTGGTGTTCTGAGAGGACCGCACCAACCGGTGTAAATGAACACCACTCTTTGGTGTTAACTATTTAACACTAAAAGGGTGTTGACTAATTGACACTTTTGTGGTATTAATTTGACACTATTTGTGTGTTCTTATAACACTCTACTCTAGTGTTGAGGATGGTAAGACATTTATCGTGATCATTGATTTAAAAAAAGGCAGTTATGGTGTCAGCTACATGTATAGTGCAGACATGCACTACAGTGCCATAGTAGACCAATGCGCTTGTACATGTAGGCCTAGTTGCCATTTTGTATTATCAATCATCATGATAAATCAATGTCTTACCATATCTTTCAAAGTCATCATAGCTCCCAACAAAAGATGAACTCCTCCAACCACCCCGCGAGCAATTATGAAGGTCTCTGAATTTAGATAGATTTTGGATGATCTGGATCATAAGCGCGAATGGAAAATGGCGGATTGCGGCCACATCTTCGGAAAAATGTGAGTTCCGATTTTCAACCAATCATGAAACTGGATTTTCATTGCGCATGACACCCGTATGGGTGTTGATATCGATAAAAGTATAAACCGGTCTGACAAAATTAATGCTAAGGAAATAACACCCTTTTTTACTGTTATTTTACACCGAATTTAACAGTAGATACCCGACACAACATCAGGTGTTGATTTCCGCCCCGTTGTGACACCCACTGGTGTTTATCTTACAATAAGAATAACACCACAATGCTTAACAGCAGCTTGGTGTTGAACATTTAACACCATCTCGTTTAAATCTAACACTGGAGTAACACCACATGCTTAAGACCAGTTTGGTGTTGCAAATTTAACACCTGCGTTTTTGCAGTGTGTCCCGTGCTCGACAGAATCTGGCAAAGCTATGTAAGTCATTTTTTTTTTTTTGCGTTTTTCAGTTTTTTAATGTTTCTTATAATTTCGAATATGTTCTTTCATCTGACAAAATTTCAAATACTAACTCTAATTACTTTTGGAAATTCGAAACCCAGTTTTTGTAAAAATCATCTCAAAAATCACTATAGGCAGAACTATGTACACTGTAAAAAAAAATACAGCAAAGTGATGTCAGCAGAGTCGCCATACAAAAATGTAATTTAAAATACAGTTTTGCTGTAAATTTCTCCCTTAAGAATTGGTGAAAGAGAAGGAAAAATATCATTAGAGTATTATAGCATACGTATTTGGTTAAAACGGAGCAAATGTGTTACTCCTGATGTATATTTTGTATTTCTCTCGTAATTATTTGCAGGAGAAACTTACAACAAAACTGTTGTTTGTATTACATTTTTAATGGCGACTCTGCTGACAGCAGATTTGCTGTAAAAAAAAATACATATATTTTTTAACAGTGTAAGGCGACTTACAAAAGTAGTTTTTCAATCTTTGACGATAATGAAAAGGCAAAAGTATTTGTAAGTCTGCATACGCTGTTTTGTTAGATAATAAGCTATGAAAGTAGAAGTTGATTTATCAGGCAAAACTACGTATCTCCCAAGACATACGTAGTTTTTGCCTGATAACCACACTGTAAAAAATATATGTATTTTTTTACAGCAAATCTGCTGTCAGCAGAGTCAAAAACAGTTTTGTTGTAAGTTTCTCCTGCAAATTAATTACGTTGAGAAATACAATATACATCAGCACCCTGTTGCATAAAACTTCTAACCGGAGTTTTTTCTCGGTTAAAATCTGAAAACTCCGTTAAAGTCCAAAAATCCGGTTACATATTTTTCTGGATTTTTTACTGTTTTTTCCATTGCATAAAAAACATACCAGAGTTTTCAAAAAGTATTAATTGCAATAAATTTTTTAGGGGCGTTTTAAAACTCAGGTTGAATAACCTAGAATATGTCTACATAAGCTGAGTTTTTTTAACCCGAGAAAACTCGGGTTAGAAAAAAGTTTTATGCAACACACACCAGGAGTAGCAACATTTGTTCCGTTTAACCAAATACGTAGCTATAAAATCTCTAATGATATTTTTCCTTCTCTTCATCAATTCATATACCCCGTCACACTGAGCTCGTTCCTACTACGTCCTTGCAAATTTTGCCGAACGGGCATAGTCTGTGTGTAAACTGAGTGGACGTAGTTAATACTTCTTACGATCTGTTTACCGAACTTCATGGACTAGCTCGGTCGGATTTTCAAAAAAGTGTTTAAAAAAACGGGCGCCCATCTTCGTCCTAAAATTTAACGGGGTGGCAACGTTAGACCTGGAAACAGAGATGGACGTACTTACAAACGAAATTGCCATACTTAAATCGTTCTAAGATGTGCTAGGACGTCTTACAAACGAGCATTGTATATTCATTATCAGCTTGAAGTTACGAAGACGCACGAGGTCTGCGCAAAAATGGGCTAGTTTTTTTTTTTTTTTTTTTTTTTTTTAATGCGGAAACGGGCAGCACTTTCGTTCAACACGTTCCTAGCCCGGATAATGACGAAGTAAGAACGAATGAGCAACTTTCTGTAGCGCCGTTGGTCAGACGTAAGACGAGTAAGAACGGATTTTGATGGATTAAAAAATGACCCAGAACTAGTTAGCTCGGGATGCAACGCATTGGAAACGAACGTTGGAAGCTGGAATAAGAACGGTCGCAACTAACTGGGGACGGCGTTTTTGGATTGTTTCAAGACGGGCTCTGTTTCGTGGAAACGGTCATTTCTTCACCCGATTTTAACTAGATACAAACGGACTGCAGACGAGGCAGAGACGTGATGGACGTATTGAGGACTGTATAACGAACGTTGTCTTCTTAATCCAGAAATAATTAGGTCAAATGTACGCGTTCTTTTCGGACCAATGGCCGTTTTTTCGTATTTATTCTAAAAAGTTGTGAGATTTCTTTAATTGTAACAATTAATGTGTGGCCAATTAAACAGCTGATCTATTCGCTTATACTACTATCACACTGAACAATTTCTTACCATGTTATTGAAACTATTGCAAGACGGGCTTAATCTATGTACACACGAGTGGAGTACTTGAGACCTATTTCAATCTGCTCAGGACTTTATAGCACGGGCTTGGATAGCAATACGTTTCAATTTTCTAAACAGAAACGGCGTGTCATATCCGTCAGCACTGAGCTAGTTCTCACTGCGTTCTTGGTAGTTCTTGGTGAACGGGCTCAATCTGTTTACACACGGACTGAACGTAGTACAGACCTTTTAGAATCTGGTACAGACCGTTTACAATCTATTTACGAACTTGGCGAACGGGCCCGAACGGAGAGAACGGAAAGGCATTCCGATTTTTTTTTTTAACATGTTCAAAAAAATCGTACTGGCTTCTAGTTCTAAAATTAAACGTAGTGACAACGTTCCTTAAACGGGTAGGACTTACTCTGAACGAGAAGGACGTACTACGAACATGGTACCTAACTTTTATCATGCTGCGCATAGGCACTTTTAGTGACGGTTTGGACGTGCTACGAACGGTATAGAGTGAACGAGCCGTTTACTCGGTCTGAACTGGATAACAACGTATTGCGGACGCGATAAAGACGGAATTGACGTAACGAGAACTATTTATGAACTGCCTAGTATAGAATTCAAGAAATTATTTTTCAAAGTTATAAGTTCCAACCCGACCAAAGCCCGTTCAGCAATTTTTTAAAGAACGACCACAGTGTGACGGCCCCCTTAAGGGAGAAATTTACAGCAAAACTGTATTTTAAATTACATTTTTGTATGGCGACTCTGCTGACATCACTTTGTTGTATTTTTTCTGTTTTTTTTTTTTTTTTTTTTTTTTTTTTTTTTTTTTTTTTTTTTTTTTTTAACAGTGCAGTCATTTGCAATGTTTAGGACATACATAGTTTTGCCTGATGAAACTTTGCAATGCGCAAAGCATACGTACTTTTGTCTGATAAACCTTTGCCACATCGGGGATAAAACCTGTGACATACATAGTTTGCCTGATAAGTTGGAACATAGTAGTTTTGTCTGATCAAAAGCTAGGAGAGTAGTCGTCGAATTAATCAGGCAAAAGCGCTTAAAAAATGAGGAAATCAACGAGTTTCTGGTGCCAATACCATCATGACCATATGTTCCACAGATCAAAGGGGGAAAAAAAACGATACACCATTCCCATTTTTCTAAAGAAAGAAGCAATTTTAAACATTTAAACTCGAAAATCTCGGAATCGCAAAATAGGAGATACAAAGTTCTGCTAGGATAGGCCCTGCCTCGGGAATTCGTCCACTTTCTTGTAGATTCGATTCAAAGAATCTTACACAGTGTTGTCAAAAGGGCGATCGGTCTTATAAACTTGACGTGGGTCGCTGTTCCTTCATGTTCTTCAACAACATGTATGAACAATGTGAGCATTCCACCACCAATAAAATACTAAGTGGTTGAATATGTCAGCTATTGGTTGTGAATATGTATTACAAAAAATAGGTGACATATACAAACATTTATGGATATTGTGGAAGAATATGATTTTTTTTTTTTTTTTAGAAAAAGGAAAGGTGTATGCATATTATGGTCCCTCGTCATACACCTTAGCCCTGGCAGAGGCATTCTGGCAAAATGTGTATCTCCAAAAAGTTTATTTCCTTGCAATTCAATATTTCTTATTGATTACTTGTTTCAATTATCAACAGCCTCCGTTCGAGCAGAACATTGTGCACGTGACCAACCAGACCACGCCCAATGACTACTTTGGTTTCGCTCTCTTTGTGACCCTCTGTTGCTGTGTACCGTTTGGAATTGCTGCTCTCATCAAATCACGCAAGGTAAAACACTTTCTTAGCCATTTCACAAGCCCGATCAGCTGTAAAGCGTACACTCTAAAAACTAAGTGCTAGTTTATTGGTACTAGTATATTGACCGCACTTGAATTTCTATATCAGCACCTAAAGTGATTTTTTAAGCATTTGCACTAGTGCTAATTTATCAGGAAGAAAAAATATATAATATCGGTGGGATTCGAACTGGGGCTTGAAGTAAATATTTGATAACGAACTTATTTATAAATTTGTTTATTCGAATTATACGAAAAACGATTATTTATAATTATTCTCTCATTTTCTTAGCAATCATTTTCCTGAAATATTCATTTCTGTTCATAATTATGAATTTGTTTTATGTCAAAACGAAAACAAAAACAAAAACAGCAACAAAACCAAAAAAAAAGTATTTTCACGCACCCCAATATGAACATTTCTATTTAATTTTAAAACCTTAATATAAAAAAAAACTTAGTAAACCTAACCCGTTATAATGAATTTTCTTCCTTTTCTCTCTTTCTCTCTCTCTCTCTCCTTCTCTCTTTTTCTCTCTCTCTTTCTTTTCTTTTCTTGTCCTTACCTCCCCACTCTAAAGGTAAAGAGCCGCTCTATAGCAGGTGATCACCAAGGTGCTGCCCGTGCCTCTACCGAAGCGAAGCGTTGGGCGACGGTTGGGCTCTTTTTTGGCGTTGTCTGTATTGCAGTGTCAATAATTGTCCGTGTTGTTGTTACAAATGAAGCTTCAAATTATGGGTATTAGAACCAAGAGAAGAAAACAATAGGGTAGGTCAGATAATGGAAGAGAAGTTTAAGACCATGATATTGACATAGAAGGAGATGCGGTATGGATGGGAGAGTTGATATGTTAGGAAGGACACATTACCTGGCTCTTACCGAATGTGTGGAGTCCTATGTGGCTCTCTCATTGCAACACCCAAACTCTTGGGTTCGAATTCACAAAGGTGTCTTAAGTTAGGCCATAGCTTAATCTGTGGTTTAACTATGGTTAGCTAAATGTGTCTACGTAATTGTTCCTTACACGTTTTATTATTATTATTATTCCGGAATCATGCTTTAATGGTGAGAAAACTTTTGTTCTTACAATTCCCAGGCAGTTTTAGGAAATTTCAGTACCGAAAATTAATCTGATTAATCTAACATCTACAGTTGGAAATATTAAGAGGAAATATAAAAATAGAATCGGGTTTAGGGGCGTGGCTGACGGGATGCAAAAAGTACCTGCTCGTATTATATCATACATTTTCTTCTTCAATGCAACTTGGTCTATAGTGAAAGCTTTTTAAATCACCTATATTCTATTTCGTTTCTTGGTATAATCATTATAATTCTGTATAACTTGTTATCTTCCTAACTGATCTTAGTCTTAACACGAATACATTTTAGTATCATATTTTACATTTAGAGACTGGATGATAAAATTTTGTTTTTGAAGAGATCTTCTTTGTATCCTACAGTCCTAACTGTTCCTATTCCTTATAGCCTAGTATCGTAATTCAGCGTTTATATAAACTTTGTTTTCTTCGAATACCTCGCACAAATCTATTAGTCAGAATGGTTAGTACCTTACTTCATTACTCCTTGTACATTTTTTAAATCAGTACCAAATATCAGAGGTTATAGAAACATTGTACCACTTCATAATTCAGTACCATTACGTCAGAGTTGATGAATATATTGTACACCAGTCATTGAAAGTGCAATGGGATAATAGGTACATTGTACACCTTTATAAGACAGTCCATTACGTCATAGTTATATTTAATTTGCACATTTATAAGTCGGTAACTTACGTAAGAAGGTTTGGAAAAATTTCACGCTTTCATAAAAAGTCAGTACCTTGTACTTTAATAAGTCAGTAACATTCCTCAGATTTGTTTATAAGCTTGAACACTAGTCCTTGACAATTAAGTACCTCACGTCCTATAAATACAATAAACACTACTTTTATAAGTCAGTACAGTATGTCAGAGTTAATACAAACATCGTGCACACGTATAAGTCAGTAACTTCTGTCAGAATTTTTTGAAACACTTTCACAAATCAGTACAGTATAATTCACAGTGTATAAAAAAAACTTTCAACTCCTTCATGAGTCATTACTATTCTTCAGAGATTTTAGAGTTCATTAATAGCTTCTCTTATTTATTGGCGAAGTTTGAATACTAGTACTTGATAAACAAATACCTTACGTAAGATTTCATAGCTGTATTATACACCTTCATAAGTCAGTACATTACGTCGAAGTTTATAGTAATATAGTGCGCCTTCATGAGTCAATAATTTTGCGCCAGATCTCAGTAGAGTTTATATAACCTTTGTACAACTATACGCCGGGGTTTATGTAACGTTTGCCCCCTTCAAAGTCAGCACCTTTTGTCAGGTCTTATATATAGGTGCACCTAAATAAGTCAGGTTATGGGATACGTTCAAAAGTGAGTACCATACCTCTGGGTGAATAGATAGACATGGCCACATGTCATGAGTTGGGTGGAAAATGCCTCACATGTCCAAAAAATTGTAGAAATTATGTACACTGTTGCTCATAAAGGTTGGATATTTTTTGTGTGATCCAGCCACATCTTTTTGCTCCGGCTTAAATTTCTTGAAATTGTTTGTCCCTCCTATCACTTTTCTTGGCCCTGGCTATACTTTGAACGCTCTCCAACCTATTCCCGGGGAATGAAAAGAAAAAAGAGTTTGTCAACCCCCAGAACGCCCATTTTGCCATTTTTGTTTCATTTTGGGGTCCCTTTTTGTTTACCCGGCTGACAAAGGCCCCCTCCGTCATACCCCCTCGAAAAGCGTCTGAAATATAGAGTTGTTATCGTTCTTTATGATAAATCAAGGTTTAAGATTACAGGCGTGAGTGTCTTGTCTAGGGGAGGGGTTGAAGAAAAAAGTGAAATCGGTAAAAAATGGAAATATTCTATCCAACCTTTATGGTCAAAACAAAGGAAATGAAAAACAATTATGAACCCTTAATTATTGTCATTTTCCCCAAAATCTTGTTTTAGCTTTAATGACAAGGTTGTAAACGGTAACTATTGTCTATTTTTCATTTTGATTTATGTTTGGCTGAGATTTTACAATACATTTTTGAGAAGATAGAAATTTCTATGTCGTAAAAATGAATAGATTTAATTTTCAACCCGAATCGAAGTAAACTTTTTCCCTTCCCCTAGACAATAAATCTAAGTCTGTGATCACAAACTTGGATTTAACTCAAAGAACATTAACAACCCTTTACATCAGACTCGTTTGGTGAGGGTGGGATTATGGGGGCCTTAGTCAGCAGGGTAAACAAAAAGGGGCCCCTGAATGAGAAAAAAAGACAAAAATGGGCGTTCTGGGGGTTGCCAAACTTTTGTTTTATTTTCATTCCCCGGGAATAGTTTGGGAGTGTCCAAGGTATAGCCAGGGTCCAGAAAAGTGAAAGTAGGGACAAGCAATTTCAAGAAATCTAAGCCGGAGAAAATAGATGTCGCTGGATCACACAAAACAATATCCAACCTTTATGAGCAACAGTGTACATTGTCACAATCAAACATCTCTAGTTTCTTAGTACACTCTAAAAACTGAAGTGCTGTTTTAGCTCTTCGAGTGCTGAAATCAGCACTTTTTAGGTGCTTGCATAGTGACTGCACTCAAAGTGCTGTTTAACTGCACCTAAAGTGCTGTTTTAGCACTTTCACGTGAGCTGAACTTTCAGCAAGAATGGGCAGAAACGGCGTGACTTCGTTGGGATTCGAACCTGGGTCCCCTGCATGAGAAGCGCTGACGAGCACGTTAGACCAATTCACATCTCCGACAAAGTACATCAGGAGGACCTGATGGTATATCAGCACGCATCATCCGTGAGTTCTCCTATGAGCTAGCTTCTCCGCTCGCTCATATTATAACTCCTCGTTTCTAGAAGGAATCGTCCCCCCAGCAATGGAAGCGAGAGTGGTCCATCGCCGATTCGAAACTCGTCCTCGTCAAACGTCGAAAAAATTACGGTCAGTTGCCCTCACTGACCATTTCGCGAAGTCGCTGAGGGTATGATCGCAAAGTGGGCGTTGAGTGACATCGAATCGAAACTTGACCCACAGCAGTATGGCAACCGTAAGTGTATATCTACATCTCACTGCTTGATAAATGTTCTACATGGAATCTATGCAAATGCAGAGAAACCTAAGTCTTCATCATCGATTGTCTTAACAGATTTTTCGAAAGCGTTCGATCGCATCGATCACTCGATAGCGGTCTCGAAATTAATTGGCTTAGGAGTTGCGATCTTCGATTATTCTTGAATAATTGATTTTTTGTGTTCCGCGACAACAAAGTGTGCGGTATCAATCTGTTCTCTCGGAATGGAAAGTCGTTAACGCAGGAGTGCCCCAAGGTACGAAGCTGGGTCCCTTGATATTTTTGGTAATGATAAATGACTTCGTCCACCACCCTAATACCCATGCATTCAAATATGTTGACGACGTGACACTGGTGGAATCGCGAGCTTCTGGTGTTAGACCCAGTGTAACAGACAGCCGTTGATAGCCTCTGCTAATTGGTCAGAGTTGAATAACATGTAGAAGCTAAATCCAGAAGTGTACTCACATGGAAGTATGCTTCGTGGCGCGCAATCCGCCGCTGCTCCCCAGTTGATTATCAATGGCAACCAACTTCAGCAGGTGACGTCAATCAAGTTATTGGGAAATCCACATTCAAAGTGATTTAAAATGGGAAGCCCACATTTGTGATATTTGAAACGTGCTAATAGTAAAACTCTACATTCTTCGAGCCTTAAAAGGCCATGGCCTTCCTATTAAGGACTTACGAAGCATCTACTTAGGATATGTTCGCCCCTTCTTGCTGGAGTACGCAGCTCCGTCTGGAACAGCGGATTGACGAGGAACCAGTGTGATAGGTGCTCAGAAAGACCCGTTTACTAACGGAAATCAAATGTCGAACCACCAGAATGCAAAATAGTCCTTTGCCGTACCTCATTCGACTAATGAATGATAAATGAATAATCACAGAGACTGAATTGAATATTCTGCAACATGAATTATATTCTGTGAGGTTTTTTTTAAAAACTTGTTATATTTAATGAGGTTTAATCTATTCTATTTTACACCATGATTTTGCGATTGCTAGTTTCACAATTAGATCTGTAAGTGAATATAGCCGCAAGACAGCACATCCTTGTAAAGCCAACATATTATTATGATTTGTTTGTTTGTTTGTTTGGTTTTTTTTTGGCCAATACATCTCAATAACCTCCAGACAATACATCTTGATGTTATTTATGTAATATTAATCTCCTTAGATTATTTTATTAAAAATAATCGTATGACATTAACATTCGATGCACGTTATATATGTAATTTATAATTTATTAAACTGCCTTAATTGTGAATGTAATTGCCTAATCAATTATCAATCTATTATCTCAATCTCCACTATTGTTTTGTAAAGAATATATATCTTTGTATTTTATACCTTCTTCGACCAAAACTTCCTCAGGCTTTCTTCATCCAGATATTTTCATATCAATCAATCAATTAGTATTTGTTTATATGTGACATATTGATAAACTAGAACCTGTTTTAATATAGCCCCTTAAAACTATTATTTATCTATTTTGCTTTTTGTAATTGCAATATTCATTCTTTCCACGTTCTTTGATTAATTTATATATAAGTCACAAATTTGAAAATCTATATAGTTTATACAAATGACCTTTCATATGCCACTTTATGAGATATTTTTTTTTTCATATTTAGGTATATATACTTACAATACAACTCTTATTCCATTTTTTTTTTCATGTTTTTTTTTGTTTTTTTTTTTATAAATTTATTTAGTGAATGCTGCCATAGGCCTACTCCTACAATTTTTCTAATTATTTTTGATCAAAATATTCGCCTAACGTCAAGATTTTTATATTGTATTATTGTAATGTAACATTTATGTATACCGCATTGTATTATGTTTGTAAAGAAATTTCTCAATTCAGCTTATGGCTGCGACGATTTTTATTGAATAAACCATATCTTATCTTATCTTATCTTATCTTATCTCACGGTTGCTAGCAGATCATATTGTTGCATGATGAACTTTCTTAAAATTTGCCAATAATCATCTACTATGCTGTCATAATTAAAGCCAGTTAGCGAGATCTCCATTGGTCTATTGGTAACGTCAGCGGTACTCTTCCATGTCAAGGTGAACCCGGTTCGAATCCCATACCGACCATGAACATTTTTTGTTAATAAATTAGCACTTGGGTAAGTGCTAAAACAGCACTTCAGGTGCTGATTTAGCACTTTAAGTGCAGTCACTATACGAACACCCATAAATTAGCACTTCAGTTTTTAGAGTGTAGTAAGTCAGACATGTATAAGATCATATATGTATTGAAAGCAGAGATTGAAAGGAGGAAACATATTTTTGTGCCTGTATAAGGTGTGTCATAAAAGCTATACAGAGTGTTACAAGAAAAAAATGGTTCGAAAAACTTCACAATTTTACCAGCGAATAATTTCTTAATCTTTTCACCAAACGAAATGAATCATCGTGGACTATGTAAATAAGACGCTATGCTTCTAAAAAAATATAAACCGCGCTACAGGGTGTCAAAAAGAAGAAAAAATAGTGCAAAAAGGGCAGAAATCCTATCTTTTACACTTGGATTACAAATCAAACTAAGTTTATTGCAAGTAATATGTTTCCACTTAATTGTGTATTTACATGCATGCAAAGAAAATGGCGAAAAAATGACAATTATTGTTATAAAATTGCATGTGACAATTTTTTGATGCCCGCAATGCATTGTCTATGAGGATGTGTGCATTACGTATGTTTTAATTGATTAATTAATTGATTAAATTACTTTTGAAAAATCTTCTTCACACTTATCTAGAACCACATAAATTCCCAAGAGAATGATATATCACTCAACCCATAAGACCAATTGGATGCAAAGATATAACGCAGCAAACAGTAAGAAAGTAACAAAAATGGGAATTCCCTATATGCTTTAAAACGTGCCTCCACCGTAGGATCCTCCACCGTAGGATCCTCCATCCCTTACCCTACTCCACTAAAAGTACCTTTGTATTAAAACTATGAGCATGACGAAGCTGAAACTTCACAGACCTGTAGCCTGATAAATTATCTACAATATGGATTATTGCACAGCTTATGACTGTACATCATTTTCATGCTATGTGAAAAAACATGATGATTTTCCCTCCAAAATGTAACGCCTCCTTGCCTTTTACAATACCCCAACTTGTGGCACATGGCCACATGCCTTGTCCACCATGTCCATGTCCATAATTAAGACAACACAGTGCCATAGTTTCGACATAATTATACCTACAATGCTCATCTTTATAAGTCTTTACCTAACGTCGCAGTTTCCTTTAACCGTGTACATCTTCAAAAATCAGTACCATACCTCAGATTGTGGAAACTCTGACTTTATCCAAAGTTCTTGAGATGATCGTATACAATAAGTTAGATATAGTTTTCTTGGAAATGATCTTCTAAACCAACCATTATGTATTTAGAAAACCTCGTTCTACCGATCTCGCTTTGATGAAATTCTATTAAAATGTTTCTATTGCCTCAGTTTGACGTGAACATAATTATTAATGGACCTAGGCAAAGCATTCGACGCACTTGTTCATATCATTCTTTCTCACAAAATAGAGAAGATTGGGATTTAACGGGTGATGCAAAATTAGATTAATACAGTGAATACATTAGCCTATAAATCTATGTGTGTAGGAAAACAAATGTTTTGAGAGGAATAAAACTTGTATTGCTCTTAGAGAACATAATAATTGTGGTATGAATGTATTGAGCCATGAATTCGTGTCTTGTCATTCAAATTGGTTATTATACTTCACTGCACAGAATGTTACATTATGGGTTATGAATCAGGGCAGATTTGAGAAGTTGAGGACTTAAGATGGTGCTATACAAGGCTGTTAGTTCGTATTTGCCTTAAACAATATATGGACATTAAATTTCACAAGGTTTTCAGCATGCGTACATATGGGTAATTTACTCAACAGTTAAAAGAAGAGTTTAGATGCATACAAATATTTTTGAATTTATATAAACTACACTGTCCGTCATAAAGGTGGAATATTTTTTTTCCGCTATAGCGACAAAGAGAGAGATTTTCCAGCACAAAATACTTTAATATTGGAGTAGGAAAAAATAAAGGTTTCATTATATGACAGAGCTTTCTCAAAATCCGAAGATGACTTTTGTTTTGTTTTTTTTCATTAAAGAGGATTTATATTCCACCTACAGCTTTATGAGTACAACAAAATAGCACTCTCCAATGGTCCTTGTCATGGTAAACCATGAATTTGCCAACGGCTAAAGGTGTGCTTTGCGATTACACATTCAAAACGTAATCATCTTTATGCGGATTTCAAGAAAAGAAACGAAAAATAATCATTTCTTATTTTGTATACATTTATTTTTAAGCTACCCTTGCCACTTATCTTGCACTAATGGACTGCATAATTATGTCTTGAGTAAAATGTCTTTGGATATGAAGGGTTTCATTCCAATAAAGAGGGATTAGATGAAAATGATTAACATGTTTTGTACAGATGTCTCAGGAAATGTGATATCAAAAGATATATTCAGTTATGATTGCTGTTCAAATATTTTTTTTTTTGTAACGATAAGTACTTACCTGAAAAATGGTCGGATATCTATTTCTCAATTTTCATCAAAAGTTGAGATTTTGGTAATTATTTCTATATAAATGCGCACATTTCTTGCTCTAAGTAAATTTACCTACTAAGAGTAATATTCACCACTGTGCCAATTGTCATCCAATTCGTCTTTGAAGCAACCTTCCACCAGACTTTATGGGAAGTGGCTGGATATTGGAAGTGTTTTAATCCTTCACAGAATTTCATTTTAAGGTAAGAACTTTTCATAATCGCTTTTACAAATTATCTTATTCAATTATTTTTTTTTGCAAAAGTAGAATTTTA
>CALNVZ010003433.1:25589404-25726506 GCA_940671915.1 Paracentrotus lividus
GGCGCCCCCCCCCCCCGCCAGACAAACATAGGCCTACGGCTTAAAATGTATGTTGAAGGATTTTGAATAATAATTTATTAAAAGTTTTTTTTTTTTTTTTTTTTTTTATACTTGCCAATTGGTGAGTTAACGGAAAAGAATTTCTAGGTATATGATATTACCGCTATAGATAAAAAATACGAATATTTCTAAATACGAGTGCGAAGCGGATCAGATTTTTCCCCTCTACTTACGATGGAAAGCAAAGAATTATATAAGCAATTAGGGATATCAATTTTGTTTAGCTCTTCATCAGAATATCATATGAACGCAAGGCGGATCCAGATTCGCCAATGGGGGGGGACCGGATTTTTTTTTTCACCCAAATTTCCTTGATCAGCGGTTTGAAAGCTTAGCGCAGGGGTGGGTGGCTGTTACAAATGTATAGGCCTATAAACACTTAATTAACTTTAATCTTGTTTTGTTTTATGTACAAGCAAATGTATTAAATCAATTAATGCGAGCGCGAAGCGCGAGCCGAAAATTTTTGCTATATCAACTGAAAACATTAAATTTTAAGCGTTCTTATGCTATGCTCATAAAGAAAATACTTATTTCATTAAACAATGCGAGCGCGAAGCGCCAGCCGAAAAATTTTTGATAGTAAAATTATATCAACCTGAAAACAGTGGATTTTTCAGCGTTTTTATGCTATGTTTATAAGAAAGATACATATTACTCACTAAACAATGCGAGCCGAAGCGTGAGCTGAAAATTTAGATATATCAATCTAAAACACTGCATTGAAAGTATTTTTTGTGCTAAGATTTTTAAGAAGATACTTATCGCATTAACCCTGCAGCTCGAAGCGCGAGCCGAAAAATTGTGACAATAAATTCTATCAACCTGAAAAAATTGGATTTTAAGCGTTTATATGCTATGTTTATAAGGAAGATACATATTATCTCACTAAACAATGTGAGCGCGAAGTGCGAGCTGACAATTTTAGATCAACCTAAAACACTGCATTGAAAGTTTGTGTGTGTAATGCTTTGTTTTTTTAAGAAGATACTTATCTAATTAAACAATGCGAGCGCGAAGCGCGAGCCGAAAAATTTTGATAAAATATCAACCTGAAAAAAAGAGCATTTTTTAAAGCGTCTTTATGCTAAGTTTATAAGAAAGATACATTATTATCTTATTAAATCAACCTGAAAACAGTGCTTTTTAAGCTTTTCTCTAATGCCATGCTTATAAAGAAGATACATACCTCATTAAATAATGCGAGCGAATCGATTTTTATATATATTAACTTGAAAACATTTAATTAGCGTTTTTGTGCTAAGCTCATAAAGAAAAAACTTGTCTCATTAAACAATGCGAGCGAGAAGCGCGAGCCAATATAATTTATTATATATATTTTAGCGTTTTTTTTTACGCCATGCTAATAAAAAAGATACATATTTAAACAATGCGCCGAAGCGCGAACCGAATTTTTTGTATATCAACCTAAAAACAGTGCATAAAAGGTTTTATTATGCTATCTTTTATAAAGAAGATAAACATTGCTCATTAAACAACGCGAGCTGAAATCAACCTGAAAACAGTGCTTTTTAAGCTTTTTCTAATGCCATGCCTATATAGTATGCGTAATGTATCTCATTAAATAATGCGAGCGCGAAGCGCGAGCCGATTTTTTTTTTTTTTTTTTTATATATATTAACTTGAAAACATTTAATTTTAAGCGTTTTTTAAGCTCATAAAGAAAATACTTGTCTCATTAAACAATGCGAGCGCGAAGCGGAGCTGAAAATTTGGGATATGTCACCTGAAAACAATGCATTTTTTAAGCGAATTTTTTAACGCCATGCTCATAAAGAAGATACATATTTTATACAATGCGAGCGCGGAGCACGAGCCGAAAAATTTTTTGATTTATCAAACCTGAGAAAAGTGCATTTAAAGGTTTGTTATGCTATCCTTTATAAAGAAGATACATATCTCATTAAATAATGGCGAGCGCGCAAAGCGCGAGCCGAAATTTTTTGATATATTAACTTAAATCATTTAAGATAAATTTGGCACCCATAAGTCTCAGGTCAATTCGGCGCCCCTACATTTGAGCTCAGTCTGGCGTCCTTTAATTTAGATCGATTTGGCACCCCTTAACTTCAGGTTAAATCAGCGCCCTTAAGTCTCAGGTCAATTCAACGCCCCTTAAGTTTCAGATCATTTTTGTGCCCCTACATTTGATCTAAATTGGCGCCCTTACGTTTAAGATCATTTTGGCGCCCCTCTGTTTAAGTTCGATTTGGCGCCCCCTAATTTAAGGTCGATTGCGCCCCTATTCGATTTTGCACCCCTCCTAAATCTAGGGTCGATTTAGGGCCCTTAAGTTTAAGGTCGATTTGGCGCCCCACGTAAGCTCATTTTGGCGCGCCCTCTGATTTAAGTTTGATTTTGGCCCCCCTAAATTTAAGGTCGATTTAGAGCCGCTAAGTTTAAGCCCGATTTGGCGTCCACCTATGTTGAAGTCAGTTTGGCGCCCCTATGTTTAAGCTCAATTCGGCACCCTAAGTTTATTGGCGTTGCTAGTTTACTGTCGATTTGGCGCCCCTAATTTTTTTTAAGGGCGCCCCCTTCCCCTTCCCCCTTTTCAATTTGGCACCCTTAACTTAGTTTAAGGTTGATTCTGCGCCCCTAAGTTTAATATCAATGAGGCGCCCCTCTCAGCTTCAGGTCAATTTGGCGCCCCCATCTAAGTTTCGGGTCAATTTGGCGCCCCTACGTTTAAGCTCAATTTGGCTCCCCCGATTTGGCGCCCCCCTAATTCAAGGTCGATTTGGCACCCTTATAAGTTTAAGGTCGATTTGGCGCCCCCACGTTAAAGCTCATTTTGGCGCCCCTCTGATTTTAAGTTTGATTTGGCGCCCCTAAATTTAAAGGTCGATTTGTGTGCCCCTAAGTTTAATATCAATTAGGCGCCCCATCAGCTTCAGCGTCAATTTGGCGCCCCCCATCTAAGTTTCGGGTCAATTGGCGCCCCCATCTAAGTTTCGGGTCAATTTGGCGCCCTACGTTTAAGCTCAATTTGGCTCCCCGATTTGGCGCCCCCAAATTTAAGGTCGATTTGGCACCCTTATAAGTTTAAGGTCAATTTGGCGCCTCTTAGTTTACTGTCGATTGGCGCCCCTAAATTTAAGGTCGATTTGGCGCCCCTAAGTTAAGGTCAATTTGGCACCCCTTAGTTTACTGTCGATTTGGCCCCTCCCCTAAAATTAAAGGTCGATTTGGCGCCCCTAAATTTTAGGTTGATTTGGCGCCCCTATAAGTTTAAGGTCAATTTGGCGCTCCTTAGTTTACTGTCGATTTCGCCCCCTAAATTTAAGGTCGATTTTGGCGCTCCTAAGTTTAAGGTTCAATTTGGCGCCCCTTAGTTTACTGTCGATTTTTGCGCCCCCTAAATTTAAGGTCGATTTTCGCCCCCCCCCCTAATTTTAAACGTCGATTTGGCGCCCCTACGTAAGGCCAATTTGGCGCCCCTTAGTTTACTGTCGATTTTGGCGCCCCCCCCCCCATTTTTTAGGGTGCACCCTTCCCCTCTCCTTTTTCCCCTTCCTCTCTCTCTCTCTCTCTCTCTTTTTTCTTCCTTCCTCTTTCCCCCCTTTTTCCCTTCCTCTTCCCCCTTTTCCCTTTCTCTTTTTTTCTCCTTTTTTTCTTCTTCCTTTTTTTTCTTTCCTTTTCTCCCTTTTCTTCCTCTTTTCGGCGCCCCCCTGCGCGCCCCCCGGCGGGGGGGCCCGTAAAGCCCCCCCCCCCAGAATACGCGCATGTTAGTTGGCGCCAAATTAGGGGCTTATACTTAGGGGCGCCGAATTTATCTTAAACTTAGGGAGGGAAGCAGAAGGATAGATAAGCAGCTATAGATAGATTATTCATCCTCTGTCATAATCATGTAAAATTACTGGGCAACATACGGTCTTTAAATTATGGAGGCCAATTGATCTAAACTTCAGGTCTCTATTACATAGAGCAAATTTTCGATCGCGCTTCGCGCTCGCTTCATTTTCTAAAGAGTTATTACATTGTGTTCCTGAGGAATGCATAAAATGTCACGTTTTCACTGGAGATCATTCCGATACATCAAATTTCTGCTCGCGATTCACGCTCGCCTATTTTTTATTTCTTGTAACCAGATTATGAGGATTCTGAACAACAAAACATCAATATACATTTGTTTGATTTCACATTACTTGATGGACAAATTTCACATGATTTTATATGGCTTGCTTTCAAATCGTTTTGATGGACAAATTACAGCTCCCGTTCATGATGATTTCTGATGAAGAGCTAAACAAAATTAATACCCCTAATTGCTTAGAATTCTTTGCTTTCTGATCGTAAAGTAGAGGGGAAAAAATCTGATCGCGCGTCGCGCTCGTATTTAGAAATATTTGTATTTTCATCTATAGCGTCATTCATCATTGGGCAAGTATTTAAAAAAAAAAAAAAAAAAAAAAAAAAAAAATCAAAATAAATTATTATTCAAAATCCTTCAACATACATTAAGCCGTAGGCCTATGTTGCCTGGCGGGGGGGGCGCCATATTTTGAAAAGTACACAGGGCGCCAAATTCTCATCGGCCCCCGGGGTGCGAAATCCTGGATACGCGCCTGAGAATTGATAATATTTTCTGGTTTAAACAGCTTACTGAATATTATACAATACTATTCTATTAATCTAATGTAATTATTTTGCTATGGGGGCTTCAAATATCATTTTTTTTTATTTTTTAAAGCATTACTTTATGTGAAAAAGATCCCTCTATGTTAGGAGCCTCCTATTATGTAATATAAAGAGAAAGGATCCGTATTTTGGGCATAGTTTACCGTGATGGGCGCATGAAGAGCTCCCCCCAAAATAGCCATCATTGGCACATTAAAATAGCCGCTAAATGAATAAAGTTGCTAAGGATATTTGATTGTTTTGATTGAATAATATAGGTTTTCCAATCACTTTCATACAAATATCATTTGAATCTATTTTAAGATCATTCAATTTCACCACAGTTGTGATCGTTTGGGGCCAACCTCCATTTAAACTTACATTAAATTCGTTCAATTCATTTATTTATGCAATGATCTTTTTAAATGTGCCAAGTCGATTTTAAAAAGTAGCATAAGCGTTTAAAGAACTTTCATTCAATTTCATTTTTGCTTCGTTTGAGATTTTGAATTCTTTTAAAGCATTCTTCGAATCAGTCATCTAAGTTTAGACAAAGAACATACATCTTTAGAGTTCGGAATGTTTAATTTTCTTTTCGAATTATTATCCGTTGCAACACATTTAGAAACGAGTCGTTCACATTGAAACTTTATAAATAGATTATTAGAAATATGCATTCAAATTCAAATGGGGATGGGCAGCGGACTTTCTTAGGTCATTCAAATTCATTATAAGGAAGCATGTTAAAAATAGTGCATTCTATTTAAGATTCATCGTCAAGAGACATGACATTATAGGTCATCAAACGGTTTACCATGACTTTGTTTACCCTGCAGCCATGGATAGGTCCCTCATATACCAACGAAAATGAAATAGTGAAAGCAAAGACAAAAAGAAAGAACACTGGACTCGCACATAAAAAATTGAAAGTAATACCAAACCTTGTATGTTTCCCTATTAAAAATCAAGACTGATTTTCACATGGACCTATTACATCAAAGAAAAGCCTAAGAAAAGGTCCCATAACAAAAAAAAATATATCTATATATGTAAAAGACAAATAATAATTGTATCTGTAATGTACGAACTAAAAAGAAAAAACTTTCATTATGAAACGTGTCTCTTTAAGTGTCTTCGACTTAATACAGGACGTGACGATTAAGAGAAAGAAACAAGACAACAAAACAAATATTTCTTTGATATAAGATTAATATCATATGCGAATAGAGCAAAATACAAACAAAGAAAAAATAGACAACAGCCTATATTATATATTTTTAATGACCTTCAAAAAAAAAAAAAAAAAAATTAACAGTGGCGGATCCAGGATTTTATGGGGGGCCAAATTTATACTTCAGATTCTGTACAATCGAATTTATTTTGCGTTACGCTGACCGGCAAGGTTGTGAGAAGGGGGGGGGAGGTGTGAAGATATTTCGGCATTCGGTCATCCTCACAGTCAATTTCACCCGTGGTATGGTATGGTTAAGTCGGTCATCCATATAATAAGTTTCCTGCTTCCTTTTCTTTCTTTTTTTTTTTTTTTTTTTTTTTGGGGGGGGATGTTTTACGTTGGGCGTTCTACAAAATACCAGATTTTGTGCACTTTTTCTCAATTATGGGCTCGGGTGAGGTGGTGGGGGGGGTTCCAAGCTGTTAGTTCCTTTGAATCTCCCTCAATGGAATCGCGGATTCGTTATAATTCAGATAAAATCATCTATAGTTTAAAACATGATTTAAAAGATAAGCCTAAATAATTATATGCCACACCAATGCTATGAAAATCTTGTATAATGCGAAAACATATAGAGAATCAAGGGAAAAACACAAACACAAAACGAATTTTAAATTGAATGAAAGTTTCTTAAATTGAGTTTCTCAAATGAAATTGATTGCCCGAACAGGCTAATTGGGTCCTAAAAACGATGCCTCGTTAATTTAAATGAACATAATGCCGAAATTTACATACATTAATGAACTTCTATGCACGTTTAAAGATCTTGTTTGCTGTATAATATAAATTAAGTACGGTGAAAATAAGATTAAATGGCAATACTTGGAAATGGTTTGCCCCAATTATGAATTGAATGCTCTTAAAATAAAGCTTCGCGACTATGAATGAACTTGATACCCCCGTATTTTAAAATTAAATAGCCGATATCGATCGGAAAATGGTATCGCTTGAATTTGAATGAACCTTCTATAGGTTTGAATGACAAACCTATGAAATTGAGCGGGAAAACCTATACTTAATTTTTTTTTTTAAAGTTTCAAGGAAAAAAAAGCTATTGAAACGATAGACGTTTCTATTTTTCTGTGGTTTTATGGCTTGCTGAATGTGAATATGATGCTATTTCATCGATGAGGTGTCATAAATTTTAAATCTGGGGTTTCAAATGGTCATAAACCACGGTCTTTTGGGAGAAAGATGTCCATTCTATATGAGGAGTCCCTATAACAATCATCATCAAAGATTAAAGGCTATGAATTTGTTCAATTAGCACATATAGATTGAACTATAGGCCTACCATAGGCCTACTTGTTTCACATTTCAAGATGGCGCCCACGAGGCAGCCATGATGGTCAATTCAAAAATAGATACTCGAAATGAAAACAGAAAGGCTTGATAAAACCCAAAAATACATGTTAAGGGTTGCGAGATCAGAAAATTTTATCTGATTGTTTTTCTATTGATTTGATGTAATTTTGTTTTTCTAAACTGCATTTATGCCTGCGGGTGGCCCATGGGGTGTTAGAATGTTTGAATGACTACCATTTCAGGGGCTAAAATGAGACAAAATCATGGTCCTTCTTTATGAGGGACCTCTATAATGTTTTGTTCCATTCATAGGATTTCAAATTTTAAGATTAGAATCTTCTTCTCCCAGTACATTTTGTTTAGTTGTATACACTGGGATACACCGTAAAAATATGTCATTGTTGCTCTTTTAGAAAGTGCGATCCAGTGTATAATAATATATAATATTACATTCTGCAACAGTGTTGTTGATCTTAAGCACTTGTCTTAAAACTGGAAGAGAAGCCCATTCAAGTTAATGAGGTCTGCTATATATTGATTTGAGGAAAAATGTAGTGATGGAGGACTCAACTTGGAATATTCATATTTGACCCTTTTCAGTTGGTATTTTATATTAATCATGATTATGGGTGGATTTGTCCAAGATACAAGAAAATCATGCAAATGAGAAGAAATTTGGGGCTTCGTCATGGTTCAGATGACTTTTCGAATACGTAATTTGAATCAAGATCATGTTAGTTGGAGATCAGTTGAAGCTGTGTGCCATGTTCGTTTATAACTCACTGTGAAATTAACAATAATCATGAAATTGGCCGAATTTCACATCAGGTAGTTGATTTCCTCCTCCATTGACTTTATGTACAGAGGTTTAACAAAAGTGACATTTGGCATATTTTAATTGCCAGTTTTTGTCCATTTGACAGTGAATTATTTTATGAAACTTTGCACATAGCTTCCATCTGGGTCTCTAACCAACATGATCTTACTCAATTACGTATTCGAAAGGTCACTGAACCATGACCAAGCCCCAAACTTTCTTCTTATTTTTATATTTTTCTGTATCTTGTGCCACTGAGGCGTGAAACATCGGGATTTTTATGAAAATAAAATCAAAAGTACTCCCCAAAAAGAATTGTTATATTTATGTAGAGTAAGAACTTGAATTTTAGTCCGTACGTTGAGAAAATGGCTTTCCAGTCTCATGTGCTCACTGAGCATGAATGTGTAAATAAATTGCCATAGGATCATTGACACGTGTCCAAAGAATATAATAAACCCAAAAATGTTATTGAGATGCTTTTTAGAGCATAAAATTACTACAATGACTGTTAGTAATTCTAAAATTGGCATTTTTTGGTTGGTAGATGGGTTCATTCAACCGTAAATGAATGGAAATTGGTTACATACACTTCCACAAACAGACATCCATCACATTTGATCGATATACCATTGGCAAAGAAGTAAAAATGGCAATTTGGGCAATTTTGCTGCTTGCTCACTCAACCATGAAATTTGACGCAATGTTTTCCGTATATTGGGAAGCACGTTTTGCCATACATTCTGACGTGTTAAAACGTTATCATTGAATCAAAGTTGCCATTAGGCCGGCTAGTGCACTGCAAAAACGCTGGTGTTAAAATGCAACACTATGCGGGTGTTAAATTTGTGGTGTTAGATTTCGGAATTAGAATGCTTATCTCTCTAAACACCACTTGGTGTTAAGACAAATTTTGAAAAAGCACTTTGTGAAATTTTTGCAGTAAAAGTTCATTATCATTTGATATATATCAATTATAAATATCGTAAACACAATATAGCAGCAATTTAGCTTTAGTTTATGAAGTTAACTGAATATTTTAACACCAAAAGCTGGTGTTATTTAACACCAGCCCTGGTATCTATATCCGACCCACACCGATTGGTGTTAAATTAAACACCAACAAGAATAAATCAACACTCACTAGCGTAAATTCGCTCGCCCTATCTATTCATCAGGGGATGACGCTTTGTATTTTTACGTAATTTCCCAGATGAATAGCATTCTATACGGATTACGCCAGTGAAATCAACACCCCACTGGTATCAAATTCGAAATTAACACTATGAAAAGTGTCAAATTAACACCAGAATGTTGTGTTAAAATAACACCAAATAGTTTTTATTAATGTATTTCTAACACCCAAACTGGTGTTAATATAACACCAGTGGTGTGGTGTCGGATATAGATTCTGGGCCGGTGTTAGATTTAACACCCATGGTGCTAAATTTAACACCCCAGTTTTGCAGTGTGAACTTTAAAAAAATGACATTTTTGCATTTAACCATTGCTCACTGAATCATGACTTGATGTTTTTTTCCTAAAATTCGCCTTTTGTAGTTGATGAAATTCCCTACATGGACATATTATTAGATTTTTCAAAATTATTGATATCTGAAATAGGGGGAACTTTCTTTTTGTGTTGTGTTTATATAAATTTAATATATATATAATATAATATATATAGTCTGTGTCAATATAAAATGGTACAGTTGGAAAACATTTTTTATAGTATGAAGGTTAATATCAACGTGGTATTGTTTGTTATTTTCATAAAGCAGGAATATCGCTCTTTCTTCTGCAATTTTTTTCATCACATTTGGTGCAGTATTTTTGAGATATGACTAATTTTCTACAATCCAGAAAAATCCATTTTTCGCAACGCCGTCCCATGCCTTTGTGTACGATTTCGCATAATGACCGTGAATTCAAGCGCTCCAGAACAATAGAAGTGCGTAATTTCGATTTGTTCCTCGTCGCACAAAATTAGCATAACTTTTGTTTTACGAAAGCAAATATAACAGGACAAAGCGCATCAGCAAGAAAATCTTTTGGCTTTAATTTGGTACCACAAACACACATTATATGAAAGATTTCATACCTAAATGATTTTTGCCCCGACTGTACCATTTTTTTTTTTGACACAGACGTTATTAAGAATATCTTGAGCTGTATACTAATGTGATGCTATAAGAATATCTTAGCCACAGGATTCTACAATGATATTATTGGTACCCCTGAGAGAGTATGGCCGTCCCCCATATATGCCTTTTGAAATATGAGATGTGACATATAATGTGATCTTCAGGCAAATTAATCAATGGAATAACTTCAGATTTGAATGATCAAATCCCTAGACCCCTTAAAATGTATTTTGGGAGTATGTTGGAGCCTTGATACATAAAAAAATTTACCTTTTCATTCTGTTTCAGAATGCATTCATTTTTGTTTTGACCAGCCCTAGGGTTCCCCTCTTGGCTCATGAAACAAGTATGGTTACATGTATGTTCAAACATGGGTAAAATGACAATACTCCCAACATAGAAGGGGCATTTTGCCCCTCAGATGGCCTCTTTTTAAGAATATCATTTTAGAGCAAAATTATGACATCAGGTGATGAATTATATCATCATATTTCAATTTAGTGAGTCATAGAACCCCCAATTAATTTTAAAAGTTTATTTCAACCCTTTTCTTTAGAAACTTCACTCAAATGTTAATGGTTTTAGTTTTTCCTAATTATATGGATGCCTCTTGGGGCGCAATACTTATTGCCCATCTGAAATTAAAAGAGCACAGTATTTGGCAACCTGTAGGCCTATGCCAAAATAGGGATCCTTTCAACTTACGATGATATTATTAGGGGCTCCTAACTAAAGGGGCTATTTTGTCATAAATTCAACTTTTTATTGAAAAATGACAATTTTGAAACCCCCATAGCAAAACTATTACATTTTTTTTCTGGAATGGTACCATAGCCATATTCGGTAAGCCATAAAACCAGAAAACAATATGATCTACATTATTCGAGCCCTTTTTTGACAACTTCACTCTGATGGCAGCCATTTTGAATTTGGCAACTATGGGCCGCCCCAGGAGGGCCGTTCTTGCGCCCATATGCATTAGGAATTGAAAGAGTATGGTTGTAAGCAACCCCCCCCCCCCGCCCCCTTTCTTTCTTTTCTTTTTATTCCGGCCCTACTTAACGTTAAGTTTCAAACGAGGGAGGGCCACAGCAGTCGGCCCTCCCTCATTAAAATCAATCCTCCACCTGTACCTCCCTTCCCATAAACCCCCAAAAGTAAGCAGATCGAGCCCCTCAGAGCCGCGCTAGCTCTGCATGAGCCGCCATTTGGCGCCCCCATCGATTCCTAGCTTGCTCTCCAAACAGTATGATCGATTGTGCTACAGAATGAGAATGTGAGGTTTCAGGTCGTCTTTGGAGTTTGTTTGTTCCTTTTTGTTCTGCGTCGTATGAGTAAGTTCACAAACGTTAGTGGCCATTTTCATTTGAACTACTCTACGTTCATGACTTTATCTTTTTCATTAAACCTTGACTCATCAACAACTATCTAGAAAATCTACTGTCCCAGTGTCTAGTCCCATGGTCTAGTCCCATGCAACGTGTTGGTGTTGGGAAATTAATTAATGTATGAAGGAAGTGCCTAAGTCTGCGCACCTAAAATTTGACTTCAATTTCCATAGTAAGTAAAGTATTATTTTAAGATTCACAATGTTATTCCATTCGTCATATTCTAATGATTAATGAAGCAAAAAATTTCAAGAAATAATTAAACAAGAACAATGTTTTAATTTTAGAAGTCTAACGTAACTGTTATATGATTTTTCGTAGCCGAAGCCGAAGGCTTGTCAATTTTGTGTTGCAAAATTGGATAGTGCATGTCTGCGCACTAACTCATTTTGCACGCAAATCAACGCACTCAGTTTTTTACTTTCATTTTTGAGCATGGTTGAAATTTTCAGGATACCAAATAAAACTTATTCTACTGAAAACCATTTTTAATCAATTATTTTCCCTTTTTTTTTTTTTTTGTATCAGAATGGGTTGTTAACCCTGTGACGACGAAATTGTTTGGCCTGATGTATTCCCTGAGACTGAGATTAAAAAGAGACGACCCTGTCAGCGCGTGCGGGCTTGGTTAAATCGCTCATGCGTAGCCTGGTCGCACGCTGGTAATGGACTTTAGAGTGAAGCTTGATTTTTTTTTAAATACGTATATATTATATTTTCTATAATGTGTTTTGGTGTTCTTAGTTCTCAATTCCTCTTATTATTACATGATTGAATATTCTACATAGAGTCAAACTCGATATTACTACATAGAAAAAGATAATATATTGTGAACAAGAAAAGCATTCCCACGGTTTATAAACTGAGTTGGCCTATCTTTTCTTGGCCTGAAGAAAATGTTTCACACCTTAATGAGTATGGAACAAGTGACAAAGGGGTGTTTTTTTTTAGTGTTATCCCTATATTTAAAAGATTTAAAGATCTATTGAATTTCTCATACCATGTCCTAAGATGAACCTATGTGTTCTTGAACACACTCTCTCTTTACTCTTTTCTTTTCATTCTTACAAACTTCAAACTAAGCCGTATATCCTCTTCTTTGAGGTACTAATTGGGGGTTAGATGTTGTTATCATTTAGTGTAAGTATCGACCCGTTTCTCTTATTCTAAAGAATAGTTTTCTTCTCAGCTAAGCCACTAGAAGCGCTTGCTAATTACAGCCACCAATCGATACTTCTTTACATCTCAGATACATCCGGTTTTTGTGTGTGCGCGCCCATGTTAGAAAATCGCTCACACCTTGCGCTGATCCATTGAATTGTCATGGGCCAACATAAAAGAAGTACAAAGGAGGATCAGCGAAACCGAAAAGTAAAAATCGCTGATGGTAACTTATATACACTGGCCGACGCAATTCTTCTTTGAGTGCCTGGGAAAAATATTTATTTAAAAAGCTATTTATTGAATATATCAAATAGTTATGAGTGTTTTTCATAGAATATATCGCTCTTTTCATACATAACTACTGCGTATAGCAAAAATACAACAAAAGTAGTGCAAAAGGTGAATTTTAGGGGTATTTCGTTGATAAAGATGTGATCATTAGGGAACCGAGTATTACCCGGTTCCCGTCCATGGTGTGTTAGACGGGACCCGGGTATACCCGGTTCCCGTCTCTCAACGGGTTAAGGTTAAGATTGAAGGATGATATTATTTGGGGTTTTGTTCTATCGAAATGTGCACGTTTACGTGGGTGCGCAGACAAGACACTGCGCAGACTGGGCACTCTTACCAAAAATACTAGACCAGTTCACCTCTTTCTTTATTCCCAGAATCAGGCCTGGAAATCCGTCATGGAGCTGGAGGGCAGAAGAGATCTGAATCCAAACTTAGGATCTGAAACTTGATCTTCTCAAGATTTAAATTAAAGAGGAACCTCAAGAAATTGGTAGGCATGCAGCTGTTTTCCAGTCCACTCTGAGATTATGCGAGGTCCAAAAAGGACCTCGCAAACTCTAAATCTGGAGTTGATATCTAATGCAAAAAGGAGAAAAATCTGAAATAAATACCAACAGACCCAGTTGCAAATTGACACCCATAGCACATACTGCTGCAAACCGACATTCGGCTGTAGACCTCTTACTGCAAAATGGCTGCCTCATGTCGCCCTTCACTTACACTTATGCATGCGTCAATTCATGATTGACCTTGCACTGGGGAATACCTTACTGCAGCAGTTTTCTTCCAATGAAAAGTCATGCAGAAAAGTGTCTTGAGCAGCTCAAGCCAAGTAAGGTTGCCATATCCAAAAAGGGATCTAAAAATTCTACTTAACAAAATTAAAAATATCTAATGGAAGAATTATATTTGCAATGAGACCATAGATTATCTTAATTTATTTTGAGGTAGTTATAAGCTGGTTTCGCTAATTATTATGAGAAGTTTCCTCAGCAAACGAGAGAGCGACAGACAGCCATTTTTCAGTACTGACTGATGTTGGTTTTGCAGCTGTATGTGGTCGCCCTCTTTGCCTTGGTTGCTGAGGAAAATTCACACTAATATTCAGGATGCCACTTTTCCGTTTCCCAGAATTCCGGTTTTTTCCCCTTTTATCTGTCTTATTTCCGGTTTCGACTTTCCTGTGAAAAAAAAACCGGCATAATTGCTCATTGATTGACTGTGCATGCCGTTGAAAAATCGGAAGCAAAAGAAATCTCAACGATAAAAAAGATTAAAGTCGTTTGTAGACTACTTGTAGTATGCAATGTGTGAATTATGTTACGTATTTGTAATTTTTTATGAAAACGACTGTACCACAATTCCAGCGATCTTGTCCATATATGGTGTGTGATGTGAATAAGTATACACGTGGGTTTTGTGCAGAGCGAGCGGACCTATGCCTTGCTCTCGCCCCAGCGCTCCAGGCACGCCAGCCTTGGGCCGGTACCCATATTTCCTGGCGAGTTTCTGTTCGCGATCGTGCTTGCCTTGGACTTCACTACTCTGGATTTGTTTAATGGATTAATTGTGGAATGATATGTGCCATGGATATAAAAAGAGAATCACATGACAAGAAAATTGACAGTGCAATCAAGAAGAAATTTTCAGTGGAAATGATAGAGAGAAAGATAGCCGGAAATATTTCTATCGGACTAAAAATTTACTTCCGACTTGCTACACCACAGAAGCATTGGAATAACTTGAAAGTTTTATCCTGTAACATGGAATTTCGAATGCCCAAAATACTTCATCAAGATTAAAATTAAAAATGGAAACTATTTCTATTTTGAAGTCTACTCTGCCTTGATCTTTAATTATGTTGAGTGAGTAGATTATATGTTTTTTTTTTTTATTACATGAAAATTACCCATAAATTTGGGTAATTTTGGGGGAAAATCATTCAAATAATAGGCTCAAGTAGCAGCAACAGAGCATCTATACCCCAGAGCTGGGACCCCGGCCTATTGGCAATTATTGTATTGGGACTTCGCGCTGCGCGCTCCAGCCCGCGAAAAAATTTCAGGGTTTTTGGAGGACACCTAAGCTTCCCTGAATATTAGATCTAGTGAAACCAGCTTTAAGTTAAACCTACCTCAAAATAAATTAAGATGATCTTATAGTATTAATGCAATATAATCTTCAATTAGATATTTCTAATTTTGTTAGTAGAATTTTAGACCCTTTTTTTAGAACATGCCTCCTTGACTGCTTGAGGGGGCTTGAGCTTGACATCAACATTTCAATCTATCTGCATTGACTTTTTAATTGGTTGGTACTCCTTCATAAAATCCAAAATGCCCGAGCATTCTCAAATCATGCCTGAAAATAATCTCGAAACATCTCACTTTAACATGAAATAAATTTTAAACTTGTGTGGAAAACAAAACTTGCGAAAAAAGGGGCAAAACTGGGTAGGGACTGTAAAAAATTTATTCACTCAAATTTGTGTTTGAACTTTCGGTCACCAATTTACTCTTTTCTTTTTCAGAGTGTAGAAATGTGAGAATAATCAATATTTTTACATTTTATGTACTTGAGTTTATTATTTCCCAATGCTATTAGTGAAAAAGTCTCACTCTTTGAAGAGAAAAGCTTGAAAAAAGTAATATTTACACTAAACCTATTGTTCTGAATTGCATTGAGCTCAATGCAAAGTGTGCAAATTCTGCATTGAAATTTGTGAGGCATGCATGTGGGACTGCAATCTCTGAATCGGGGTACCTATCATGGAGATACATGTAACTGCCACTGTCCAGCAGTTCCAGTGCAAGGTCAATTTGAATTGACCATGCATAAGTGTAAGTGGACCCATAGCTGGCGCCTGGCTTGGGCTTCAATATAAAATATATACGTATCAATTGACATTGTGTTATAAGTGCCCCAGTCCTCTCTCCCATCTTCTTCTTTTCTACCTCGGTCTACATTGCAAGTTAAAATAGTCCTACATTATATAAATAGTGCATGCTCTACATGCAACATACTAGATTATGTGCACGCACAAATACTAAATTATCCCGAGGGCACATTTATTTTACCGAGGCCGTAGGCCGAGTTGAAACAGATGTGCACGAGGGATAATTTAGTATTGGAGTTCACATAGTCAGTAATGTTGCCATAAATAGAGCAGGCACTATTTATTATAGTAAATAGACCCCTAGAATTTGACCTGCCTAATCTGTTTTATCTTTGCCAATGTTTGCCACACTTTTGGTGCTAATTATGCTATTGTGACGTATATTGTTTGCCTCGCGTATCTATTGTTGTGCGCACCATTGTACTGTTAGTACGCGCTAGTGCAACAAAGCAATCGATTTCGCCATTCATTTTAACACAGGATAAAACCGTTCAAACATAACAAAAAACCTTCAACATAACAAAAAAGCGTTCAACATACCAGAATGTTGAACGACATGTGACACCCTTTCAACCAATCACAGCTCGTAAAATACTACCACTATTTACTATTATACTGTCTTCCCACTCTGTCAATCCATTGATATTTTCCTCCCTCCCTAGTAGCCCTTCAGGACTTTATTCATCCGTTGTAGTCCTCTTTTGTTTGTCCATTTCTTATTGCTCTTTTCCTTTTCTTTTTCTTTCTTTCAATTTTTCTTCCCTTTCGTTTTCACTTTTATCATTTCATTTCATTTTGCAGCTCTTAAAAAAAAGAAAGACACTCAATGAAATAATGTACAAATCAATAAAAGTAAGCAATATTAAACCATTCATTTTTCATCTGCATGGAAAATCAATCAATGAATTAGAAATATCCTGATAATATTTACATGTAATCTTTAGGATTTATGTAACGCCTGAAACATAGTTAGCCAACGTCTCTAAGCACTTTACAAACATTATTTGCCAGGTCATCAGATTTCAGGCTGCTCACACATACACAATGTGTGCATATTCTCCACCCCTGGGGAGCATTCCAGCCAAGCGCCAAAAATATAAAATTATTTTCCCCTTGTTTTGTACTACAGATGAAGATGGCTGGTATATATCTCACCATTCTGATTCAGCTGCCTATAATACAGGATCATCCCTATCGATGGACTCAAAGGTTTGAAGTCAACAGTGAACAACGTCAGATGATGAAGGTATATAAAAATAAAGAATAGTGTTGCTAATGCTGTTAAGTGTGTTTAATACAAGGCTCTCAAGTTGGGTATTGTAGGATGCACCGCAGTGATGGGCTATTTCATTTTGGGATCAAACAATGGTTAGTTTATTTTAGGAAAATCAATCTTTGGAATAATTACACCTCACAACTGTTAAGCTTATTCAGATACTTTGTTTGGACTTCCGTAATTACCATTTTCAATAATTTTTATGTTCTTGTGCAGGATATGTAACTCCGGCAAAGAAACGCGTACTAACTGAAGAAGAGAAAGTAAAGCGTAGACAGGCGAGTCGTGAAGGAGGGCAAAAAGAAAGCAATCTGATCCCAACTGGCATGCAAAAGAAGCAGCCCGTATCTCTGTAAGTGAAAATTGTACAGCACGTCTCAGGAAATAGAAAAACCCTAGAACAAAGGCTTATTGTAAGCAGTAATGGGGAGCAATTGTTCAGAAACAATTATTGAAAAAGCAAACTTTGACTGATGCAATTTTCACGGTTATTTTTCATGCAATAAGAAATGTTTAACAAGATGTGTTCTTTAGCTATTGACATCCTGGATATTATGTGCAGGAGCAACTTGTTTAGAATCCAATATCAGATTAGGCCTACTTTACTTTGAAAATGCCAACTAGATGTCAAAAATCCATTTGCAACACTTTTTTGGCTTGATCAGGAAAAATGGAGAGAATTGACAATCTCTATATTGCTTAAGTACACATTGTCAAATCTAAAAATTGTACTGAGTGATACATACTAAGTAAAAATTTTGTAATATAGGTCCCCATGATAGCACTTTACATTCCTGAATATATTCAGCATTAACAAAAAGACCTGAAAGCTTCTTATATCCCCATTCCATGACCATCGGATTTCATGTGGATCTCATCTGATCCCCAAAATTGTCAGTTTCAATGAGTTCCGATGAAATTTAGCCGATAAGCGAGTTTGGTGACCCTGATTTCTTGAATATCCGCGAGATATCCAATAAGTATCCAAGGTAATCGGATGAAAGACTAATAGCTGCCGATATCTGCCTATCATTTCTACGGCTTGTCCAATCTATCAAATTGCTATAGGAGAGTAATTTTAAGGGTGACCTGACTCCAAACTGACACTTCCAACACCCATCTGAACACGCCCAACTCTAGTCACTTCAATCGGTGACTGCACGGAGGGCAATCGTTCATTGACCCGATTTCTTACCAACAATCCACAATTGGGTTGAAATCAAATCTTCTTTTGGTAAGCGTGATAGAAAACTGCTAATTGCAATAAGATGAGTACCCGATTATCCGATTTTAATCAGATATCGCGCCAGAGATTTCGGACAGCTGAAAACAAAAAAATCTGATACAAATCGGACTGACTGACACATATCCAATACAGACTCGAGTCGAAACCGGAAATGGCCTCCGATCATGTCCGATAGCGAACTAAGGCCTGAGCTTAGTTCCCTCACCGGACTATTTTGCCTCTTCGGATCGCGTCCAACGCATCGGACACATACCTGATAGTCGACAAACACAAGTCGGACCATCAGAGTTTGATATGAGACCACTCGGTGGGTAACCACAAGGATTAAAAAATTGCGTCTGATTAGTGACGATGGTCCAAAATTCTCAGTGGAATGGGGGTATTATAGTAAGCCTAGATGGAAATGAGAGAATTCAATTCTCAACAGGTTAATTATAACCAGCATAACTATTACAAGATTTCATTCTGATAAGCAATTATTTCCAAGTCCCAATTGCAAACGGACCACATGTTCCTTTTTGCCTGTGTGTTGTCTTAACATATTTTAGAGAAGAATAATTTGATAGGCCCTGGCCTGAGCACTTGATATAATGGTAGCGAAATATATTAAAGCTTAATTGAGATCTTTGAGACATAAGCACCAGCATCATATGTCCCAAAGGAGTGACTGCAGCGGGGGGGGGGGGGGGCGCCATATTTTGAAAAGTACACAGGGGCGCCAAATTCTCATCGGGCCCCCCGGGGTGCGAAATCCTGGATACGCGCCTGAGATTGATAATATTTTCTGGTTTAACAGCTTACTGAATATTACTACAATACTATTCTATTAATCTAATGTAATTATTTTGCTATGGGGGCTTCAAAATAGTCATTTTTTTTTATTTTTTTAAAGCATTACTTTATGTGAAAAAGATCCCTCTATGTTAGGAGCCTCCTATTATGTAATTATAAAGAGAAAGGATCCGTATTTTGGCGCATAGTTTACCCGTGATGGGCGCCATGAAGAGCTCCCCCCAAAATAGCCATCATTGGCAAACATTAAAATAGCCGCTAAATGAATAAAGTTGGCTAAGGATACTTTGATTGTTTTTGATTGAATTAAATATAGGTTTTTCCAATCACTTTCATACAAATATCATTTGAATCTATTTTAAGATCATTCAATTTCACCACAGTTGTGATCGTTTGGGCCAACCTCCATTTAAACTTACATTAAATTCGTTCAATTCATTTATTTATGCAATGATCTTTTTAAATGTGCCAAGTCGATTTTAAAAAGTAGCATAAGCGTTTAAAGAACTTTCATTCAATTTCATTTTTGCTTCGTTTGAGATTTGAATTCTTTTAAAGCATTCTTCGAATCAGTCATCTAAGTTTAGACAAAGAACATACATCTTTAGAGTTCGGAATGTTTAATTTTTCTTTTCGAATTTATTATCCGTGCAACACATTTAGAAAACGAGTCGTTCACATTGAAACTTTATAAATAGATTATTAGAAATATGCATTCAAATTCAAATGGGGATGGCAGCGGACTTTCTTAGGTCATTCAAATTCATTATAAGGCAAGCATGTTAAAAATAAGTGCATTCTATTTAAGATTCATCGTCAAGAAGACATGACATTATAGGTCATCAAAACGGTTTACCATGACTTTGTTTACCCTGCAGCCATGGATAGGTCCCTCATATACCAACGAAAATGAAATAGTGAAAGCAAAGACAAAAAGAAAGAACACTGGACTCGCACATAAAAATTGAAAGTAATACCAAACCTTGTATGTTTCCCTATTAAAAATCAAGACTTGATTTTCACATGGACCTATTACATCAAAGAAAAGGCCTAAGAAAAGGTCCCCATACAAAAAAAAATATATCTATATATGTAAAAGACAAATAATAATTGTATCTGTAATGTACGAACTAAAAAGAAAAAACTTTTTCATTATGAAACGTGTCTCTTTAAGTGTTCTTCGACTTAATACAGGACGTGACGATTAAGAGAAAGAAAACAAAGCAACAAAACAAATATTTCTTGATATAAGATTAATATCATATGCGAATAGAGCAAAAATACAAACAAGAAAAAATAGACAACAGCCTATATTATATATTTTTAATGACCTTCAAAAAAAAAAAAAAAAAAATTAACAGTGGCGGATCCAGGATTTTATGGGGGGCCAAATTTATACTTCAGATTCTGTTACAATCGAATTTATTTTGCGTTACGCTGACCGAGCAAGGTTGTGAGAAGGGGGGGGGAGGTGTGAAGATATTTCGGCATTCGGTCATCCTCACAGTCATATTTCACCCGTGGTATGGGTATGGTTAAGTCGGTCATCCATAAATAATGTTTCCTGCTTTTCCTTTTTTTTTCTTTTTTTTTTTTTTTTTTTTTGGGGGGGGATGTTTTACGTTGGGCGCTTCTACAAAATACCAGATTTTGCACTTTTTTCTCAATTATGGGCTCGGGTGAGGGTGTGGGGGGGGGTTCCAAGCTCGTTAGGTTCCTTTGAATCTCCCTCAATGGAATCGCGATTCGTTATAATGTCAGATAAAATCATCTATAGTTTTAAAACATTGATTTAAAAGATAAGCCTAAATAATTATATGCCACACCAATGCTATGAAAATCTTGTATAATGCGAAAACATATAGAGAATCAAGGGAAAACACAAACACATAAACGGAATTTTAAATTGAATGAAAGTTTCTTAAAATTGAGTTCCTCAAAATGAAATTGATTGCCCGAACAGGCTAATTGGGTTCCTAAAAACGATGCCTCGTTAATTTAAATGAACATAATGCGAAATTGTACATACATTAATGAACTTCTATGCACGTTTAAAGATCTTGTTTGCTGTATAAATAAAATTAAGTACGGTGAAAATAAGATTAAATGCAATACTTGGAAATGGTTTTGCCCCAATTATGAAATTGAATGCTCTTAAAATAAAGCTTCGCGACTATGAATGAACTTGATACCCCCGTATTTTAAAATTAAAATGCCGATATCGATCGGAAAATGGTATCGCTTGAATTTGAATGAACCTTCTATAGGTTTGAATGACAAACCTATGAAATTGAGCGGGAAAACCTATACTTAATTTTTTTTTTTAAAGTTTCAAGGAAAAAAAGCTATTGAAACGATAGACGTTCTTATTTTTCTGGGTTTTATGGCTTGCTGAATGTGAATATGATGCTATTTCATCGATGAGGTGTCATAAATTTTAAATCTGGGGGTTTCAAATGGTCATAAACCACGGTCTTTTGGGGGAAAGATGTCCATTCTATATGAGGAGTCCCTATAACAATCATCATCAAAGATTAAAGGCTATGATGTTCAATTAGCACATATAGATTGAACTATAGGCCTACCATAGGCCTACTTGTTTCACATTTCAAGAATGGCGCCCACGAGGCAGCCATGATGGTCAATTCAAAAATAGATACTCGAAATGAAAACAGAAAGGCTTGATAAAACCCAAAAATACATGTTTAAGGGGTTGCGAGGATCAGAAAATTTTAATCTGATGTTTTTCTATTGATTTGATGTAATTTTGTTTTTCTAAACTGCATTTATGCCTGGCGGTGGCCCATTGGGGTGTTAGAATGGTTTGAATGACTACCATTTCAGGGGCTAAAATGAGACAAAATCATGGTCCTTCTTTATGAGGGACCTCTATAATGTTTTGTTCCATTCATAGGATTTCAATTTTAAGATTAGAATCTTCTTCTCCCAGTACATTTTGTTTTAGTTGTATACACTGGGATACACCGTAAAAAATACTGTCATTGTTGCTCTTTTAGAAAGTGCGATCCAGTGTATAATAATAATATAATATTACATTCTGCAACAGTGTTGTTGATCTTAAGCACTTGTCTTAAACTGGAAGAGAAGGCCATTCAAGTTAATGATGGTCTGCTATAGTATTGATTTGAGGAAAAATGCTAGTGATGGAGGACTCAACTTGGATATTCATATTTGACCCTTTTCCAGTTGGTATTTTATATTAATCATGATTATGGGTGGATTTGTCCCAAGATACAAGAAAATCATGCAAATGAGAAGAAAGTTTGGGGCTTCGTCATGGTTCAGTGACTTTTCGAATACGTAATTTGAATCAAGATCATGTTAGTTGGAGATCAGTTGAAGCTGTGTGCCATGTTTCGTGACTTATAACTCATGGTAGAATTAACAATAAT
This sequence comes from Paracentrotus lividus, assembly GCA_940671915.1. Lineage (NCBI taxonomy): Eukaryota > Metazoa > Echinodermata > Echinoidea > Camarodonta > Echinidae > Paracentrotus > Paracentrotus lividus. The sequence continues at coordinate 25,612,075 of CALNVZ010003433.1, forward strand.
CATGAAATTGGCCGAATTTCACATCAGGTATTGATTTCCTCCTCCATTGACTTTATGTACAGAGGTTTAACAAAAGTGACATTTGGCATATTTTAATTGCCAGTTTTTGTCCATTTGACAGTGAATTATTTTATGAAACTTTGCACATAGCTTCATCTGGTCTCTAACCAACATGATCTTTACTCAAATTACGTATTCGAAAGGTCACTGAACCATGACCAAGCCCCAAACTTTCTTCTTATTTTTATGATTTTCTTGTATCTTGTGCCCACTGAGGCGTGAAACATCGGGATTTTTATGAAAATAAAATCAAAAGTACTCCCCAAAAAGAATTGTTATATTTATGTAGAGTAAGAACTTGAATTTTAGTCCGTACGTGAGAAAATGGCTTTTCCAGTCTCATGTGCTCACTGAGCATGAATGTGTAAATAAATGCCATAGGATCATTGACACGTGTCCAAAGAATATAAATAAAACCCCAAAAAATGTTATTGAGATGCTTTCTAGAGCATAAAATTACTACAATGACTGTTCGTAATTCTAAAATGGCCTATTTTTTGGTTGGTAGATGGGTTCATTCAACCGTAAATGAATGGAAATTGGTTACATACACTTCCACAACAGACATTCCATCACATTTGATCGAATATACCATGGCAAAGAAGTAAAAATGGCAATTTGGGCAATTTTTGCTGCTTGCTCACTCAACCATGAAATTTGACGCAATGTTTTTCCGTATATTGGGAAGCACGTTTTGCATACATTCTGACGTGTAAAACGTTATCATTGAATCAAAGTTGCCATTTTAGCCGGGCTAGTGCACTGCAAAAACGCTGGGTGTTAAATAGCAACACTATGCGGGTGTTAAATTTGTGGTGTTAGATTTCGGAATTAGAATGCTATCTCTCTAACACCACTTGGTGTTAAGACAAATTCTGAAAAAGCACTTTGTTGAAATTTTTGCAGTAAAAGTCATTATCATTTGATATATATCAATTAAAATATCGTAAACACAAATATAGCAGCAATTTAGCTTTAGTTTATGAAGTTAACTGAATATTTTTTAACACCAAAAGCTGGTGTTATTTAACACCAGCCCTGGTATCTATATCGACCACACCGATTGGTGTTAAATTAAACACCAACAAGAAATAAAATCAACCACTCACTAGCGTAAATTCGCTCGCCCTATCTATTCATCAGGGGATGACGCTTTGTATTTTTACGTAATTCCCAGATGAATAGCATTCTATACGGATTACGCCAGTGAAATCAACACCCACTGGTATCAAATTCGAAAATTAACACTATGAAAGTGTCAAATTAACACCAGAATGTGGTGTTAAAATAACACCAAATAGTTTTATTAATGTATTTCTAACACCCAAACTGGTGTTAATATAACACCAGTTGGTGTGGTCGGATATAGATTCTGGGCCGGTGTTAGATTTAACACCCATGGTGCTAATTTACACCCCAGTTTTTGCAGTGTGAACTTTAAAAAAATGACATTTTTGCATTTAACCATTGCTCACTGAATCATGACTTGATGATTTTTTCCTAAAATTCGCCTTTGTTAGTTGATGAAATTCCCTACATGGACATATTAATAGATTTTTCAAAAATTATTGATATCTGAAATAGGGGAACTTTCTTTTTGTGTTGTGTTTATATATAAATTTATATATATATATATATATATATATAGTCTGTGTCAATAAAAATGGTACAGTTGGAAACATTTTTATAGTATGAAGGTTAATATCAACGTGGTATTGTTTGTTATTTTCATAAAGCAGGAATATCGCTCTTTCTTCTGCAATTTTTTTCATCACATTTGTGCAGTATTTTTGAGATATGACTAATTTTCTACAATCCAGAAAAATCCATTTTCGCACGCCGTCCCATGCCTTTGTGTACGATTTCGCATAATGACCGTGAATTCAGCGCTCCAGACAATAGAAGTGCGTAATTTCGATTGTTCCTCGTCGCACAAAACTTAGCATAACTTTTGTTTTACGACAAAGCAAATAATACAGGACAAAGCGCATCAGCAAGAAAAATCTTTTGGCTTTAATTTGGTACCACAAACACACATTATATGAAAAGATTTCATACCTAAATGATTTTTGCCCCGACTGTACCATTTTTTTTTTTGACACAGACTGTATATAAGAATATCTTGAGGCTGTATACTAATGTGATGCTATAAGAATATCTTAGCCACAGATTCTACAATGATATTATTGGTACCCCTGAGAGAGTATGGCCGTCCCCCATATATGCCTTTTGAAATATGAGATGTGACATATAATGTGATCTTCAGGCAAATTAATCAATGGAATAACTTCAGATTTGAATGATCAAATCCCCTAGACCCCTTAAAATGTATTTTAGGAGTATGTTGGAGCCTTGTATACATAAAATATTTACCTTCATTCTGTTTTCAGAATGCATTCATTTTTGTTTTGACCAGCCCTAGGGTTCCCCTCTTGGCTCATGAAACAAGTATGGTGTACATGTATGTTCCAAACATGGGTAAAATGACAATACTCCCAACATAGAAGGGCCATTTTGCCCCTCAGATGCCTCTTTTAAGAATATCATTTTAGAGCAAAATTATGACATCAGGTTGATGAATTATATCATCATATTCAGATTTAGTGAGTCATAGAACCCCCAATTAAATTTTAAAAGTTTATTTCAACCCTTTTCCTTTAGAAACTTCACTCAAATGTTAATGGTTTTAGTTTTTCCTATTATATGGATGCCTCTTGGGGCGCAATACTTATTGCCCATCTGAAATTAAAAGAGCACAGTATTTGGCAACCTGTAGGCCTATGCCAAAATAGGGATCCTTTCAACTTACGATGATATTATTAGGGGCTCCTAACATAAAGGGGCTATTTTGTCCATAAATTCAACTTTTTATTGAAAAATGACAATTTTGAAACCCCCCATAGCAAAACTATTACATTTTTTTTCTTTGGAATGGTACCATAGCCATATTCGGTAAGCCATAAAACCAGAAAACAATATTGATCTACATTATTCGAGCCCTTTTCTTTGACAATCTTCACTCTGATGGCAGCCATTTTGAATTTGGCAACTATGGCCGCCCCAGGAGGCGCCGTTCTTGGCGCCCATATGCATTAGGAATTGAAAGAGTATGGTGTAAGCAACCCCCCCCCCCGCCCCCTTTCTTTCTTTCTTTTTATTCCGGCCCTACTTAACGTTAAGTTTCAAACGAGGGAGGGCCACAGAGCAGTGGCCCTCCCTCATTTAAAATCAATCCTCCCACCTGTACCTCCCCTTCCCATAAACCCCCAAAAGTAAGCAGATCGAGCCCCCATCAGAGCCGCGCTAGCTCTGCATGAGCCGCCAATTTGGCGCCCCCATCGATTCCTAGCTTGCTCTCCAAACAGTATGATCGATTGTGCTACAGAATGAGAATGTGAGGTTTCAGGTCGTCTTTGGAGTTTGTTTGTTTCCTTTTTGTTCTGCCGTCGTATGAAGGTAAGTTCACAAACGTTAGTGGCCATTTTCATTTGAACTACTCTACGTTCATGACTTTATCTTTTTCATTAAACCTTGACTCATCAACAACTATCTAGAAATCTACTGTCCCAGTGTCTAGTCCCATGGTCTAGTCCCATGCAACGTGTTTGGTGTTGGGAAATTAATTAATGTATGAAGGAAGTGCCTAAGTCTGCGCACCTAAAATTTGACTTCAATTTCCATAGTAAGTAAAGTATTATTTTAAGATTCATCAATGTTATTCCATTCGTCATATTCTAATGATTAATGAAGCAAAAAATTTCAAGAAATAATTAACAAGAACAATGTTTTTAATTTTAGAAGGTCTAACGTAACTGTTATATGATTTTTCGTAGCCGAAGCCGAAGGGCTTGTCAATTTTGTGTTGCAAAATTGGATAGTGCCCATGTCTGCGCACTAACTCATTTTGCACGCAAATCAAGCGCACTCAAGTTTTTTACTTTCATTTTTTGAGCATGGTTGAAATTTTCAGGATACCAAATAAAACTTATTCTACTGAAAACCATTTTTAATCAATTATTTTCCCTTTTTTTTTTTTTTTGTATCAGAATGGGTTGTTAACCCGTTGACGACGAAATTGTTTGGCCTGATGTCATTACCCTGAGACGAGATTAAAAAAGAGACGACCCTGTCAGCGCGTGCGGGCTCTGGTTAAATCGCTCATGCGTAGCCTGGTCGCACGCTGGTAATGGACCTTTAGAAGTGAAGCTTGATTTTTTTTTAAATACGTATATATATATTTTTCTATAATGTTTTTGGTGTTCTTAGTTCTCAATTTCCCCTTATTATTACATGATTGAATATTCTACATAGAGTCAAACTCGATATTACTACATAGAAAAGATAATAATATTGTGAACAAGAAAAGCATTCCACCGGTTTATAAACTGAGTTGGCCTATCTTTTCTTGGCCTGAAAGAAAATGTTTCACACCTTAATGAGTATGGAACAAGGTGAACAAAGGGGTGTTTTTTTTTAGTGTTATCCCTATATTTAAAGATTTAAAGATCTATTGAATTTTCTCATACCATGTCCTAAGATGAACCTATGTGTTCTTGAACACACTCTCTCTTTACTCTTTTCTTTTCATTTCTTACAAACTTCAAACTAAGCCGTATATCCTCTTCTTTTGAGGTACTAATTGGGGGTTAGATGTTGTTAGTCATTTAGGTAAGATATCGACCCGTTCTCTTATTCTAAAGAATAGTTTTCTTCTCAGCTAAGCCACTAGAAGCGCTTGCTAATTACAGCCACCAATCGATACTTCTTTACATCTCCAGATACATCCGGGTTTTTGTGTGTGCGCGCCCATGTTAGAAAATCGCTCACACCTTGCGCTGATCCATTGAATTGTCATGGGCCAACAATAAAAGAAGTACAAAGGAGGATCAGCGAAACCGAAAAAGCTAAAAATCGCTGATGGTAACTTATATACACTGGCCGACGCAATTCTTCTTGAGTGCCTGGGAAAAATATTTATTTAAAAAGCTTATTTATTGAATATATCAAATAGTTATGACGTGTTTTTCACTAGAATATATCGCTCTTTTCATACATTAACTACTGCGTATAGCAAAAATACAACAAAAGTAGTGCAAAAGGTGAATTTTAGGGGGTATTTCGTGATAAAGATGTGATCATTAGGGAACCGAGTATACCCGGTTCCCGTCCATGAGTGTGTTAGACGGGACCCGGGTATACCCGGTTCCCGCTCTCAACGGGTTAAGGTTAAGATTGAAGGATGATATTATTTGGGGGTTTTGTTCTATCGAAATTGCACGTTTACGTGGGTGCGCAGACATAGACACTGCGCAGACTTGGGCACTCTTACCAAAAATACTAGACCAGTTCACCTCTTTTTCTTTATTTCCCCAGAATCAGGCCTGGAAATCCGTCATGGAGCTGGAGGGCAGAAGAGATCTGAATCCAAACTTAGGATCTGAAACTTTGATCTTCTCAAGATTTGAAATTAAAGAGGAACCTCAAGAAATTGGTAGGCATGCAGCTGTTTTCCAGTTCCACTCTGAATTATGCGAGGTCCAAAAAGGACCTCGCAAACTCTAAATCTGGAGTTGATATCTAATGCAAAAAGGAGAAAAATCCTGAAATAAATACCAACAGACCCAGTTGCCAAATTGACACCCATAGCACATACTGCTGCAAACCGACATCAGGCTGTAGACCTCTACTGCAAAATGGCTGCCTCATGTCGCCCTTCACTTACACTTATGCATGGTCAATTCATGATTGACCTTGCACTGGGGAATACCTTACTGCAGCAGTTTTCTTCCAATGAAAAGTCAATGCAGAAAAGTGTCTTGAGCAGCTCAAGCCAAGTAAAGGTTGCATATCCAAAAAGGGTCTAAAAATTCTACTTAACAAAATTAAAAATATCTAATGGAAGAATTATATTGCAATGAGACCATAGATTATCTTAATTTATTTTGAGGTAGGTTTAAAGCTGGTTTCGCTAATTATTATTGAGAAGTTTCCTCAGCAAACGAGAGAGCGACAGACAGCCATTTTTCAGTACTGACTGATGTTGGTTTGCAGCTGTATGTGGTCGCCCTCTTGCCTTGGTTGCTGAGGAAAATTCACACTAATATTCAGGGATGCCACTTTTCCGGTTTTTCCCAGAATTCCGGTTTTTCCCCTTTTATCTGTCTTATTTCCGGTTTTCCGACTTTCCTGTGAAAAAAAAACCCGGCATAATTGCTCATTGATTGACTGTGCATGCGTTGAAAAATCGGAAGCAAAAGAAATCTCAACGATAAAAAGATTAAAGTCGTTTGTAGACTACTTTGTAGTATGCAATGTGTGAATTATGTACGTAATTTGTAATTTTTTATGAAAACGACTGTACCACAATTCCAGCGATCTTGTCCATATATGGTGTGTGATGTGAATAAGTATACACGTGGGTTTTGTGCAGAGCGAGCGGACCTATGCCTTGCTCTCGCCCCAGCGCTCCAGGCACGCCAGCGCTTGGCCGGTACCCCATATTTCCTGGCGAGTTTTTCGTTCGCGATCGTGCTTGCCTTGGACTTCACTACTCTGGATTTGTTTAATGGATTAATTGTGGAATGATATGTGCCATGGATATAAAAAGAGAATCACATGACAAGAAAATTGACAGTGCAATCAAGAAGAAATTTCAGTGGAAATTGCTAGAGAAGAAAGATAGCCGCGAAATATTTCTATCGGACTAAAATTTACTTCCGACTTTGCCTACACCACAGAAGCATTGGAATACTGAAAGTTTTATCCTGTAACATGGAATTTCGAATGCCCAAAATACTTCATCAAGATTAAAATTAAAAATGGAAACTATTTCTATTTGAAGTCTACTCTGCCTTGATCTTTAATTATGTTTGAGTGAGTAGATTATATGTTTTTTTTTTTTTATTACATGAAAATTACCCATAAATTTGGGTTAATTTTGGGGGAAAATCATTCAAATAATAGGCTCAGGTAGCAGCAACAGAGCATCTATAACCCCAGAGCTGGGACCCCGGCCTATTGGCAATTATTGTATTGGGACTTCGCGCTGCGCGCTCCAGCCCGCGAAAAAATTTCAGGGTTTTTGGAGGACACCTAGTGGCATCCCTGAATATTAGATCCTAGTGAAACCAGCTTTAATGTTAAACCTACCTCAAAATAAATTAAGATGATCTATAGTATTAATGCAATATAATTCTTCAATTAGATATTTCTAATTTTGTTTAGTAGAATTTTAGACCCTTTTTTAGAACATGCCTCCTTGACTGCTTGAGGGGGCTTGAGCTTGACATCAACATTTCAATCTATCTGCATTGACTTTTAATTGGTTGGTACTCCTTCATAAAAATCCAAAATGCCCGAGCATTCTCAAATCATGCCTGAAAATAATCTCGAACATCTCACTTTCAACATGAAATAATTTTAAACTTGTGTGGAAAAACAAAACTTGCGAAAAAAGGGGCAAAACTGGTAGGGACTGTAAAAAATTTATTACACTCAAATTTGTGTTGAACTTTCGGTCACCAATTTACTCTTTTCTTTTTCAGAGTGTAGAAATGTGAGAATAATCAATATTTTTACATTTTATGGTACTTGAGTTTATTATTTCCCAATGTATTAGTGAAAAAGTCTCCTCTTTGAAGAGAAAAGCTTGAAAAAGGTAATATTTACACTAAACCTATTGTTCTGAATTGCATTGAGCTCAATGCAAAGTGTGCAAATTTCTGCATTGAAATTTGTGAGGCATGCATGTGGGACTGCAATCTCTGAATCGGGGTACCTATCATTGGGAGATACATGTAACTGCCACTGTCCAGCAGTTCCCAGTGCAAGGTCAATTTGAATTGACCATGCATAAGTGTAAGTGCACCCATAGCTGGCGCTTGGCTTTGGGCTTCAATATAAATTATATACGTATCAATTGACATTGTGTTATAAGTGCCCCAGTCCTCTCTCCCATCTTCTTCTTTTCTACCTCGGTCTACATTGCAAGTTAAAATAGTCCTACATTATATAAATAGTGCATGCTCTACCATGCAACATACTAGATTATGTGCACGACAAATACTAAATTATCCCGAGGGCACATTTATTTCACCGAGGCCGTAGGCCGAGTTGAAACAGATGTGCACGAGGGATAATTTAGTATTTGGAGTTCACATAGTCAGTAATGTTGCATTAATAGAGCAGGCACTATTTATTATAGTAAATAGACCCCTAGATATTTGACCTTGCCTAATCTGGTTTTATCTTTGCCAATGTTTGCCACACTTTTGGTGCTAATTATGCTATTGTGACGTATATTGTTGCTCCGCGTATCTATTGTTGTGCGCACCATTGTACTGTTAGTACGCGCTAGTGCAACAAAGCAATCGATTTCGCCATTCATTTTAACACAGGATAAAACCGTTCAACATAACAAAAAACCGTTCAACATAACAAAAAAGCGTTCAACATACCAGAATGTTGAACGACATGTGACACCCTTTCAACCAATCACAGCTCGTAAAATACTACCACTATTTACTATTATACTGTCTTCCCACTCTGTCAATCCATTGATATTTTCCTCCCTCCCTAGTAGCCCTTCAGGACTTTATTCATCCGTTGTAGTCCTCTTTTGTTTGTCCATTTCTTATTGCTCTTTTTCCTTTTCTTTTTCTTTCTTCAATTTTTCTTCCCTTTCGTTTTCACTTTTATCATTTCATTTTCATTTTGCAGCTCTTAAAAAAAGAAAGACACTCAATGAAATAATGTACAAATCAATAAAAGTAAAGCAATATTAAACCATTCATTTTTCATCTGCATGGAAAATCAATCAATGAATTAGAAATATCCTGATAATATTTACATGTAATCTTTAGGATTTATGTAACGCCTGAAACATAGTTAGCCAACGTCTCTAAGCACTTTACAAACATTATTTGCCAGGTCATCAGATTCAGGCTTGCTCACACATACACAATGTGTGCATATTCTCCACTCCCTGGGGAGCATTCCAGCCAAGCGCCAAAAAATAAAATTATTTTCCCTCTTGTTTTGTACTACAGATGAAGATGGCTGGTATATATCTCACCATTCTGATTCAGCTGCCTATATTACAGGATCATCCCCTATCGATGGACTCCAAAGGTTTGAAGTCAACAGTGAACAACGTTCAGATGATGAAGGTATATAAAAATTAAGAATAGTGTGCTAATGCTGTTAATGTGTTTTAATACAAGGCTCTCAAAGTAGGGTATTGTAGGATGCACAGCAGTGATGGGGCTATTTCATTTTGGGATCAAACAATGGTTAGTTTATTTTAGGAAAATCAATCTTTGGAATAATTACACCTCACAACTGTTAAGCTATTTCAGAATACTTTGTTTGGACTTCCGTAAATACCATTTTCAATAATTTTTTTGTCTTGTGCAGGATATGTAACTCCGGCAAAGAAACGCGTACTAAACTGAAGAAGAGAAATAAAGCGTAGACAGGCGAGTCGTGAATGGAGGGCAAAAAGAAAGCAATCTGATCCCAACTGGCATGCAAAAGAAGCAGCCCGTATCTCTGTAAGTGAAAATTGTACAGCACGTCTCAGGAAATAGAAAACCCTAGAACAAAGGCTTATTGTAAGCAGTAATGGGGAGCAATTGTCAGAAACAATTATTGAAAAAGCAAACTTTGACTGATGCAATTTCACGGTTATTTTTCATGCAATAAGAAATGTTTAACAAGATGTGTTCTTTAGCTATTTTGACATCCTGGATATTATGTGCAGGAACAACTTGTTTAGATCCATATCAGATTAGGCCTACTTTTACTTTGAAAATGCAACTAGATGTCAAAATCCATTTGCAACACTTTTTGGCTTGATCAGGAAAAATGGAGAGAATTGACATCTCTATATTGCTAAGTACACATTGTCAAATCTAAAAATTGTACTGAGTGATACATACTAAGTAAAAATTTTGTAATATAGGTCCCCATGATAGCACTTTACATTCCTGAATATATTCAGCCATAACAAAAAGACCTGAAAGCTCTTATATCCCCATTCCACTGACCATCGGACTTTCATGTGGATCTCATCTGATCCCCAAAATGTCAGTTTCAATGAGTTCCGATGAAATTTTAGCCGATAAGCGAGTTTTGGTGACCCTGATTTCTTGAATATCCGCGAGATATCCAATAAGTATCCAAGGTAATCGATGAAAGACTAATAGCTGCCGATATCTGCCTATCATTTTCTACGGCTTGTCCAATCTATCAAATTGCTATAGGAAGTAATTTAAGGGTGACCTGACTCCAAACTGACACTTCCAACACCCATCTGAAACACGCCCAACTCTAGTCACTTCAATCGGTGACTGCACGGAGGGCAATCGTTCATTGACCCGATTCTACCAACAATCCACAATTGGGTTGAAATCAAATCTTCTTTTGGTAAGCGTGATAGAAAACTGCTAATTGCAATAAGATGAGTACCGATTATCCGATTTTAATCAGATATCGGCCAGAGATTTCGGACAGCTGAAAACAAAAAAATCTGATACAAATCGGACTGACTGACACATATCCATATCAGACTCGAGTCGAAACCGGAAATGGCCTCCGATCATGTCCGATAGCGAACTAAGGCCTGAGCTTAGTTCCCTCACCGGACTATTTTGCCTCTTCGGATCGCGTCCAACGCATCGGACACATACCTGATAGTCGACAAACACAAGTCGGACCACATCAGAGTTTGATATGAGACCACTCGGTGGGTAACCACAAGGATTAAAAATTGCGTCTGATTAGTGACCGATGGTCAAAATTCTCAGTGGAATGGGGGTATTATAGTAAGCCTAGATGGAAATGAGAGAATTCAATTCTCAACAGGTTAATTATAACCAGCATAACTATTACAAGATTTCATTCTGATAAGGCAATTATTTTCCAAGTCCCAATTGCAAACGGGACCACATGTTCCTTTTTGCCTTTGTGTGTTGTCTAACAATATTTTAGGAGAAGAATAATTTGATAGGCCCTGGCCTGAGCACCTTGAATATAATGGTAGCGAAATATATTAAAGCTTAATTTGAGATCTTTGAGACATAAGCACCAGCATCATATGTCCCAAAGAGTGACTGCAGCGAGGAGAAGTAAAAAATGAAAATTAACAAGAAAGAGGGAGGAAATACTATGCACACCCTTTATTACAGAGTTTATCCTACTAAGTTACTAAGTTGGGTTAATAGAAGATGGCACATTTTCTTTTCTGTTGTGCTTCCTGACAACGCATTTGGTCGTGTGTTATGAACTCGCCACCCAAATAGGGTGGTGCTGTTACGCTTTTTGCTATTTTTCAGCATTAATTTGTCAATATTTTCCAAAGTAAGAAAGTTTATGTAACAAATTTGATCTCATTTGAATCTATGTTACTGTGCTAGCTCCCTGTGAAGTTTCATTGTTCTAGGTAACATTCTGGTGGAGTTATAATGATTTAAGTTTTGGACAGTAGGGGTGGTGCTGGAAGCGGCGCTGCCCTGTACAAAGTCAATGGGAAATTTTACATTTTGTGGTTGATTTGGGAAAAACTTGAATTTCTCTGCCAAATTTGGCTTATGGCTGTGAATGTGGTACCAAACTGAAGCTTATAAACTGCTTTATACCATGAAATCACTGAACAATAGGTTTGATGTACATGTAACAATAGTACCCAGGAAGACTCACCAATCGTTATTATTTGACCTAAAAAGGCAATGCCTCCTGTACAATGTCATTAGGAATTAGAGATATTGTAGTACCGTTGGGAAAACTGCAATATCTCTGCCAAATATTAGCCTATGATTGTGAATTTAGCACCAAATTGAAGCTTTTAAACTGCTTTATACTATCATATCACTTTAACAATATGTTTGATGGTGCAACAGTACTGGCAGGACCCAACCCCCTCATGAATTTGAAAAAAGCTGTATTTTCAGAGTTAAATTTCAGATAATTATATTTTTCATTCTAAAATTGTAAACCATAATGAATTATACCTTGTTTGAAAGGTCTTATTATTCTCTACCAGAAATGATAATATTATTAATATTTTGGTGATTATAGATTACTTGACAATAAAAAACAATGAAATTAAAAAATCAAAATTTCCTGAATTTTTTCCTAATGACTTGTTATTTGAACCTGGTTTAATTTTTCAGTGCATATTTAGATTCCTTGAGGAATTTCCTTTCAGAAAATGTATAGTTTTTGATATATTAGGGTGTATACTTTTCGAGATACAGGTCTTTGAAGTGAAAAGTGCAATTCGTAGTAAAATTGGCATGTAACACAAAAGGCGGCGAACTTATAACACACGGCCATTTACATCCCATGTTTAAACTTGTTCAGCTGGACGGGCCAAACTTTGTATTTACGGACTCTGTGCACATGCTGTATTCTAAGATTTTACTTTCCATTGTACTCATCCTGAAGAGTGAGTGCAGCGTGGAGGTGTGAAAAGACTTGTTTGAAATCTAAGTGGAAGATTACAAACCCATTATTTCCTATCTTAAATTCTGATTTTACAGACGCTGTATGTCCCAAGAGTGCATGCAGCGAGGAAAAATGGAACGACTACAAGCAATGTAAGAGGGAAGCCATGACCTTGCACCGTGCCAGAAAGCACCAACCCTCAAACTCCTGGAGTGACACCCCAGAACATGTAAAGCTTCCATAACAGCCAATCATGTTCTAAGGGTACCGAACACTGCTGCCCGGTAAGTAACCTTTTGTTTTAAAGTAAACAGGCAGTTCAGGCAGCACAGAACTTTTAAGCGCTAACAGAGCACTAACAATAAGCCCTTTTAATAAGCACAGCGACGCATATTGTCATACAAGCACATTATTTACATCTGAGATCAATCATCACATTCCGAAAGATATGATTGGGCCTACTGTTAGTGCTCTGTTAGCACCAAGAAGTTTTCTGTGCAGCTGGTTCAGGTTTTCACTACACAAGGTTTGCAATCAATCATAAAATGGCAACAGGTCAATCAAAGTCATTGTTTTGTATGCTTATTGTTCAAATGACTGATGAGTTACTAACATTACAATTGATCGCAAACCTTTGTGTTATTGGACACTGAAAAGATCTATGTCTCTGAGTCCTATCTAAGGAATTTGGTATTTTGATGATTGCTTCAATACCATAGAGCACTTTTGCACATCAACTTGGTTTTAAACCAGGGATATCCTTGTTACAAGACTCTGGGACCCGTATTTAAAAAAACCTTACTAAAGCTATTTTGTCAACTAATTACACAGGGAACAGTACATAGTAAGGTGATAACTAGACCTATAAAATCTGAAGATCTGCTCTGAAGGATTTATGAATATGGGCCATGGCCGACTTACTTGTAGGCGATCCATAGTCATTGGTTCAATGTTACCATCTTTGTTGTGCTATTGTCAACAAAGTTTGCTTCAATATTGTATATTCCCGTTAAGGAATATAGAGGTGTTCACTGTCATCTGCCACCTCAAAATCACCAAACAGTCACAAATACTGTAGCACTACATAGTAAATAAAAGGTTTTCCTGCAAAGGATATCATTGATAGCCCTGAACCTCGAATGCGACATTCAACGTGGCTCTACTGTAGGAAACTAAAAGTGTCTGATATTGCTTATGGTCTGACATCATTGGTTGCAATATCAAGTTTCATAAAACACGGTAAAGGAAATTGTAAATTTAGACATATTGGTTGTTTTTAAATGATGGGTTATGGTCTTTAAACAGTGCTCATATTTATATTCCAGGACAGTACATTCAGATGCTAATGACCAAGGCAGCATCAGTGAGACCATTATACATCGGAACAAGGTAATCATTAAACTGTTGACTAAATTTGGTTTGGGACATAAGTGATCCATTTCTTGTAGTCAAGAGGTTATGTACTGATTGCAGTGTATAAGGTATAACAAATTAATGGAATCTGTATATGAAGGCAAGTTAGAAATGTGCATTTAACTTCATCACCCTGTACGGTTTAGTGATTTTTTTTTCTATGTGATGATTAACCTTGACCACGCCTTTGGAACTCCCTCCCTTCGTCGCTTCGAGAAATTGACAGCATCGAACACTTCAAATCATGCCTCAAAACTCACTTATTTCGACAGATGTGTAGTAATTAACTTAATTTGGATGAGCCTGCGCCTTTGAATGTTCTCAACAGAAATATGGCGCAATATAAATGCTGTGGATCATCATCATCATTAACCTTGACTGTAAAAGGAATCAACAATCCTAAGTATTTAATACCCTAAGTTTCATGTTGTGTACACTTGTGTTGAAATCAACCGTTGTTTTTGTAAATTTTAGTCTTATTTCATTTTGCAGCATTATCAATTTCTATAAAGTCTACTCCTGTTATAAGAGCACAAGTAAATAAAAGAATAAAGAAAGAAAGATTAATAGATAACAAAGCGATTCCTCATGTCCCAATTTGAAACTTTAAATTTCATTAAATATCAATGTCATTGGTTTAGTCTGGAACGCCAGGTGATAACTGATTTAGATTAGAAGTGTACTTTAACAATAAACAGATTCAATATATCATGGTTCTCCTTTCTTTGGTAATTCCTCAGATAATTGGAGTGCTGCAGTAGAAGAGACCACTTCGAACGTCAAATTAGAAGTTTTAAAAGTAGAGACTGTGGATGTAGATGCCGATGATGGGCCGTATGACAGAGAGTTTCAGATATTCAATGCTAATGAACAAGACACTGATGGAGAACCTATCTCATGTCACGTTTGTAGCGAAGAATTCTGGAATATAGATCTTTTGACGGAGCACATCACCAATCACCATACGGGCCCGACCATGGACCTCGGAAGCACGTCTTGCAACTCTGCAAACCTTGAGAAAAGAAATGAGTGTGTTAGTTCTTGTAATGAAATTGATGAGCTATATTGTGAAATTGAAGAACATCACCCAGTGGACAATGTTGCAGTGAAACCCTTTTATGCTTCTGAATCACAAAGCGAAATGTCTAAAACCTGCCCTTTTGAAAATGAAAGAGTTTATGATGAAGTTACAGCCTGTCATCGGAATAGGGCTGATGTTCTTGACCATGACAATCAATCCACTGACGGCTTTCAAGAATTTGCAAATACTCCTGTAGCGTTGAAGTTCATTAACATGCAAAAAAATGGTAAGATCCCTGTGGGACAATCTAAAACTCTGCCAGTAAAGCCCTTCCCATGTGTGCTCTGTCCAAAATCTTTCCATCGAAAGTTTTTGTTGCAGAGCCATTACAAAACCCACAAGCGTCAGGAGGAGCGGAAGTGCCCTATCTGTGAGAAGACATTTACCAGGGTCAGCAAACTAAACCACCATATTGAAACCCACAATGGTCAGAACTGCCCTGATGATGCCATCCGATGCCACATGTGTCAGAAGACCTTCAGCAAGGCCAGTAACCTGAACCGCCATCTGTTGATTCATAAAGGTGAGAAGAGCTTCCAGTGTGAGATGTGTGATCGTAGCTTCAGCGACAAGAGCTCCCTAAGGAATCACCAGTATACACACACTAAGGAGAAGGCATTCCATTGTGAGATATGTGACACTTGGTTCAAACAGAAGCGGTGTCTTGTGAGACATGTTTTCGAGCAACATCATCACCAAGAGAGTTACTCATCCCAAGATCAGTCTTTATAAAAGTTTTTTCATTATTTATTTTACCTCATTGCAAAGAAATAGAAAAAACAAATACATGAATGTGCAGTTGTTTTTATAGGTAAGTATAAACAAGGTACCTGCAGGTAAATGTTAATATTGCATTTCATAATATCATCTAAAGTATAATTAACACCCCATTTATAAATGACAGCCTTACGAGTGGGGGTAAACTGAACTGAATAAAGCAAAAAAATCATAGTCGGTCACTGATCTCTACTGTACATCAACTAGATGCGGTATATTCTGTTCAGCATAATAGTTGAAGCCAGCATGCACACACCTCCCTTGCACCATCTTACCCTCTCTTATTAGAACATTATGTTGTCTTTGAATGAGGTAATTTAAGAACTCACGTTATAGAAGATTTCAATTGGTTGCAGGTACATGTATTGATACAGAAATACAGAAAAGACCAGGGATAGGGGTTTTATCTTTGAATAGAACTGTACCTAGTTGGTTTCTGTTTTGCTGCTTGGCGATTAGTGGGGCATTAGTAGAAAATAAGGATCATTTGATCCCACTCTAGGGTCTTCTTTTGCACTTCTGGACACCATTTACTCATGTCAGAGGTTGTAAGTTCAAGTTTTCTGGCAATTTTTACATTAATGTGAGAGCATGTTCTCTATCCTGCGAACAAAATGATTTTAATTTTTTACATCTGATGTTGAGAAATAAAGATCGCCTTTCCTTCATCGCCAAATTTTTTGGTCCATTAGTGTTTGCACATTTCCACATGTGTCCAAAGTGCATTGCAATAAACAAACTCATAGCAATGGATGCAAAGTAGATACGCCATATACTTTGACCCTAGTTGGGCGTCGCATCACCATTAGTTTTACATTGGTTGTACATGAACTTTTTCATAGTTCCACATGGTGGTTGGCATCTCCATTTAAAGCGAAGTGCACGCTTCTCTTTGTCCGCATTTAAATTTTGATTACTTTGCACGTGCTGCTAGCTGCTAATCGATACTTCTTCATCTCTTCTTTGGTCAGTTTATGTGACCTTTCTAAATGTTTGGACATATCCCTTACTACTTGATGACAAATGGGACATTCCCTCTCTCTGCGGAATGTTGTCTCTTTGATAAAAATTGAAAAGGAGATACATTTGTATTAGTGCTGTTTGTTTTTGAAACAAGCCATTGTCGTGGAGATTCAATAAAAATGAAAATCGAGTTTGATAGTATAGATGATAAAGTGTTTTTCATTGTGATTTCGTTGCATGTGCTGCAAGACAATGTTTATTCCGCTCCTCTTTGTTCAGCTTATGTAACCTTTTTAAGTGCTTTGACATATCCTGTACTGTTTTATGACAAAAGGGACATTCCCTTTCTCTACAGAATGTTGTCTGTGTGATAAAAACTGAAAAGGAGATATTAGTGTTGTATGATTTTTTAAACAAGCCAATCACATGGTAATTCAGATTCTAAACGATTTTATTTTTAATAAGGCAATGATCACCCTTCATGAAGTCCTTCATGCTCTCCGATACACTCCTTCCAGCAACATTGCCTGAAAATTGAACGGTTATGGCAACACTTTGTTTGCCATCTCTCCCAATGCGACCGCTCATCTGCATATAATTGTCTAGTTCTGAGCTTCTGAGCTTCTTCCACAGATGATGCAGGTGTACACACCCTTCACTTGTACGCCCATGTCATAAGCTATGGTGGCTATCAAAACCCTCACCGACCCATCTGGAGTGCTGAAACTGGCAATAATCTTCTGTTGAACATAATACTTTGTGTTGGTATGGTATGTGGGTTCTTGCGAGCAGGTCAAGAAACGTTGCATATATATCGCTGACCACCTTTCCTGACTGGCAGTAGACAATGACTCTATTGCATGCAGCCCCTCTGGCTTTCACATCGTCAATTACCCATTCGAACATGGAGTCAAAGTTCTTCTTGCGTGATTTGAAGACGGCATGTTTGATGTTTTTCTTTTCTGGCTGTCACGGCCCAGTACGCATTGATCATGAAGGACAAAAATCTCTTGAGAAAAAATATAACTTGTCACTGGTACTCAAACAAAATGGAGGGAGAGAATGAATTTGAAATTATAACAAATATACATTTATTAATTACTTAATAAACAGTGTATGTATATATGAATGAAATAAAAAATGCAATATAGTTATACCTGTTTGATAATCTACAAAATGTTGGTACCAAATAATGCCGGCTGTAACTAAAATTGGTTTCAAAAAGATATATAAAGTTCTATGTTGGCTTGTCACGGTCGTTGGGGCCCTTCTTCCTGACGATGCGAACTCCTTCCTGGCGATACGAACTCTGACACGACGTTGATTTTCCAATGCAGAAATCCGGTCACCCCGGGTTTGTAGATTAAATTGAAATGTTTGATATAAATTTTCAGCCACTTTGTGAGATATGATAGGCGTCAATTCCTCTATTAGGGTTTGCCTGATGGCAATTACTAAGTTATTTATAGTAGCTTTTGGCAAAGGTTACACCTTGGGGATTTGAGTTCCTCTTCCTCTGTTATTTCAGTGGATACTCCGTATATGACCCCCTTCATACCTGTAGGTTGCTCTTCCACTTTTACAGGGATGATTCCAATTTCGCTAATTTGTTGGATTGCCGTCATTTGTTTTCTGTTTTTGCGTTTTATAAGAAGGCAGTAGGCAGTCGGTTTTATGAAGTCTACCGGATTTGGGCAAACTGCCCCTATGGTCCCTGCAATGGTTATCGGGTTTACGTTTTTAAGGTTTTTGTTTTTTTTCTATTGGTGAGATAAGGAGCTTGAGTTCAGAGTTGATATTTGATGTCGGTGTGCCAAAAATCATTATTATTGTAGTCGGTATCTGAAACTGATGACTCCCCCTATTTTTGATGGTTTCAATGTACAAACTTCCTTCACGCTTACATTTATGTTTACGAGAATGCGTGGCCGTCTGATCTTCTTCTTCATTGGTTGGCGGGTCCGTCATCACGTGACCCTCTGCCATGGTGAAATCCGCCGCGTAAGAGCGGACATTTTGTTACGTGCAATGTGCAGGTATGTGTTAGTTATAATAACCCACAAATCTCGCTTACTTTGGTTTTTCCCCAGCAGGAATTCCAGAACGAGGTCTAAAACAGATAAGAATCAAAATATGGTCCAAAAAGAGCAATTCCACAGAAATTTTGGTTCCTGGGAGCAGGAGTTTGCAAAAGCGCACCGTGCCGCCAAATCCTAGGTGCTGTACCTAATCTTCGTATTAGTCTTTTATTTGTTAAAATGAAAAATAATGATCCCTGTCTTTTGGTGTATTAATTTTTTTTCAGTATTTACCTCAGTATTGACATTGTCTTTCTCATCCAGTGTAATAGTGCCTTTTGAGTTGCCATATCTCAAGTATTTGCCAGTGTCATCATAAGTTATATCTTCCGAGTAGCGAAGGTTTCATGCATCAACAAGAAAGGCTATTTCCTCATCACAGCCTAAAGGTACAGAGTCGTTCACCTCTGTTGTTGGGAAGAGCAAAACTTTCCCAACACGTTTACTGTCCTTAAAAAAAGCACTCCGTTCATCAAAGATATGCCACTTCTGTTTGAACAGAATCTGTCCGTGAAATTGGAAATGAGTTATCCCTTTGAAAATTCTGTAAAAGTATGAGTTACACTGCGCCACTTCCCTGACCCCCACTTAGTTTTATATATCAACACTTCATCACCTTCTTCTAACCGCTTCATCAGCCCAGCTGATGTTGACTTACTGACGACAAGAGGAATAGAGTCCCTCCTTTCTTCAATGTCCTGAAGATGTTCTAAAGCACCGGTGAAGGTTGCTTGTGACTTTCCTGTTGAAGGAGGTCCAACGAACAAGATATTAAAGTTCATCGTCTCATTAATGTGATTGTAAGACACCTTTATCCAATCAAGAGAGATGTCGAGGCCAACATACTTTCATACAGATACATTGTAACTGTCGCAGCAGCTAATACTACCGTAGAAGCATTGTCGGGAAAAAATTCCCAACACTGCCGGGGAACAGAAATGTGTAATCAAAGGTGTTCCTCTTATTCTTACTTATTTCACTTAATGATAATAATAACTTCCTTTTCATAATAGGTACAATGTGCATACATAGGAAATATCACATGACCGATAGCATAAAATACGAAATTAAATAACAGAGCAGTAAAAAAAATAATAAAAACACATTATACAAAACTTGTCCAGCATATGGACTATATCTTGACAGAAGTCCCTGTTGCAAAATATCAAAAGGAATGAACCAAGTACACATGAAAATAACAGAATGGAGGAGAGCTCCTACAGACACAGCTGGTGCTAAAGACGGCACTATGTGATCACTTGTTTACAAGACACACACACACACCCGTTGAGGAAAAGCAAAGAAAAAGTTTTTTTTTTAGTCCAATGAGACAGCTGGGTATACTGTGAATGTTGCAGGTGTTGTCAAAGCATCCTTATTATTTCCTTTCTTTTGTGTGTGTGTTTTTTTTTTGTACACCAAACAGAAGAATGTCTCTAATCCTCCCTCCACTCCATTTTAATAGTGCCTCCTGTCCAATAAAACCCAAAAGGCTCTCCTGACAAGGTGGAACCTTCAAAAAGTCACATCCTTCTGTACCATGGAAGAAAAGACATGGAAAGTTGCTGCCACCCTCATTATTTGGTCCACTATCATGCTCTGGGGTGGATTGACACCATTTTTTATGGCAGCATTGACGTCAATGTAAGTTTTCATTCACAGAAGCCAATAACTCGGTCGAGTTTTCATCGAATGTGAACACTTTGTTGTTTTGAATGAATCTGTCAAACACCCTGAAAACGTTGAGGATCGATGGTTTGCCTTGCAGTCTGAGGTTTGCAAACAATTAGGGAAATGCAAGATTAAACGCTCGGTGAACCCATTTCCAACGTCGAGGGTTGTCAGGAGTTGGGCATCTGGACTCGTTTGTAGGGCACCTGGACTCGTTTGTAGGGCACCCAGAATACAGAATGCCCTATCTGTCTCTATCACACTACTCTTCTGTGATGCTAATGACACAGATACCTTTTCCCTGCTGAACAGGTTGTTCAACAGTGAAATATCACTGGCACAAGTCATCATCCTGTGCAAGTGGTCAAAGACTCCGCTCGATATGAGCACGGCATCGCCTTCATCTACACGCTCCATCAGCCCGGCAGATGTTGATTTGCTGACAACAATTGGACCACATTT
The DNA here is from genome assembly GCA_940671915.1 of Paracentrotus lividus. Taxonomy (NCBI): domain Eukaryota; kingdom Metazoa; phylum Echinodermata; class Echinoidea; order Camarodonta; family Echinidae; genus Paracentrotus; species Paracentrotus lividus. Next base: position 25,633,024 of record CALNVZ010003433.1, read on the forward strand.
CCTCCTTTCTTTGATGTCCTGTAGAGGCTTCAAAGCACCAGTGAAGATGGCTTGTGACTTTCCTGTAGAAGGAGGTCCAACGAACATGATGTATAAGTTCGGCTTCACATTGATGCGATTGTAAGACATCTTATTTCTTTGTCCAATGAAGAAAGATGTTGAGCCCAACACACTATCAAACAGATAGCCATCACAGCAGCTAATACTAGAAGCATGGTCAGAAAAACATTTCCCGAACATGGGAACAGAGTTGTGTAATCAAAGGGTGTTCCTCTTATTCTGGAAAAAAAATTTGTCCACGTTTGGAAACAATTATCTGTTGGAAAATGATAATTGTTTGTTTTCTTTTTCCCTTCATATTGGATAATGATTAACGTGCTTTGACATGAGGCTCCAAAAAGGCAAGTGCTTTCATGACCCAGTGCTGTCTCGCTTTGTATGGTCTTGCCCCTACCCCACTTGGCTGTAAGCTTGAACAATTTTTCATATTGGGTCCTCAGTGAGGCCATCCTTTTGGTAAGTTCTTTCTCTCCAAAAGGCGTCCATACTGTGTTCTAATAGGGATGTCATCTTGGTAATTTCTTTCTCTAAAAATACAGAAAATAAAAATATTCTTTCAATATTGTAAGTCTGGTCATGCCTGTCACCAGACTTGAAAGTGTTGTCAAGGCATCCTTTTCATTTTCTTTCTTCAGGACCTTTGGTACTCCACAACCAGAAGTTTGTCTCTAATCCTCCCTTCTCTCCATTTAGTGCATCCTGTCCAATGAAATCCATAAGGCTCTCCTGCCAAGGTATATAGAATAAGTGGAGGAGATGGGCCACCACTACATGTACCTGCCATTTTCACACAAATTTCATTTGCTGACGTAACGTTGCTATTTTTTGAAGGGGGATAGCCTGGGTATCAATTTGAGAGATTGATCTATTTCGTTCCAATACTTGGGTCCTGTGAAAACTACAGTTTTTTGAGCGATGGATGTCCGTAAGAGTGGGGGGTGATACTGATTAGACTGTCTTGTGGGATACGAGTGTACTTCGGAATTCCTGGTAAAGATAGAAATGAGAGGGGAGGGAAAAATACATGTGAGTTCATGTTTGCTGCTGTGTTAAATGCATCAATAGAAATTAAAATGCAGTACATTCATTCAAAAACGGACATTAGAATGCAACAAACAAAAAACCCACAAGTCTAGGAATTCATTGGCATGGCGAGTGTACATATCAATTTGGTATGCAAAGCACCTGACAGGATGATAGTGGGGAAGATAACAACAGTGTCTACAATTCAGATAAAGCAATTATAAATGTATTGTGCACCTTTCCATTAAATCAAACAGGTTGGTACATGTAGCTAAATTCAAAAGAAAAGCTACAATCTCTAACCAAAGTATTCATGGTTTCCAACATGGTGGTATTGATTCCCCATACCAAAATGAAACAAACTTTTAGAATATTATAGTGAAGATTTAAATACAGGGAATAAATCCAAAATTTTTGTGATAGGAATTAATTATAAATTCCATGATTTTTTCTGCAGTTAGGCACAATATGAATTTACAATTTACATTTCCTTCAACTATTTAGAGTGTAAAGAGTTAGTGATAACTTGCTGTGTAATTCTTAGTTGTCTGCTTGTTTTGAGCAAGAACATCCTGGAATTCATACTACCAGAGTATAAATGACAAAATTTAATGTTAAACAAATATTAAATCTCTGAAATGTAGAATCTTTAGTATAAATTTGAGGGGACCAGAGTTTTCCCCACATGTCAAAAGGGCAACTAATTATATTTCTTTTACCATTTTGATGGTTTCAATACAATGGGAGAACCACTGATCTGTTCTACAAAACTCAAAGATTAATTTAATTTTACAAGTCATAGCCTCTCCACTTATGTACTGGGTTCATTAAAGACTTATTCTGTAGTTCTAAAAAACAAGTAACCGTGAAGAACATCCTGTAGTTCTCTTAAGTCTAATCAAAATATATATTTGATTTAAAGACTTTTATCCAATTTTAGCCACATGAAAGCTTTTATCAAAAAAACAAAAGTTCACATCTTTGGCAAAGAAACAATAACAAATAGCAATGCATGACGTCCAATCAGATATTAAATGTAAATTCATATGACTTCTGGCACACTATAAATTAACGAATACAGGTTTGATATAATAAATGTGGTGGTATTTTCCCACAAGAATTGTACAAAAAATAAAAACTTCAGTTTCTTCATCATTAATATTTTCAATACAAAGAATGGATGTCAGATGTGTGATAGAACGTTTGATTTCAATTTCATGCTATTCAGTATTAAGCTAATAATTAGCCATTTTACAACTAGGCTTCACTCAGATAAGCTAAGATGGAAGTTAATCTTCCTCTGTTTCACATGAAGAAAGTGCAGACAAAACTCAACCCTCAAAGTTTTGAGACTAACTGTTTATAACCACGACATAAACAAACCAAGTCAGTACATGTAGCAAAAAAGCTTTAGATATATCAGTGAGATGCTTTCAAAACAAATATTAAGTCACAGGTCTATGTGACAAAATTAAATCTCTATAACCTCTAATCTAGAGATTGATGGTTGTAACCAAGGTTCCATCATACAATCAAGTAAGTTCAGCATTACAGACTGAAGCTACGTGAACATATTACTTGTACATAAACACATAAATAAGTATTGAGGAAAAGTATCTTTGAACTCTTCCCAAACAAGGAAAATAAAGAACAATGTCAGTAAATAGGCACTGAGGTTTCATCTATGAATGAGTTTCAAGGAAGTTTTTATATGCTAATATTTTAACCTCTTTTTATGTTTACTTGTTCATGTAAGTAGATTCATGCACAAGAGTCAAAAGAATTCAGACTGATTGGGCTAATATAGTTTGGCTCAGAACAAAAGTATTATGTTCAAACCAAATGATCTACAATTCTTAGAATACTTTCAATAAAGAACCAAGATGTTATGAATAAATACATATTTAACATATGATTACCAATTAGATCCCTTTGAATCAATATGACCTATGTCTTTTATCAAGGCATCCATGGTAGCTTGGTAAAATCATCATCGTTTTAAATTGTAAAGATCAAATCTCAGCTCGATGGGATTCAATATATAAATGTTTTGAGTGCTTTATAATATTGATAATAAAGTGTAATAAGTACATGTATGAAGGTTTAAAATGTCTGATGTCCAATTAGATATTAACTATGATTCATATGTCTTCTGGCACACTGTAAATAAACAAATGCACGTTTGTTAGTTTGTTATAATAAATGTGGTGGTATTTTCCCCACATGAATTGTACAAAAAAATCAACAACAACAAAAAACTTCGGTTTCTCCATCATTAATATTTGAAGAAATCTGGAAATTTCTCTGACAAAAGAAGCAAATTCCGATGATTATTAAGTAAATTATGTTGTAAAACAATAGTATAGTAGGCACATAGAAATGTGTTTCTTTATTTTTTTTTCCCTGTCCATCCTTTCCCTGTTTCTTTAAATAACGGACAAAACTCAACCATCAAAGTTTTGACATTAAATGATTATAACCACGACTTAGACAAACCATGCCAATACAATAGCTATCAAAAGCTTTGAAAATATCAGTGAGATGCTTTCAAAACAGATATTGAGTCACAGGTCTATGTGACAAATTTCAATATCTATAACCTCCAATCTAAGAGATTGATGGTTGTAACCATGGTTTCATCATACAATCAAGTAAGTTCAGCATTACAGACTGAAAACTACGTGAACATATTACTTGTACATAAACACATAAATAAGTATTGAGGAAAAAGATTCTTTAACTCCTCAAACAAGGAGTATAAATAATGTCAGTATTTTATAGGCACTGATGTTTCATTTTTGAATGAGTTCCAAAGCAGTTATTAAATGCTATTATTTTACCCTCTTTTTATGTGTACTTATTTATGTAAGTAGATTCACATACACGAAGTCCAAAGGATTCATACTGATTTTGCTAATATTGTTTGAATCAGAACAAAAGTATTATGTTCAAACCAAATGATCTACGGTTCTTTGAATAATTTCAATATAGAACCAAGATGTTATGAATAAATATTCAATATATGATTTTAAAGCTACAATTACCAACTAGATCCTTTTTTTTATTTATACAACGTATGTCTTTTATCAAAGTAATCATAGTAATTTGAAAATTCCTCATCGTTTAAAGTTGTAAAGATCAAATCACAGCTCTATGGGATTCTGTATATAAATGTTTTGAGTGCTTTATAACATTGACAATCAAGTGTAATAGGTAGGAAGGTTTAATATTGAGGATTAATCAATCTTAACATTCATTGGTAACATATCTTGTGTTTGGTTCAAGTAAGAGATGTTTATATTCTTACTCTAGTTAGACTTCTTGGTTCTTGATCCATGGAGATGTTGTAGAACCCTTTTCTCTTGTTTCGAGGATGAGTTTCGTTCCTATGAGACGAATTCTTGTCGATCTGTTACTCTCCTTTTGAAGCTTATAGGCGGTCGTTTCAAGCTCAAACCTTTTCCTTTTTAGCTCGGCTGGCAGATCTGTGACAAAACGGAATGAGACTGGTGCTTGTTGCTGTTGTTGCTGCTGGTTGTTCTGGAATTTAGCTCGTTGCATGGCCATAAACTTGTTGAAAACCATGTCCCAATCGAACATGGACACAAATCGAAGAATCAGGGGGTCAGGGCTTCTTCTGTCACCTTGTGTTTGACGGCGTGGAAGGCGGTGGGCATTCAATAGCATAATGGCGTTGGCGGTTTCTTGCGGGATTCCGATATCCATAAAACAAGATTTCACCTTCTCCTTTGGATTTTCTCCCTTCTCTTCTTTCACTCCATACAGTAGAAGATTCTGCTTACGATCATGGATCTCCATAGCTAGCAGCATATTCACTGTGTCGCTTTTAATGCTTTTGATATCATTCTTAATTTTAGGTACAATTTCTTTTTCTATTGAATCCACTCTACCAGCCGTGAAGGCTAGACTTCCTTTTATTAGCATTGATTGAATCAAGCTGGGTAACAGTTTATCAGATAAATCTTGAATATCTTGACGGGTCACACTAACACTATTGTTAGAATTACTAGGAATAACACTCGCATTATCCGACATCGCCATAGTTGTATCACTACATGTATTACTAGGTATGTCAATCACGTTATCTGACCCCGCCATAGCTGTATCACTGCACGTATCAGTGTTGACTTTTTCAATAGTACTTTTTTCTCTCTTTCTGTCACTCACCTTACTTTTCCTCAGCAGATATGGGTCTCTTTCAGAAGAACTGTTCTTACTTGTTTTTCCCATCACTCATTTTGTGACGATAAAGTTCGGATTTCTGAGATTTAGAAGGATTTGATTACCTTTTTCTCGGCGATTTCTAATCCATACCTCTTGCACCAAAGAGTGCCCTCTATCTAGAGCAACTATGGAGCGCCTCCTCCCATTTAGAACTTGACCTTGTCGCTGTTAAGTTTTCTTATGAGCACGGAATACTCTCCATGTTTTTGTTTTTTGTTTGTTTGTTTGTTTGTTTTTTCCTGTTAATCTCATAAACCCATTGTCGTTTCGCCTTTATATAGTGCTGGCCTTTCGTAATCTGAAATTCACTCAATCAATCTTCATCTTGATGCTGCTGATGGATGTACAGACGGTAACACAATATTGGATGGCATTGGTGTCTTCACATATATCAGCGCTATTGGGACGTGGGTCGCCCACACCTTCTTCCCCAGTTTCAACGGAGTTTGCATTTTTGGATACATAGGCTTCTCTGGAAGATAAGGTTTTGGCAATTGGTACCATGAGCTTTTCTCTATGTATACAATGTAGATGCGCCAGTAGATTGAGTCTCAGTCAGTAAGATCTGTGGGACTTCTTTCAGTGAGTTGTAGATCGTCTGCACTTTGACCTGCCCCATACAGTTTAAGTTCTTGTATTATTGGCCACTGGGAAATAAAATAAGAAACAGAAGTAGAAAGTTGGATAATCAACAAAAATTGTCTTCTATGCAGAGATGTACAAGTAGATACAGTCTCAGTCAGGAAGATCCGTGGGATTTCTTTCAGTGAGTTGTAGATCGTCTGCACTTTGACCCGCCCCATACATTTTATGTTCTTGTGATATTAGCCACTGCAAAAAAAAAGGGAGGTAGAAAGTTATTTGATCAATCAAAAGCATCCTCCGTGCAGAGATGTGCAAGTAAACGCAGTCTCAGTCAGGAAGATCCGTGGGATTTCTTTCAGTGAGTTGCAGATCGTCAGCACTTTGACACGCCTCATACATTTTATGTTCTTGTGATATTGGCCACTACAAAAAAGGTAGAAAGTTTCATAATCAACAAAAGCAACGTCTAAGTAGAAATGTGCAAGTACATTTGTAGATAGAATCTCAGTCAGGAAATCTGTCTGAGTTCTTTCAGTGAGTTTTAGATCATCAGCACTTTGACCTGCCCCCATATAGTTTACGTTCTTGTGATATTGGCCACTACAAAAAAAAAAATGGTAGAAAGTTTCATAATCAACAAAAAGCGTCTTCCATGCAGAGATGTGCAAGTAGATACAGTCTCAATCAGGAAGATCTGTTGGACTTCTTTCAGTGAGTTGCAGATCGTCAGCACTTTGATCTGCCCCATTCAGTTTAAGTTCTTATATTATTGGCCGCTGGAAAACAAAAAGGAGGTAGAAAGTTATTTGATCAATCAAAAGGGTCCTCCATGCAGAGATATGCAAGTAGATAGAGTTTCAGTCAGGAAGATCTGTAGGACTTCTTTCAGTGAGTTGTAGATCGTTAGCACTTTGATCTGCCCCATCCTGATCCATTCTATGTTCTTGTGATATTAGCCACTGCAAAAAAAAAAGGAGGTAGAAAGTTATTTGATCAATCAAAAGCGTCCTCCATGCAGAGATGTGCAAGTAGATACAGTCTCTGTCATGAAGGTCTGTGGGATTTCTTTCAGCGAGTTGCAGATCGTCAGCACTTTGATCTGCCCCATATATTTAAATTTACGTTCCTGTAAATTAGCCACTCAAAAAAAAATAAAGAGATTGGGATGTTTCATAATCAACAAAAAAGTTAATTACGTATTGTCCTCGTTACCTGACACAGGATCATTCAAATAGTCATGTTCATTTCTTCTCATCTTTTCATTTTTTTTTCTTGATGGGATGTGGCCATCATTGCTTTCCTTGATCCTTGTGTGGCACATACGTACAATAATAATAAGGTGACTACAGATATTTGAAATGCAAGACTTTTTTTAATAGTTGATGAAATATTTCAGTGTGTACCGGTAGAGCAGAGAATGAGGTAGGAAGCGATTACATGTGTTAGGAGGAAACACCTTTGTGGAAAAATGAATCCATCTCTGCTTGGGATGACAATTTTCTATTTTTTGTTTCCACGACTTTTTTCTTGCATGAAGACATACCCAGAAAAGTTTGAGAGGATGATGAAGGTACATGTAGTTTGCTATGTGAATGCCTGAGGTGCCAATGGTGGCTGAGAACAAATCTATTCTATTTTATTTTTTTGCACAGATTGCACACGGTCTACAAGTTTATTTCTTACATTCCAATTCTACATTCCCAAGATTTTTGGTTCTGGTAGATACTTCTTTCCTAAATGTACCCCAGAAAATATGAGAACATAAATTCTAAAAAAGTAAATCCCAAAATAAAAAAATAATAATAACTAGCGTCTTTTGTGAACAATGGTATGGCAGTGGCTGGCATGTGCATGCGCTGGCTTCAGCTTTTATGGGCTGTGCTCCCAGTTGTTGAAGGTAGACATCAGTGTTTAAAAGAATATAATTCAAATAAAAAACAACATATATTTTTATACTACATGTACATGTACATGTACCTGTATGTTCAGGATCAAGCCAATTATATTTGTACAACATAATCTTGCTAATTATATTGGGCACATACATGTACATGGACATGCATTTAGGGCCAGGCACATTGAACCAAGTGACATGGAGAATGTTTTTATACCATTTTAACTGTTTGTGTAGAATAATGATCCTGTACATGTAGCCTATTCAAAACTGTTTTAGAGCACATAAAACTTGCAGTATTAATATGTAATGGATAAGAAGTTGTATTATCATGGATATTTCATGAATTTTTGATGCAGATTATTTCACTTTTTGTATAACATGATTTACACAACTCATTTTTTTGTGTATGTGATTGTTCCTATTCATAGAAGGTGAAAGATCAAATTTACAAGATAATTTTTTCGAGAGAATTGAACTTTACCAAGTCGCAGTCTGTATATCATATGAACATGCCTGACATAGTTCCAGGTGCCTACGTGTACATGTATTATTATGTGGGGGAATGTGACATTGCGTGACTTGCAACTAACAGTCACTGGATAGAAGTTTCAGTCTAAGTATGGCCTATTGTATTTTTATGATCTTACATGATTCATCATGATTATACTTAACAGAAATCAAGGACACAGAATATAATAAATGGCATTAATTTGTGCAATGTAAAATGACTAATCATTGTGTGCAATACATACATTCATGTAAAATACTTATTTTTGGTAAGTCCTGAATAGTAATTTTTATATTAATTTTTAATCATGTGCTAATGTATCAGAAATGTGTTTATGACGCCCAGAAACCTCGTATTACATGAACATGTGTTTATTATTTTTTTTTTTTGTACATGTATATTACATCAGTGGAAATAAAATTCTAATGAATAAAAAAATAAGTGAATTATTTTTCTTTCTGTATGTATCTTATTGAAAAGATTATTTTTTTGTTGTCCATTTTTCATTTGGGGAGCAAATATTTATTCACTTGGTGTTCTGCATGGGTTAAGCACTATCGTCCCAGCACTCTATTGTATGCAGAACAATATCTTTCTCTTTTTTTAAAGCTGATGTGCTGTCAATGATGGTTTGGAATGGGGCCATGCCGGACGCATTCCATACATGTATGTTTTAATCTTTAATTCCGAACCCATGCGGAACACCAAGTGAATAAATTCTTGCTCCCTTACCTACCAGTAAGTGTTGAGATGGGTTATGATCAGCGCAGTTCCGGCAAGATTTCAATTGTTTTTGTTTTATGACATGACTTCTTCTACTATATTTTGTGCTTTAGATTCCATAAATAGCCCTTTGTTATCATAATAATAATAATAATATTAATGTGTTTGTATTGCGCACGTATCCACTCTGTAGAGTGCTCAAGGCGTATCATATTTTATGATCCTAGATGAAATACGAATTCATAAAGCACCTCACAGCTGATTGTAATCGATTGAGTTCAGTTGTGAATAAATATGTCGTTAGATTGCAATCAACTGTGGCATTTATCTCAGCACAAACCGTATGTTAAATTTCTAACAAACATTCACCGGCCTGTCGCACATGTACTTTAATAACAGGGGACTGCTCATTACTGCTGACAATGTTTTCATTTTAACCCAAAAATAAAATAGGGAAATGGAATACCAGGGTTTGGTAATGTTGAGGTTACATTCATTTTCGGAATAACCAAACATAGGAATTGAAAATACATTGGGAATAATGAGTTGTAACCATTGGGGAACAACTTAAAACAGAAAACTACAAAGATCAGCAAGTCAAGACTTCTTTTCATAAAAATGTACTTTATTGTTGCATTCTAAAAAGGCAGAAGAATTATTTGTTTTCATAAAAAATACTGCCAAAATACATTTAAATATGACACAAAATACATTCATCCGTATAGAAGAGAATGACATATTTGACAAATGAATATAAAGCTGTGAGTACATGTAATTATACACAATGACCTTTGACCTTGTCATGATTCATTTTGATATGGTACTACATGTACTTCAGCATTACTTGCTCCATCAACCAAGGGTTAACATTAAGTGTCTTCTATAGGTTAGAAAGTTTGTCCATATTATGTTTGATATGTACATGTACAACTACAAGTACATGTAGCACTACTGATTGTAAAACAATGAAATCACAATTATACTTCTTTTTTAATTTGACTATAACATACACGTAGGAAGCTATGAGGTGTTATTTGGCAACTTTCATTCATTTGACATCCCTCAAATACATTTTGTACAATCAGTATTATAATGGAACACTTTTATGAAGCATATGGTCAATACCAGACACTACATGTGTATAAGGGTGATTTGGTTTTTTTTAAGTGCTCTAAAAATAAAACTTACTGTTTCAGAAAAAATGTAGACTTGTTTTTATCCAGTGTACCTGATAAACTAAACCAAATATGCTTTGGATCAGGAAGTTGTTTCAAGATGGTCTTATTTTTGTTGACCAACTCTATATCATCTTTGAGGACAATATTATTGCAATAATTACTCTTATTAATTCTTTCTTCTTTTTTTTTGGATGAAACATCACATTATTTTCACAACATTCTTCATTTATTCAAACTATTGGTCGTACTAATAATCCTGCACAACTATTTTATATTTACCCCAGTCATATATTTTAGAAATTCATACTTTGTAAGCTTTCCCATACATTTAGACTACTATTGTGAGTATACATGTAATTTTAGCAGAGGGGCAACTTCACCCAAACACTTAGGTACATTGTAGTCAAACTTTTAATTCATTCCCTTTAGTATCCTTAAACATATAATTATACAACATTGTATTTTTTTCATCAAAGATCCTCCCTTCTCATAATTGATCATTCAATAAAAATTTACATACTGTATCAACATTTTGACAAATCTTAAAGGCACTGTTTTGTTATTATTCAATACCTGTTTGGGAAAACATTACACAGATGTTTATAATAAAATGTTAAAGAGAGGGAAGATTGAGATTTCAAAAGTTTTGGAATAAATTAAATGGTTATCATGACAATAAAAAAAAAATGTAGCACTAAAAAAAAAATTATTAAGAGGGAAGTTTAGTGCTATGTGTTTCAAAGGTAAAATAATTGGTAACCTGAAAGGGGAGACATGAACACGCTGAAATGAAAGGGAAACACTTACATATTTCAAACTCATTGTATAATTTCTTGCATAATCTAGAATACATTCTATGTGTACTTTACACAAGAAAAAATGGCAAGTTTCAAACTAAATTAATACAGTATGTAAAGGTGTTTGACCTTTTCTCTTTCTTTTGTTAAGTACATGATCTTGGAACTGGAATCCAACTTTTATGAAACAAAATGGAGCAATTGTATATAAAACTTTTAAACTTTGAGACTACATGGTACATGGTACATGTACATGATAGTTGATCAGTTTCATACAGATCTCTTTTTACTACCATAACTACAACCCACCTTTAAATCTGTAGCTCTTGCAAAATAAAAATATGCACTTGTTTACAAAGCCTCACATACATTTTCTAAGTCACCTTGCATACAAATAAACATTTTGCTGCTTCAATACATGTACATGTACTAACATATATTATACAGAATATTAAAAAGAGCGGAGCAGCAAAAGATATAAGAAATCGATTCAGTTCAGCTTATTACACAGGCTGTAAGTATACCATAATTTTTGCATTTTTTCAAGTCCTACATTGTACATGTATTTCTTGTTATCTTGCAGGGGGGGGGGGGAGAACAAAGGCAAACTTTGTATAAAGCAGTGGATACTGGAAATGGTTAATAGTCGGAATAACAGAGCTATTCAGATACAATATTGTACAAATCTGTATTAACGATCATACAGACAAAGCTTTTGAATATTCTGTAAACCATTGTTGATGAATATTCATACAGGTTCCAGAGCAGTTAGATGTATTTATGAATATATAAACAATAACTGCTGGTAATGATGAATTTTACATGTATACAGCTAATCAAGAATATCCAAATTGCAACAGCAACATTGAATATTCAAAACATATACTGTAAACAACCAAAATTATAAATATTGAAGAATTCAAGTATCTCTTCTTTTAATATTACATTGAGAGATTTAAAAAAAAAAGACAATCACGAGTACTTCAAAAACGTCGTTCAGGATAATCATTTCTCTTTCCCTTATCTTCTACATGTGTGTTCTATTTCACAAATGCTTGTATTGCTGCAGTCTGACTTTAATGTAGGAAAAGATAAACAAGTTAAACAGAGCTTGTAATAGTGAGCCCAACTGTAAATTTCGTGATTTGGCTGTAAAAAACACATTCGTTTGGGGTGGATATGGTATGATTTGTCTGTTAAAAGACTGATAAAGTTGTGCTTTTATTCTTGTAATCCCTCAATGCTGTCTTGTGATCCAGCTTTTCTATTTTCTTGCGTAAGGTGTAAATAAGTTGTAGAAGAGTGGGGGGGGGGGGGGTTGGTGGTACTCTAGTCATAATCCAGTTGTGCTTTTTGCTCAAACACAATATTCACATCCTGTTATGAAGTGATCCACCATCGCCTCCCCCAGACAGAAAAGGTCCTTACTGTGAAACCATGAATAGGCCATGCTCTAGCAATGGTGGTAATCTGTCTAGTGTTAGGGTGGTATCTCACTTCGCAGAGACGTCTCTGCGACAGAATATAAAATTTGTCTCCGCGACGGATAAAAAGTATTAGCGACGTCTTCGATATTGCGAAGACGTCTCCGCAACAATTTATGAAAAAAAAAAGTCTGAAGTAGTTCCAAATCCATCTCCGAGACGTCTCTAATACTTTTTATCTGTCGTGGAAACAAAATTTTCTATTCTCTCGCGGAGACGTCTCCGCGAAGTGAGATACCACCCTTACTCTGTGATTAGAGCTTTGATTATAGAATAACAATAGGAGGATTAAGAGTAAACTATAAATAGAGCTCATTATTTGGATCCTAATTCTACAGTAAAAGCATGATTCTGGAACAGTTGAACCATGCTGAAATAATAGGAAATCCACCCCAAAGGAACATATTTTTCAACCAAACACTTAAAGGTGGTAGTGCATGATCATAAACATCGACTTGATGATGATGATGATGATGATGATGATGATGACGATGACGATGACGATAATGATGATGATGATGATGATGATGATGATGATGATGCCCTTGCCTGGCTCTTTGAAGTGGACCTGTCTCTTTAGATTTACAAAATCCTAATTTTTCACAATTGCAAAGTACAATGTACATTCCACTCCCATTGTAACAAGCACGGATACAACTAGATTTGATTCTCCCAGTGCCCAGTTGAAACATGTGCACATGTACATGTATTCAGTATAGTAAGATTTTGTTATAGCAAGGTTATCAGTATCAAACACCTCATTATAATAGAAGCAGACTATATTATACATTTTTTAATTTTTGTTTTTTCTACTGTTGTACATGTGCCTTTATATCACTCTTGTTGATTAATGTATAACAAGTATTACATGTACATGAGTTGCAAAAATATCTTTACAAGTTCATAGAAAAAAGGGTAATATTGCATTTCAAAAATAGATTACTTGCTTTTCCATCTGTACTGGCAGTGTGAATAGTATATTAAATGGAAGCATTATGCATAATATCTTCTTTTATGGAATTATTACTTACTGTACAGGAATTATTACAGGGGGACATTAAAGGGCCTCTAGGGTAAAGAAATAATAATTTTGTACAGCTATCAACTGCAAAAAAAGACAACTTATTGGTTAAAAGTTAAAGATTTTTGAGATAATTTCATTAAATTAATCGGTTTATACCAACCATAGACACTATACATGTACAGGTACCAAACACCTGAGCCTGAGTATTCCTTGCGCCTGTGTGTTACATGCACAGTAACTGAACGTCCACACATAGACTAACTACTGTCTTTGCTGTTATTTTCGTGTGATTAATTTGTCGCGCCGAGCGTCCTCAAAACATATTCACAGGTTCTTAAATTCGCGCTGCATTTAAGTAAGAAGGCAATTGAAGTTAAACGAACCCATATAACATATGCATAAGTGAACATGCACATATATTCACGTGTTTTTTAATTCGCGCAGGTCGATCATTGCGCGAAATCCGTGAAAATTAATGTACCACAACTATTTCCACAAGTACACAACATGATGTAGGCACCCAACTGGATAAACTAATACAGTGACTTGTAACCCATAGAGTGTCATATTAAAGCTATTTAATGTCAACTTTAATTTTTCTAGCTGTACAAAAATAATTTCTTAACCGAAGAGATCCTTTCAACAAATATAAAGAGGTCATAATCATTCATCCAAAAGTTTGTTTACACATTAACATTGTGTAGTACATAATAAGGCAGGCATATCTATTCATTTTTGGCTGATACAAAATAAAGAAAGAATAAAAATAGCTTTCTCTGTCAATCTCTGCAATTCGCTTTCAAATTTTAGAGATTTCACATGACAGAAATGCCTTAAAAGGCTCCTTTTCCTTCACAAGGAATTGAAATACTGACTTCAACTTTTACATCCATGACAATGTTGTTTGCACGGCTGATTGTCTCTCTAACCATCTTCTCTTTGAGTTTACACTTCGCATGTTACTAGTTGTAACCAGATATAACTAGTTGTGACCAGTTGCAACTAGTTGTACTGAGCATAATGAGCTACATGTGTACATCATCACTGTAAGGTCACTTTATTTGTCCATGATGCTGTTGTCAGAGGTCAAGGGTTATAGGTCAACAGACCAGTGAATGAACAAACATGGCCATAGGACACTCCTGTACAATGTCTTACAAAGGAAATATCCACAGGTCTGGACGCAAGCTGCATGTGAGGTGCTCAGTGAACCCATCAAGTACTGAAATTCTTTGATTTCTCAATCCTTTGAATCTTCAAACACGTCACATATATTTCTCAATGCTATCACTGCCAGCTCTCACTCCCATCCTTCTTATTCCCTATACTTGGGATAACACTGTCAGTTAAACGTAACTTCAATCATTAAAATCTCATTCCATTAAACTCACTCTTGGTGGTGAATGGATTCAGAGTGCAAGAACTGGTTAAATCCCTATTGCTTCACGCAATATGTTTCTGTAGATGAGGAGTACGTTTCTTGAGACAGGACACATGCTGCAAACGAGGCGTGCATCGAATGAACAGCACATCATCAGAATCATTTCAACCTCCCGACTACGTTGTATGCCATCATCTCACCGGTCATCCCGAGGGAACCTCCCATAGCGCCCTCTATCGCCTGCATCCCGTCTGGACCAATGAATGACATGTCAGGCAGACGCTGCCTCCCCAAGATCTTGTCAGTGGCTCGACAGTGAGATGTCTTACATGGTTCTGGAGTGTAGGTGAACATGCGACCGGTAGGGAAGATGACCCCGTCTTGTCGCACCAGCATGATGTTGACCTGGGTGGGTCTCTCGACGTATCTCCACTCCCCACACAGCGCTGAGATGTCAGGTACCACGCATATCATATAGTCAGTATTCCTGGAGATGAATAGAGAAACAAGACACATTTTATAATGAATGAGACGGGAAGGTCATAATAAACTTCCAGTGACATATTCTACATTTTAGGTATTTGGATGTACAGTCAACCATGTCAGTCAACCATGTCCCAAAATCTTTTGGGACTGAAAAAATAGCTTAACCCTAAAAAGACTGGGCTATTTTGACACACATAAAGACTGGGGGGGGCTCATTCAGCCCCCCCCCTAAGATCTCGGCCGTTGAGTGCGCGATCGCGCCGAAAATTGGCACGCGCGTTACCCACGGCATCCTCTCCAAAACTGAAGAGTCATATTCTCTGAAAAATTTCATCACTAATTAATTATGCTAATTTATATGCATAAAATCTAAGATTTGCTCTAATTAATTAAATAAAGCTCTTAAAGTGCTAATTTTTGGTTTATAGGCTCTTTGTAGGCTTCTGTTGAAATGTCTGTAAAAAAAAATCTGTACCAAGATTTTTTTTCTTATGTATTCTATTGTTTTTAAAATTTCTTATGTATTTCTTTGTTTTTCGACTTTTTGTTTTTTATTGTTTTTTCAATGGAAATCATTGTTTACACTATTTTAATCATAAACAACCTTAAATTAATTGATTTTGATCAGTTAAAGAGAAAATAATGATACATTTATGAATTTTGTCTAAAAACACAATTTGCATTGGATTTGTACACAAAATCACGTATTTAAGCGACTTTGGGTCTGACGCACGGTTACAAAATGTTACGTAATTTCGGAACCGCGTACCCGGGCACCGCAAATTTGGTCTCAAAAGTTGCGCGAGACTTGAAAGAAAATAGTCATGAAGTCTCGGCGAATTTTTTTTCCACGTTGCGAATTTATCGCGAAAAATGTAGAGGGGGGGGCTGAATGAGCCCCCCCCCCCCCCAGTCTTTTTAGGGTTAAAAAAAAACAATTTTACTTACAAAGGCAAGCATGAAAATATAAAGAGAAGAATACTTGAAAAGACATTTGACTGTGACTTACTTTGACTTCTTCGAGTTTGAATGTACCAACTTTGGATGGTGAGTTGCCATGCACTGAGCCCCAGGTGAATGGCTTTAGCAAACATGGAATTTCAATAACCAGATATCTTAGAAACTGGTTTATTTAGCATATGGGCAATTCCATAGATATCCGGACATGATATAAAAAAGAAGTGTGTGTCCTAGTTTATTTGATTTATTCTTTTCAATCCTAATGTTATGGTTGTTGTTAGTTACATGTATATAAAATCTTTCAAATTCAATTTTCGCTGATTTCACTGAAATCTGTAACCCTCATGAAAAATGAATATGTGGGAAAATACATAAGCAAATATCACTCTTTTGCGGATTTTGATGGTTTCTTTTATTGTTTTTTCCAAAGTGAAAAGGGTGAATACTTTGGTGCGTTCCAAAAATCATGGGATATTTGGTTAATTACAAAGTGACAAAAAGCAGGGCAGACGTAAGGGTAACGTCAGTAACCGACATCTCTTCAGTAAATTTGTTATAGCATAAAGATATTTTTTTTTCTTTTTACACATCTTTTCAGAAGAGTCTAGGTATAATATCATATCAAAGGTATCACTCTACCATGTCTCGGACATGAGATAATATGATTGGAATCCACACCAGGAAAATCCATGTCCGTTTTCTGTAACGTCAGTTATCGACACATATTTGTCTTTCATTTCATAGGAAAAAAAGTTTGGTCAGATTTTTTTATCCCTTCAGTTTCATGAGATTATTAAGCTGTATTGATTAGAAGACCAATGTACTATTATCTACTGAGCTACAATACAAACAATTTTTTTTTAATTCATGCTCTGTGTAAAGTCAGTTACCGTGGAATTGCCCATATGATGACTTACATGTATCTAACATTATTTTCATTATAATATACATTGTACAGTGTACTTTTCAAGTACCGGAACTGACATTGAATTTTATCGTTATAACAAATACAGAGCCCATAAGTAAATATGAAAAGGGAAAATGTGTGATCACTTTTCACTTACCTGTACATCGTCTCAGCTTCAACATAACCAAACCAGACTTTGAGGTCTGGGGTAAAGTTCTCTCCTTTCAGTTCTAACATAGCTACATCACCACCACCATTCAGCTAGGAAAAGTAAAGGGATACAAAAAGATACACACATAATAATGATAAGGTCCTTTCAGCTTCAACAACTTTTCCCTCTCACCAAATTAAACTCATGTGCAAGTCTGATACCAAGGTAATATCGTCTGCGGAGTGACAAAACCTCTTATCTCAAGAATGTAAAACGTTCAGGAGAGCGACAAAACTTGGCAGCCAATGCACTATAACCTATGGGATTGCCTTTCTCTGACATGCTGTGTTGGCTTCACTTTTTGGGTAAGAGGGCTTGGATTTGGACAGGACATTACTTGACTCATTACCTGGAAATTAACCAAAAAGATTATTTTTCACAAAAATTTGACAAAGACTTGTCACCCTATTGACGATATTTGCTATGTGACATGCTCCATGCCCTCATAGAAGCTCTATTCTGCTAATACCGGTAAGTGCTACTTATTGTACAGGATGTTGATCATGTCATGAACATAAACACGACACCATCCCCTCTTCCTTGCCCCCCCCCCCCTCCCTCCCTTTCCCTGTGACCAAATTACACTCACATGTAAGTCTGATACCAATGGTACTGGGTAACAGGCATCTTGACAGGCCCCATGCCCTCATAGAAGCTGTATTCAGCTCTGTCAGTGCTGATGATCGTCCACGATGCTCCATCGTTAATGATCTCTCTCTTTGGGTCTTTGGGTGATGGTGTCGCCTGAAATATCAAACAAAATAAAAAATATAGATTGATGATGTTGTAGATCATAACAATGTGTTCTCGTAGCATATCACTTCCTAAGTACTCTGGAAACTTTTACCAAACTGTTACATGAGGTCTACCTTGAAGTTAAGTTGGATGTAAGAAAAATTGAATAATGCAAAAAACACATCAGTGAAGTCTTGACAAAACTCTATCAAAGGGTGACTAATTCATGAATTCTTAAAGTTTTAATACTGTAACATCACTTGCGACCTGCTCTCTCTTACATGTATGTTCTGTATGTGAATTCCATAAAATGCCCTTTTAACGGTTTTAATGTGTGCATTAAGAAAATTTTAAAAAAGAAACTATAAAGAGGTGGATGCCAGAGTGCTGGCACAATATTTTTCATATGAGTTTGCCTCACTTACCTGAAACTGTATAATTCTCTCTTGTGATAAACAGAGATACATCTTATCTGTGTCTTTCATGTAGAAGGCACATTTGTGGAGTTGTGAAACAGGATCATCCGCATCCATCAGAGCCATCTGCTTATCAACCTTGCGGATAATCTGAGGCAAGTAAAAGAAAGAAGCACCAGTATGTATAATTAAGAGTACTGAAGTGATGATGTCACAACTTTTTGTTTCATTGCATTTTCTCATTTTGATATCATTATCTCAGTGGAGCATGATTAAAAACAGTCACAACCCAACATTTGTGGCAGTCGGTTCAACCAGGGCCTGACATCTACCCACATGAATACCTACATGTAATTAACCCCATTGTAATCAGTGTACATTTTCTAATTGCCCTGATTTCACAACAGTTAAAACCACACCAATAATAAATTGATATCAATGGGGCTAATTACATATAGGTGTGCATGTTTGAACACACCAGTCTTTTCACTGAATTAATGTTTTTACAATATATCTACCACGATGGTGTAGATCTAACTGTGTTCACTTACCAGTCTTGGCAAGGCCATGCCTGTGATTGTATCAACTAGTTTGATGGTAGAACCATAATGGATATATCCATCTCGAACAGTGAATTCTTCACTCTCAGATTCATCATCATCCACTGTGAGAAAGTAAGGAAGAGTACAATGTATGAAATGTTGTGGTCTAGCAAGTCACTGGACAATCGGTACAATATTTTTATATCATGATATCGGGGAAATACAATAACATTTTTTATACACTTAACACATCTCAAAAAACAACATGCATCTGAAATGTGGGTTGGAATCTGTCTTTTTAAACAATGTACATGTACATGTATACAGTAAAATTGTAGGCAATTCCCAACTGCCCGACTGAAGTATGTAGGTAGGCCATGTACAGACGAAATACAACAAATATACAGTAATGTTTTCCTACACATTAAATGCAACCCTTAAACAATCATAATGACACGGGTTCATTACGAACACAAGAAGACAAATCTCGATGGTCTTTATACATCAGTGAAAACTCTGTAGAATATATTGATATCTAGCAAAGTTGACAATACTTACAGAGGTGTATCGTGAAGGCACCCCACTGCTGTGAGCTGGCTTTGAAGTTATGATTCTCTACATGTAGATATCTTGTACTGACTGTCTGTGATCGGAGTCGGTTGAACAGAGCTACTGTTGACCCAGACTGAATACATACTGTGAAATAATAAAAGATGTGATTAAAAAGCATAACTACATGTAGTCAATCAGTTCAATTTTCATAAAGTTCAGTATTTTATTGTGAGTTTTTTTTTCACAAACTGCATAGTTATAGTCAGATAAAAGAGGGGAAATATATCACGTTGGACCATCTTCTTCTGGTAGTAGATACCAATACTGTCAATTTTCATGTTCATATTTCACATGGTTCATGAGAAAATGCGACAAGGCCAATACCTAGAAATTTCATAATTTGACCTTGTGTGTCTCTTGATTTTTTACCCATATACCCCCAAATCTAATCACATCATCTACAATGTACATATACCCTGATCAATACTTTCACCAAGTTCATACATGTATCATAAGTGGCTCTTGAAATATTCAGTAAAGCAGAACGGACAATGCAAAAGAAAGAAAGAAAAAAAGATGGCTCCAGCACCATCTTCTGTGGCCAAGGCATAAAAATAATGAAAAATAACAACTAAAAGAGGGAGACAGAGAAAGAAAGGGAGAGAGAGAGAGAGATAGAGAGAGAGAGAGAAAGAGGGAGAATCAGGTAGCTATACTTACAGTCAGCATTTTTGAGTGACTGTTTCTTCTTGGAAGGTTTGGAAATGACTTTAATCCTCTTACTGTTGAACATTCCAATATCTTCACCATTCCCATAAAACATCTTGACACTGAGGAAGAAATGCTTCCTCTTGTCCGAGTCTGAGATATATAACGTCTTGGCCGCACAGTAATCCTAAAACAAAAGACACAGAAAGATGTAGATATGATTATTCTGCCTTAATTTCACCCAAGGAAACAAGTGAAGTAAATACTGTGATTTGAGGTGGGTGCCGCACGTCATGGGTCATGAGATATTAACCTTATAATTTTGATAACTCCTGTTTTGGAACATCAGGATGGTGTTTCATCAAGTCGTTCTTAAAGTCTGAAACAACTCTAACATATTCTTGGGTGCTACAATGTATACTAGTCACATGCTTTATAGTTTAGCACATAAACTGATCACCAGTCATTCGTTAAGTCATTCGTAACTTATGACTGACTTGGTAAAACACAAACCCTGGTAAAGTTATAAGGAGTTAGCAGTACACAATT
This sequence comes from Paracentrotus lividus, assembly GCA_940671915.1. Classification (NCBI taxonomy): domain Eukaryota; kingdom Metazoa; phylum Echinodermata; class Echinoidea; order Camarodonta; family Echinidae; genus Paracentrotus; species Paracentrotus lividus. Next base: position 25,653,995 of record CALNVZ010003433.1, read on the forward strand.
TCTTTTCTTTAAATACTATGAACATCAGAGTGCCTATAATGAACTATCATCAACCCTAAGCCACGATTCTCACCTTTCCTTCTAGGTTGAGTTGTTGCATATCTTGATCACTGTTACCAATCCCTATGAAGGCACAGACTTGGCTACCGGCTTCCGTCTCTCCGTCTTTCAGCATCTGTTCTCGTTTCCTCTTCCAACCCGGGTTTAGAAGGTAGATGCAAGGAGGAGGGCAGAAGAATCTGATCAACAAAGATGATAAATACATCACAAGATGCATGATACATGTAGCTATTAAAGGGAATTAAAGAAGTGGTCTTGAATGCAGGCGTTTCCAGGTTCAATTATGTTGGAAAAAATGGCATGTACATGTACTTATATGTACAGTATCTTCTTTCAAAATTTGTTAAATTTTATTAAATTAATTTCTATTATTGCTCTTCGACATTACAAAAGTACATTTGTATAATGGTTATTTTGCACATGTGAATTAACTGAAACAAAATCAATATTAATGCCCGAGTTCCATTTCAAATGCCCTCAAGTTAGCTTTATATTTTGTTCTTTTCACCATTTTTCAACTTTTTTATTTATTTTTTATTTGGAGGGCTTTATAATAGAACTTAACACTACCCGGTTTCAATATTTACATTAAATCTTACCTTTTCTCATTACCATACGACTTCTGAGCTACTTTGGCATGCTGTATGACAACCGTCTGATGACAACGATCCTCTAAGTATTTCTTCATTGATTCTTTGGTTAATCTTTGGCCTCTGCATAAATATGTAAAAAGAAAGAACAGATGAATTGATAACTGTAGCCAAATTACTGAGCACAACTCAATTGCTCCAGGTTGTATGACGATGTGATATCAAGAACACATTTTCATAATAAATTAATTCAGTCTCTTTTGGAATGTGTAGATGTAGTAACTCTTTACATGTTAATATACGAAATGAATATAAACAAAATACATGTACATGTACATGTACTCTTGCTGTAGTTTTATTTCAACAAATTTCACAAGCCTATCATCATGAAAATGCTCACTTCAATATAGTCATCATTTGCAAAAGTTTAAAGTGAAACTACATGTAGTCTTCTGGTCATGACAATGAAATGTGGAAGACACTTTAAAAGTCATTTGGAAAGGTTGATGACAGTTAACCTAAGCATTATTTTGTGCTGTGAGGTTTTGGAATCGCCAAAATGATATTAAAATTAACCCAATTCAGCTTTGAGTCACATGCACTTACACAGAAATGCATGGAAATGGGGTAAGTCAAAATGTTCGGGACTAAAACATTCAGCTGTTTGGGTATATTTTGGGTCATATTATGACTATTAGGGCAACTGAAGAGCAATCTTTTCTTGTGGAGCTTTTTAACATGATATTCTTCCCAAATAGCATGAAAATAATAGGAAAGCTCACAATAATTTTCTTCATCTTTCAAACACATTCCCACCACACTAGCTTCCCTTTAACCTAAAATTTTCCAACTGGCCTAATATAGATTTTCAATGTTTGTCAACTCTGTGTCAAGACTACATCTTTTTAATCTTAAAAAAGTATTTTGAAGTAAAACTGGTTGCTGGAGTATGCATCATATATAGCAGAATAAATATTAATGTTTTGAAATATACTAACCTTGAATGTAGTTCATCTGGATGCATAGCTGTACCCCCTGTATTAGGAGGGGAGGAGCTGGGGGCGGGGCTTGGAGGGCTATGTACTGAGGTTGCTATGGTATTGCTATGGTGAGGGCTGGACGTTCTTGCAACCATGTTTAAGGCTTGGGGGTGTGATGGGAGACTGGCTGAATCTGAAGAAAATGAAATCAATGAAGCACATAGATTGGTTAAAAATTGAGAGAATATTAACATAATTTTAATTATGAATTAAAAATTTTTCTATATTGAACAGGTGCATGCAGGCATACACTAAACCCATTTCATAGACAAGTATTTTTGCAAAATGTTGGAGGATCATCGTTTTTGTGGGGTTTTTTCAGCCATCAACCCAACAGCAAATAGCACAGATTCCAAGATGGTTTACATGTTTCTTTCCCTTGTAAATTGTTGTGAGCAATCCACAGTGTTTGTATAGACTGTTAATACAGGAAAGATCTTACAATTTAAGAGGAAAAAAATATTCTTGAAGGACTTTCAACAATGTCTTGGCACTAACTGTACGTACAGCAGGACAGCAGTGTCTTGTTAGAGCTTGGACCCATGACCTTATCTCTTAGGCTGCTCAGATTTACATTATGTACATTTACAATGTAGGTCCTACATGTACATACATGTACATGTACATGGATGTCAAGATGTTTGGCTTAAAATTATCAATTACAAATCTTCCATATAGTATTTCTATCATTCTGTGTTGTATCTTGACAAGAATACCCATTGTTCAAGATGGATGCAAAATACTACCACCGGGACAAAAATGTAACTGTAACTACATTGTACATGTACATTTCTTCTAAATGTTTACATAATAAAAATATTTCTGTCGGCTCCAAAACCGCTCATGGCCCAAAAGGGATGTGTGTAAATGTATGGCATTTGACATCATGCATACATGTAATGTGTACATTTTAAATTGCAAAAGCAGGGGTGTGTGGTAACAGGGTAGAAATAAAATGGTTTGTCACATACAATGTAATTATAAACTAATTCTGCTAAAAATATATGTGCAATGTACAATGTATGTCAGGCAATCCTCAAATAAGTTGCCAAATCTCTGTTTCAGTAGTCTTCTATTAAAAAGAGTGCATTACTTGCATCTTATACAGAATCAGTTGTCTGAGCACAGAGTCAGCCTACACGCATTGTGAATGATGGGAAAATTGAGGTCCATGACAGCTGTACAATGGGCTAATGAACATCATCCAACAACTAGTCTCTGTTTACAGACCATTTGGCAAATGTTTTCATTCACTCTTTTCGATTGATCTAAAAATGTAATTAAATTACATACATGTATATTGGATGACATTGAAAGGGAAATACTGTGAGAGTTATGTACATGTACATGTACATGTAATAGGGCCAATATTGCACTCAACAATACATGGATGATGTATGTCTGATATCCTATGAAATGTCTATAGATCCAGCATAATTATGATTATCTTGGATGGACATACTACATTTTTTTTTTTTAATGCTCCAAATTTTATTGTCTGAAACAAATGTGACCGGATATTTGTTTTTCCCCTTTTCTTGTGGGCCCGGCAGTCACTGGGCAGCGCCAGAAGGACGTTGCTCTATCCCCCTCATGTTGAACGCCAAACAGGGAAGCAGCAACTACATGAACATAATATAAATGTGCATGTATACATTGTGTTTTTCATACATGTGTACTTCTTTTATTTCACATTTCACATTTTCACATTTTAATAAAGATGCGTAATTGAAACAGCATTGTCACGCACAAACAATTGAGCAACAAACCAGCTAAAATAATGTACACATTTACATATGAAAAGGACAGAAACATGTTTGGGAAAAGGATGGGAAATCAGTATCTGTACATGTAGGCTTACATACACATGTAGGCCTACATGTACAATGTAAGTATTGTGTCGATAGCAGACACATTTTTAATGAATGCTTAAAATATGAAATATTGTCCCCTAAATCTATAGCAATACCTGTAGGAATGATATCACATGTATATACAGTGCGTCCCAAAAAGAACTATACACTTTTGACAAGGCTACCAAATTAAAAATATATGATTATTGGGGATAAGGTTTAAAGCTCATATCCTCAACTATCATTATGACACAAAAAACTCTGAAAACAATGCATTCTTCAGTGAGCAATGACCACTTTTATGAAGGACACAAAAAATAGCCTGCGCAGGAATTCACTATTCATTTACATGTACCACCTGGGTATGGCATGCCAAGAAGGATTAAAAGAAATAATGGAATGAATCAGCTAACAGAGTAAAAGATATATCAAAAGTCGGTCCCCAAAAGTCAGAAATAAACAATCAATATTACATGTATGTAGTTTTTCACCGTTTTGTTTTCATACCATTGATTTTTGCAATGACTTCAGTTTATTTTTGTCTTTGTTAGCCAATTTATTCCATTATTACTTGAATCCTTCTTGGCATGCCATACCCAGGGGATAAATGAATAGCAAATTCCTGCGCAGGCTGTTTTTTGTGTCCTTCATAAAAGTGGGCATTGCTCACTGAAGAATGCGTTATTTTCATTTTTTTTTTGTTGAGAATATGAGCTTTATACATCTTACTTTTTCCCCTTGTAGCCAAGTAGCCTTGTCAAAAATTGTATAGGGCCGTGTGTTATAAGTTCACCGCCTATTGCGTTACTTGCCAATTTCACTACAAATGGCACTTTTTCACTTCAAAGACCTGTATCTCGAAAAGTATACACCCATATCAAAACTATACATTTTCGGAAAGGAAATTCCTCAATGAATCTAAATCTGCATTTAAAAATTAAACCAGGTGCAAGATAAAAAAGTTATTAGAAAAAAATTCAGGAAATTTAGATTTTTTTATTTTTCATTGTTTTTATCGTCAAGTCATCTATAATCACCCAAATATTAATAATATTATTATATTCTGGTAGAGAATAAGACCTTTCAAACAAGGTATAATTCATTATGGTTTACAATTTTAGAATGAAAAATATAACAATCTGAAATTTAGCCCTGAAAATATAGCTTTTTTTCAAATTCATGAGGGGGTTGGGTCCTGCCAAGTACTGTTGCATCATCAAACATATTGTTGAAGTGATATGATAGTATGAAGCAGTTTTTTAATAAAAGCTTCAATTTGGTGCCAAATTCACAATCATAGGCTAAAATTTGGCTGAGATATTGCAGTTTTCCCAATGGTACTACAATATCTCTAATTCCCAATGATTTTGTACAGGAGGCATTGCCTTTTTAGGTCAAATAACGTTTGTTCAGTCTTCCTGGGTACTATTGTAACATCAAACCTATTGTTCGGTGATTTCATGGTATAAAGCAGTTTATAAGCTTCAGTTTTGTACCACATTCACAGTCAAAAGCCAAAATTTGGCAGAGAAATTCAAGTTTTCCCCAAATCAACCACAAAATGTAAAATTTCCCATTGACTTTGTACAGGCGGCACCGCTTCCAGCACCACCCCTACTTTCCGAAACTTAAACCATTGTAACTCCACAAGAATGTTACCTAGAACAATGAAACTTCACAGGGAGCTAGCACAGTAACATAGCTTCAAAATGATATCAAATTTGTTACATAAACTTTCTTACTTTGGAAAATATTGACAAATTAATGCTGAAAAATAGCAAAAAACGTAACAGCACCACCCTATTTGGGTGGCGAGTTCATAACACACAACCATAGTTCTTTTTGGGACGCACTGTACAATGTAGATGATAAAAAACATTCATGCTACTGTACAGGTCGTGAGAGGCCAAACATTTCTGCTTTTAGGCAATTTTCTAAAAATTTGGGGTTTAGGACCCATAGGGGTCATGCATACAAATGTACATGTACAAGTAGCACGGATGTGTTTGACCGCAAATAAAAAGAACTGAAACAGCTGAAAAGAGCTTTTTTAAAAAGCTGAAATTGAAAGAGCTGCGATACTTTAGTAGCTCTAGGAAAGCTAAAATTTTAAAGCTGGAAGTTAAAACCTAAAAAAAGCTGAACTCTCACAACCCTGATGTACATGTGTAGTATACAGTATGTCCTACATGTAGGTTACAAAACCTCAAAATCATCAAATATTCTTTTGAAAACCCTTAATTTTGAATAAAACATAATATAGATGAACAATGTTTTATATGTACATGTACGTAGGCCTACATTATGGACATTTAGATGCCAATGTACATGTAGGCCTACATGTATGTACAGTATGATCTTTCCCAACTCACCTACATGTAGGCTTACATGTACATATACTTTTCCCATTCCTTATGTTTGTTTTTATTAGTAAATTTTCATTTTCCTGAGCTGCACTAACAATGCAGTACATGTTTTCTAGTCAGAGATGGACAGTATACATTACTGACTGAAAACATTTTTCCAACCTCTTCCCTTTCTTTTTTCACTTTCAACAGCAAAAATGGTGAGGATTTAGGATCACAGTTTTATTTCTTTCCCACGGTGCTTAGTTTCCCATGGATTTAAGGGGGTACTGTATTTGACCTACATTGTGAGTGAATTCAATGCACTCTCGGTTTTAATATTATATTATTGTATAAAACTTCAAGAAGAATTTTTGTTTTACTCTATATTTAGATATCCCACAAGCCGTGACAAAATGTTTCAGGGATGAGATATCCTGCCATTGCTTCATGAAATAGGAAATGTACACGTACAATGTATATTGCCTTCTTTATATAAATTGTAAAAAATTAGATGTTTGGTTTTGTCGTTAAATAAGAACTTATCATAAACATGTTCTTTTTATTCCCTGAGTAGAAGCTTTGTGCTTTAAAAATGACATTTGTTCAAGTAAATTTGTAACGTTTGGTTAAGATCCAGCTAGATGCAATATCTTCATAATTGTTTGTACTTACATGTACATGTAGACTTGAAAAAAAAAAAAAAAAAAAAAAACTATACAATCAAATACAATTGAGAATTGACAATTTACGCCATTTGTGTGACTATTTCTAAAACAAAAATAACTTCTGTACATATAAGCAATCTCCATCAGGCTGAAATATAAGGTTAATAAGTCTGATATCCCATTCACAATGGTTTTCAAAATTATCCCGGTGCTGTCGGGGTGCTATCGCAGTGTTATAGCGGAGCGAGGTTATCCCAGGATAGTTTATAGGGGTCCGAGCATTCACACTGAAAGCAACCCCATTCACAGTGGCCTCAAACACTGCTACAGTCGCGGGACTGTACTGCGACTGTACGCAGTGTTTGAGGCCACTGTGAAAGGGGTATGAGTCAACTTTAAAGTTTTAGAATAATTTCATTACAAAAGTGCTCTGTTCAAGGCTAAAAGTAGTTGATATTTTAAAAAAAAAATGTTCATAACAAAATCTCTTGAACATAATTACTGTCACACCAAAGGAATTTATGAAATTGGTATTAAAGAAAAGAGCAAAATAGGCATTTGACGTGACATTGGGCGGTCTGCCACATGCTGGCTTCGCACAGCCAAGTGGTAAAGTATAATGTATCCAGTGCCCGCGATTTGCATCAGATCTTTGTGATATCTTGCGCCCAGACTACTACTGATGAGATCTACTCCTAGTCTCAATTTGACCGACATGTTCCGATGTCTTGGCAATATTTTTAGAGTGTTGTTGAATTTGCGACATATTGCCGATTTGCAAAATTTGCGAAAATAAAACCTTCATGAAATATATGACGTATACAGTATACATGTACTAAGCTCATCCTTATTTTGCCTACAACTCAAGATGAGCTTTAATGCTAGGGTGTACATGTAGCTCATGTTAATTTGAGATAATAACGGAACAGTCGGTCAAATAGGGACTAAGACTAGACAGCTACATGTATCACGCAACCAGTCGCTGCACAACACACAAACACAGATCCGTTGCGAATTGCATGCACATGATTTACACATCTACTTACCACTTGGCTGTGCAAATCACGCACATGTATGCTTGACGGCCTGACGAGTAATCGGATTGATGCTTATTAAATAATTTTACTCTTTTCTCAGTCATTATGCAATTTTTTGCAAATTTCTTTGGTGTGTAGTATTTATTCACTATGCTTGAGATTCTGGTATGAACAAGAATGGAAATGGATGTTTGGATTGTTCTCATCATGACGACTATTGGCGAAATCGAGAAATTTGAATATATTTATATAAAAATATATATAAAATCCTTGCAAAAATTGATTTAAAACATGAACCTACATGTAATAAACCCTAGTAAACAAAAACAAAAATTGCAACCTTAAATTTCATACAAAATACATGTTAAGCCCAGAACTGTCCAGAGCAATTTTTTGGGGTGCTTTTAAAACTTTTTAAAGATTTTTTTTTTTTTTAGAGTCTTGGGAATTTTATCAAAAGACAAGATTTTGCAGGACGTAAAAGAATAAAATAAAATAAAAAAAACAGAGAGAAAGACTGTACATTGCACGTCGACAACATGCTCAACAAACCATTAACGAATAATGAAACTTACTGTGATATTTGCTTTGGTCCGTTGCCATATGGATGACAGTATTATAAGTCATCCCAGTAGCCCCGCCCATAAGGAGCGGATGATGACCCCGCGACATCATATGAAGGTCATCTGGCGTAAGATCCCCGGGCCCAGCAACGCCCATGGCACGCTGTGACAAGTTGAGAGCCTCATATTGTGCATGTTGATTCATGGTGTAGATGAGCGAGTTGCATAAAGTTGAATTGTTTGAAGGTTATTTAAAAGTCTTTGAGGTCAGTCGTACAAGTACAATGTAGCTTCAATTAGTTTGTTTCAAGTCTCCCTGTAGTGGCAAACTGGCTTTCATAGTTACTTCAACATAGGAAGGCTTCCTTTAATTGCTTAAAAGTTGCAGTGCAATCACATTCTTGGTTACAACTTCTAAAGTCTTGCTTCGACGTCAATCCAACTTTCATACAATAATATTTTTGGTGTTAGTCCCACCTTTAGTAATTTCTGTAGACTTTTATTGGCACAAAACCAACAAAATGTATGTTCGCTTCAAAATGTCATAGCTGAGTAATTTAAATAGTTCATTGCTTGATACTTGCATCAATCCAATAAGAGTAAAAAATGGAAGCTTCTTGGAAACAAATGGCACACTATTTGCTTATAAAAGATGAAAGATGAGTGACACGTACCACTTGAAATTAAGGAAGAGTGTCTATTAAGTACAGCTTTGTACGGTTACATGTATACATGTAAATCCATTGTCCCATAGAGGGTAAAAAGACAATCAGATCCAATTTCCTCCACAATGCAGCACAGGGTTACAGTTGTGGAAATTCTTAAACCATGTTGACTTGGAATGGTATTACAGTAGGTGCTGGGTAATGACGGAGGTCGCACATTTACTTTCAGTTTGCTGTAATCTCTATTTTTGCCATCCTCTTCTAATGCTCCAAAGTCCCTACATGTTTCCTGTTTTATCCTATGGGCCCATCTTGGATGTAGAACACCTGGAATTGCAATAAAAACAACAACAATATCAACAATAACATGGATACATTTAATGCATTTTAACAACTTGGAAGTATGTATTTACCACATTATGTAGCAAGTAAAACTTGTTCAAATAGACTTAATTTCAAATACTGAGATAATTTCAGTCTACAATGATGGATTCAGTTCATGGTAAGACCTACATCCCCCCACAAAAAAAATAATAATAAATCAGTGCTGACGTGTGATCGCCTTGTTATTTCATAGAATCAGAAATATCAATGTGCAAAAGAACTTGAGGGAGATTACCGAATGTATCTGGATTACACTTTAAATGTTGGATCTTCATATCCAAAAGAATCAGTTTATTCCTTAAAATACACTTTCAGCCATACATCTGTAGTTTTAGTCTTGTGGGTACTTTATAAATTATGGGCAATGCTACATGAACCATGTCTTCCCACCTGCTTAAATGCACAATCGTGAAATAATAAAACATACAATAGACATGGACAATTTTCAAACAGTAGGGAACCAGGATACAAGAAATTAGGAAAATAAACAGTTATTATCAGAATTTCCTAACTCAAAATTGCATTTTTCATGTCTAAAGACGGTCTGAGACTGCATGCAATGTTGTGTACGGACATCACATCCATTTTTGCAGCATCAAAACGGCGTGACTTTTTTTTAAATATAATTGTACATCAAATATTTTAGAACCCTAAATTTAATTGTATATGCAAAATCTGAAATTTATTCAACTTTTATTCCAACAGAAAACCGAAAGATAGTCTTTCATGAACCTATCCATTTTCAGTGATCCAAAACAATGATTTGTAAACGTTTAGAAGTCGAAAAAGGTGGCAAAACTAAAGTGTTTGCTGTTAAGTACCTTTCATAACACTTTAGTTCAAGAAAATATACAAATTTTCATGTAGATCTACCAATAAAATTGATGATATATATAATTATCTTGAATGTAGATCTAGAATCTATGTTTTTATCAATTTTTTTTTAAATGTACACTAATGTACATGTTGGTGAACAGGGCCCTGGTAACAAGTGTTCAAGAACATTTTTTTGAGATTTTTTTTTTTTTTTCAATTTATAGGACAAGGATAATTTTACAAATAATATTTTACTTTGTAAAAAATACATTGTCACAGAAACAGGTAAAATTTAAGGTCACAGTCAGACATAACCACTAGAGTAGAATCTAGGTCTACACAACAATGCAATCTGAATATAAGATTAAAACTGCAAAACTTAATAAAATATACTAGAGTCTATTTACAAACTCGGTGAGACTTTCTGGGCCTGCAGTAGCTAGGCACAGGGCCATGGCCCTTGGCCGTGATCGAGGGCAAGACCCAGCGAATCTGAACATAAACACGTTGGATATTATTAGCCAATTTAATTCATTCATTCACAGACACGACAGTTTTAGCGATTTCAACAACACAGCTGATGGACAACTAAGTTAAGGCCAAGGGGCAAATAAGTTTTGTATAGATCTACTTCAAGGCCAACATCAAGGTAGACCTCTAGATTCTAAATCAAGAACCAAACACAAAGTTCAACCACTATTCATTGACAGGCCTATTTTTGCCATTCATCTGCCTTTGGCAGCTGAATGTAGCTAGGGCTGAGCTGAGCGGCTGAACAAATCACATAGAATGCATGCAGTCCACAGCTAGCTCAGTGAAGGCTAAATTAGTAAAGCACGTTCACGAGAGTCGAGAGAATCACCCACCATTCACCGTACCGTATACCACCAGCAGGCACTCACTAGATCACTGGCCGCAGCATCACACCAGTGACAGTGTCATTACCAATCAAGAACTTCAACTTTCTCATACGAATCTCTCAAAATACACCACGATACTATTCTCTAACACACTCTACTACATCTACGATGAATATGGTAAATCATCATAATGATTAGCGCGGATTATTATATATTTACCACATCGAATCCTCTTTTGACCAAAAGTTTCTCAGCCACTCTTCGAGTTTTCTTCTTCCAGACATCCAAGTTCGCGTTTGGGCGAAATTTTCTCACCACTCGGCAGAAATTCCCACGATCAATTTGAGCAGATATTTCAAATTATGAAATTTTTTACAAATAAAAATATTTTGAATATCATATAGTATCAAAAAATTAATAATCTTTGTAAAAATAATATTTATATATCAATACGCATGGCAATTTAGAAGAAAAAGATATAAAATTGCCTAACGTGTGTGTAATTTCTGTCCAATTTACAAGTCGGCAACCGCTTGTTTCGTCCTGAAAAGCACACCGTGGGAACTTTGCATAGTTGATTATGAGCCGTGGGAATGGCTCTTCCCATCGAAACTCCCCTCCCCCTGGATTAGATAACGGGGTCAGACAAGGGCGAAGAGGCCTTTGTTCGCTGCCTTGCTATTGGCCCCGAACAATGCGCTCCGAGAGACCCCTGTTTTTCCCATGCAATACAGTCGAGTGTATCTCGGCTTACAATCTTTAACAAAACTACGCACTCTCATTCTAGTGTTGCAACCATTAAAGGCTTGATATTAGGATACGCTTTGGCCACACAACCCCACTGATTTGATAGAATCGCATTTTCTTTCAACAACATAGAAAAAGTTCATGGCATTGTTGACCTTGGCTCGATCAGAGGGGCCATGCAGAGCAAAAGGCAAATACCTAATTTGCATACAGATTTCCCAGGCAAGGCTGGTAGACGAGTCCATTAAATTTTAGGGGTAAATACATTTTTTTTACCCGAGAAAATAATTTTTCATTAAAAAAGCAATACCTTTGTATCTAAAAATATACGTTAATACTGTTTAGATATTCTATCATACTTTTTGTGGTATGGCTTTACTTATTATAATATATGTTGGAGCATATTCAATTATTACACCCCTCATTAACATATAGAAGAGTTACAATTGTGCTTCTCCCCCGATGAGGCACAAAGAAACTTTCGTATATTAGCACGGGCTGATCTATCTTGCACAGGGCCAGGGAGTGGAGTGGGATGATGGAACCGGTGGCGGCCTACCGGTGGTAGGTCGTACGTCTTTAAAGTCATAAACCTCGTATTTATTGTTGAATGATTTGAATCATATTAATTTTCCCTTTCTTTTTTCATCAACAATATTTTCACCCACTTCTAAAAGTGACCAACATTATCGCGGATATGGTGTTGTTTTCAGCGGCCTATGGATGGAGGGCGGGGCCGGGTCGAGAAAAGAAAGTAGGACTTAAAGGGAAGGTCTCACTGGACCCACTGGCGTAAATCCCGGGGGGATGGGGGGATACATCCCCCCCCCAGATTTTGAGGAGGGGGGGGGGATGGCCTGTACAAACATCCCCCCCCCCCCCCAAGTTTTCAAGAAAGAAATGAGGGGAAAAAAATACAATAGATAATTGTGTTAGTGGTTAAAATAGCACTTTCAATACTAAAAAAATGCTTCTTTTTTATTCCAAAAACCCAAAAATTTTCCTGCTCGGTCGCTATACGACCTCGCAATTAGTAACAAACAGTAACCATGGTACCTAAGTATAAAAAGGTTGGATCCAATGCCCTCGTTTGGGGACACTTAGGACATGTAGGAAAGGGTATTGTCGACAATAAAACTTCGGTCTCGCTGATACTAAATAGGATTTATACTGCCCAAATTTTCTCCAATTTTCAGCTTAAAAATTTCGGCTCGCATTACTTTTTCCATTACTAAAATGAACAGGAATCAGGGCATCCATTATGATTCTTAAACGCATACATTCAAAGACATTTTTTCTTCGTACCCCCTCCCTCTCTGAATACATTAAGGTCTATGCCTCTGATCTAAAGTTTCCCCCATTTCAGAAAAAGTGCCCTTTTTCCATCGAGACCCCCACTTTCAAATCCGTTATGCCGCCTCTAGTGTATGTTTTTTGTTTTGTCTTGTTTTGTTTTTTGTTGTTTTTTTTTTTTTTTCGCGCTCCTGGATACTATACAGGAACTTTAATGCACAAACATAATAAATTCCAGCCTAAAATTTTTGGCTCGCGCTTCGCGCTCGCTGATAGTAAATAGCAACCACAATGCACAAATATATCAAACCTTTATCTTAAAATTTTCGGATCGCGCTTCTCGCTCGCATTACTTTTTCAATTACTAAAATAACCATTAATAAAGGCAGCCATTGTGATTCCTAAAAGCATACATTCAAAGACAAATTTTCTTCGTATCCCCTCGCTCTCCGAATACATATCTCTTCAGATCTACGCCTCTGATCTAAAGTGTCCCCCTTTTCAGAAAAAGTGCCCTTTTTTATCGAGACCCCCATTTTCAAATCCGTTCCGCTGCCTCTATTATATATTTTTGTTTTTTGGTTGTTGTTTTTTTCGCGCTCGCTGATACTACACTGTTCGTCATAAAGGTGGAATATTTTTTTCTGGCTCAAGCGACATTATGTTGCTCCGCTATTAATTTCTTGAATGTGTTTGTTACCGCTTTCACTTTCATGGATCCTGGGTATATCTTGGACGTTCCCTCGATCAACCTTTCCCGGGTATTTTTCTTCAAAAAAGTTTGTCACCCCCAGAAGATGGCAATTTTTGTCATTTTTCTTATTTTGGGGGCCTTCTTTTGTTCACGCGACCCACGAAGGCCCCCTCAGTCCAACCCCAAGGAAACACGTCTGAGGTGGAGACTTGTTATTGTTCTTTAAATTAAATCTAGATTTATAGTTACAGGCTCGACTCTTTTGTCTAGGGGAGGGGTCAAAATTTATTTTGAATGGGGTTCAACATTCATTTTATTCATTTTTACACCATGGAAATTTCTATCTTCCCTAAATTGTATTGTAAAATCTCAACCAAACATAAATCAAAATAAAATATTATCAATAATGACTATTTACAGCCTTGTCATCAAGGCTAAACAAAATTTAAGGGGAAAATGATGATATTTAAGGGTCAAAGGTGGTTTTTCATTTTTTTTTTTTTTTTTCAGCATAAAGATGGAATAAAACATTTCGAATTTTCACCAATTTCGTTTTTTTTACTTCAACCCCTTCCCTAGACAAGAGACCTTAGCCTGTCCCCAGAAATATAAACCCCTCAAAAAATGTCTTGTAATTCAACTTTGAGTCCTGGCTCGTATCTTTTTTGTTAATTGTCTATAATTCATTAATTTTATACCATTGGAAAGTTCATTTATTCCTCTTTACACTGATACCCCATTTTGTAAAGGTTGTGCAATGCTTGAATGCACAGTATTCCCGAATACAAATCAAAGTCAGAAGTGGAAAGTTGCCAAATGAATGGCTATTGTTGAAAGGCAGAGTTTCTATTGAGTATCATTAAATGGGTCATGCATTATTCCTCAATGTTTTCACTTATTGTTTGATGTAAGCAATAGCCATTCATTTGGCAACTTTCCTTTTCTGACTTTCATTCGAGTTTGCGAGTACTGTGCATTCAAGCATAACATAACCATCACAAATGGGGTATCAATGTGACAAGGAATAAATCAACTTTCCAATGATATCAAATTTAACCATCATAAACAATCAAATAAAAAGATATGAGGGCTCAAAGTTGAATTGCAAGACATTTTTGAGGGGTTTAGATCTAACTTAAAGAACAATATAAAACAATACACCTCAGTCGTGTTTCCTGGGGATAGGACTGAGGGGGGCTTGATCGGCCGGGAAAACAAAAAGGGGCCCCAAAATGAGAAAAAATGACAAAAATGGGCATCACGGGGGTTGACAAAACTTTTTGGGAAAAAGGTCTACGTGAAGGGTTGGGAGAATGTCCAAGATATAGCCAGGATCCCAAAAAGTAAAAGCGGGGACAAACATATTTAAGAAATTAAAGTCAGAGCAAAATCACGTCGCTATAGCGGCAAAAAAATATTGCACCTTTATGACGGACAGTGTATTTAGGACCTTTAATGCACAAACACATCCAATTTCAGCTTAAAATTTTCGGCTCCCTGATACTAAATGGGAAGTATACAGTCTGTGTCAAATAAAATGGTACAAGTGGAAAACATTTTTTTATAGTAAGAAGATTAATCACAACCTGGTATTGTTTAGTACTTTCATAAAGTAGGAAAATCAAACTTTCTTCTGCAATTTTTTTCATCACATTTAGTGCAATGTTTTTGGAGATAGGACTAATTTTCTACATTCAAGAAAAATCCTTTTTTCGCACGCCGTCCCATGCCTTTGTGTGTGATTTCGCATAATGACCGTGAATTCAGCGTTCCAGAACAATAGAAGTGCGTAATTTCGATTTGTTCCTTGTCGCACAAAACTTAGCATAACTTTTGTTTTACGAAAGCAAATTATACAGGACAAAGCGCATCAGCAAGAAAAATTTTTCGGCTTTAATTTGGTACCACAAACACACATTATATGAAAAGATTTCACACCTAAATTATTTTTCCCCGACTGTACCATTTTTTTTTTACACAGACTGTAGTGCACAAATATCTCAAACTTTTAGCTTAAAATTTTCGGCTCGAGCTTCGCGCTCGCATTATTTATTCCATTACTAAAATGAACAGTAGTCAAGGCAGCAGAAGCTAAAAGAATAAATTCAAAGACAAATTCTATTTGCACATATAGCTCCGATCGTCTCATCTCGCTTCTCCCCACGATCGCGATTGTATAGAGGAATGACGTCATTGCTCACAGGCTAACGATGACGTCATGGTTATTCCATTGTGTCACAAGGTGCAAATTCTGTGGTATTAATTCTTTGCTTATTATACCAACTAATAAATAACGCACTTAAAGGAGGAGTCCGGGCTGAAATCAAAAAGTTTTGTAAAGTAAAGTAAAATTTTACAAGCACAACACAGAAAATTTCATCAAAATCGGATGAAAAATAACAAAGTTATGCATTTTTTAGGTATTGAATTTTTTTCGTCAAACAGATCTGGCAGGTCTCATGAACAGGTCTCATGAATATTTGAATATTCTAATGAGCAAACTGATGATGTCACAGTCCCTCTACTTCTTGTATATTTTATTATATGAAATCTTATTTATCTCATTTTTTCATACATTGCGTATACAGAAAATATATCACTCATACTGAAATATGTAAAAGCACTTGTGACCTTAAACATTCCACAAGGATTAATCCCTGTTTTTATGTCCTTGGGGCAGAAAATCTTGATAATTGGTATTTCATACAATAAAATACAAAGAAAGTAGGGGGACTGTGACATCATCAGGTTGCCAATTTGAGAACTGTTTCCTTTAAAAATTCAAAACCTAAGAAAATTCATAACTTTGTTATTTCTTATCCGATTTTGATGAAATTTTCAGCGTTGTGCTTTTTAGATTTTACTTAATTTTTGTAATAATGCAAACTCCAGCCCAGAGTAGTTCTTTAATGGATTTTAAATATTTTATATGTCTTTAAAAATCATGAAAACAGTGTGCTGTTGTCAAATATTTTGGTTAAATGACTTAAAAGTTAAAAGTACAGTCTAAAACACCCCTCTGTGAATAATCGATTAGTCCAGCTTATGAATATTTATTAGGGTTTGTTTTTTTCACTCCAATACTTTCTCTGGCCAAGGTACTGCAACATTAGATATTGCTATAATCGACCAATCAGAACTGATCTATACATGTTTGGGCGTGTCACTGTATAATCTTCCCGACTTATAAGTGACCTCTTGCCTTGTAGAACGGCGTTTAAAGTCAGACATATTCTACACGTATTATGAATGCATTGCACTTTTGGTGAGCGTTTTTGCTCAGGGTACGGTGGGGCAACTTGAATTCCGAATAGGACACTTGGGTTACAATGAAAGGTCATATATAACTGCATGTCGAGAATACATCTTCTAAGCGTATAAACAAAAAATGTATTTTTAATGATTATTTCCCCCAAACCGCATAGCATAATACGTTGTGATGTGTGACTCGGACGCTAGAGGGCGCTGCCTAGTGAGACAAAACGGAGCTATATGCCCCCTTCTTCTCAAATCCGTCCCGCCACCACTGCTATATGGGTATTAAAAACGTTCTTTGTGTCACTAGATCGCATACTGTAATATGCTTTTCAGACTGCAGTTAAAATCCTTAACCCCAGGAAATAGGTAGGGCTAAGGGGGGGGGGGGGGGGGGGGGGGGGGCCTTAGTACCACCTATTTCCTGGGGTTAAGCTTAGCACGCTTCGGTTTCAGACTGCGTTTTACCAAAGTAGGCTAGCACGGTAAATAGTACGGTACTATCTGGCCCTGCTAAAAAGCAGGGTTAGCCGGGTAATTGCGGAGTTAGCCGGGCAATTGCGGTGCTAAGAGTTGCAGTCTGAAACCAAACCGTGCTAAGGAAAAGCGGGGCTATAAGCATTAGCCAATCAATGAAAATGTGGTCATGAATATGCATAATTATTCGTAAACTTGATAACACAAGAAAAGAGAAAAACAATGAACAACATAAGGAAAAAGAAAAAAAAAACAATGAATAACATAAGGAAAAAGAGAAAAACAATGAATAACATAAAGAAAAAGAGAAAAACATAGAATAACATAAGGAAAAAGAGAAAAACAATAAATAAGATAAGGAAAAGAGAAGAGCAATGAATAACATAAGGAAAGAAAGAAAAACAAAGAATAACATAAGGGAAAAGAGGAAAATGATAAATTAAAACAATAAATAACATAAGGAAAAAGAGAAAAACAATGAATAACATATGGAAAAAGGGGAAAACAATGAATAACAAGGAAAAAGACAAAAACAATGAATAACATAAGGGAAGATAGAAAAACAAGGAATAACGTAAGGACAAAGAGAAAAAACAATAAATAGCATAAGGAAAAAGAGAAAAACAATGAATAACAAAAGGAGAGATAGAAAACATAGAATAACATAAGGAAAGAGAGAAAAACAATGAAGAACGTGAAGAAAGAGAGTGAAATCATTAATATTCATGATCCAGCAAATAGTCTGGGGTTAAGGAATACCCAGTGTGAAAAGCATTTTATTTCTTAACCCCGGCTAAGCAAATAGTATGGGGTTAAGAAACACAGTCTGAAAGCAAAAAAAGATAGTACGGGGTTAAGGATAGTATGGGGTTAAGGATAGTACGGGGTTAAGAAATAGCAGTCTGAAAAGGGTATAAGTTGGCAAATTATTTCGCTCATCCCCCCCCCCCCCCCACTCCTCGACACGGGTTTACGCCGCTGTCTGGACCCAAAATAAGTTGCCTTTATTTGAAGCAGAAAAATTAGAAAAACAGATTAAAACAAGTTTGAAGAAAATCCGAGGGGGGTAGGTGTTGAATTTTTTTTCGGCCTTCGATCAACAAAAAGGTCATATATCAGCTACAGGGGTAGGTTTCACAAGTCAATCGGCTCAAATCATGTATATATATATTTTTTTTTTTTACTTTGTTTTTCCTTCTTTTTTTATTTCTTTTACTTTTTGCTCCATTTGGCCGCCCCCTAAGGTCAATTTAGCGCCCCTTTTAGGTCATTTTGGCGCCCTTTCGGGCGCCCACCCGGGGGGCCCGGGCCCGTAAAGCCCCCCCCCCCCCCCCCAGAATACGCGCATGCTATATAGGGCACAACTTTCCATGCACTTTCTATATTGTTTTTCTGATAAATGTTCACTTTATTTGTTAAGAAATTGTTGTTTCCTCATAACTTTGATATATTGATGGTAGTAGGCCTAGGCCTATATGTTATTTGCATCATGTATTTTCATAAAATAAGAATTATAATGACATTTCAAAAGAAAAGTGATATTTTTCATGAAATTCAACATTCATGAATATCTTTTCTATAGGCCTACTGAAAACCTACTTAAATTACTTTGTTTTTTGCCTTTCTAGATGGGTTACTGATTTTACAATATATAGATGCAATATCATATTGCCATCAATATATCTTGGCCAAAGTTATGAGGAAAAACAGTTTCTTAAAAAATAAAGTGAAATTTATCATAAAACGATAAAAAAAAATGCAAGGAAAGTTGCTCCCTGTGGCATCACAGCTTTGTGACAGTGTTGCCAATTTGTTTATAGCGAATCAATTTTTTGTGCATCGTAAAGATATTCATAATTTTCTTATTACTAGTCCGATTTTCTTCAAACTTTTTCATTCTGTTTTTCTATTTTTTTTTTTTTTTTTTTTTTTTTTAAATAAAAGCAACTTATTTTCCGCGTCCAGACCTTCCCTTTAAAAATACTCAAAACCAATATGTCACAAAATGTGTTGCAGTTTTGCCCAAATTTTCCCTGTCCTCCCTTTTCTTCCCGGACGGACACCCCCTCCCAATTTTCAACTGCTGAAAGGAAGCAGCGATCGATCGATCTACCTAGATTCATTAATTTTGTAATCAACATAATGCATTATAATACACGAGCTTTCTAATCTATTGCCACAAAATGCCACCAGTGCCCACTTTTTAGTAGTCCGATCGATAAACAGACAACAGAACAAACAAAAACTGTATTTTAAGCATATTAGCCTAAAGTAACAGAACCATTATCAAGTAAGTTCAGTAACGTTATTCTGAGTTGATGGAAAAATATACACTATGAAAGAGATACGAAACTTGTATAAGAATTTATTTTTAAACAAAAGTCAAAATGAAAGTAAAAAAGGCCTACCAACTTGAAGATCAAAATATTTTCAAAAAAGAAAATCATTGTGGATTGGGAAATGAAATAAATAGAATTATAATTTATTGCCTAAAACTATTCCATCATAAAATTCGGGAAATTAGCTAGACCAAGTGGCAGTGTAAAATGCAATGAGCCAAAAATAATGATGACAAAATAATACACTGTTAGAAAATTTCTTCTTCAAAAAACAGAAAAGTTCCTGCAGCAGAGCTTCGAGAACGTTTGTAATCTTACTGGACAATTTGCAGTAAAATTACAGAAAATTGGTATATGGGGTTTAAAAACATATTCTTTCCGTCGACCTTCACAAAAAAAAATAAATAAATGAATAAAAAATGGCTCTGATCCACGACTTTTAGTAAAATTGTGTTGCCCCCTGTTGAGGGGGTGGCAGACATGTTCTGCCGAAATTTCATACACACCCCAAAAGTATGTTATAACCTGCAAAGGAGTTAAAATTGCTGCAGTGTTTAATTAATAAATTCCGCGCCTGATGGACGTTGTAACGTATTATGAAAAAAAGAAAATGAGAGGCCCCTACATTCGCCTGTATGACGATTGAAGTCAGTTGTCCTGAAGGTTCGTTTGTAAGAACACGCAATTTCCTATATAGGCACCATCTGAGTGTTCGTTTTCCCAAAATGAAATAAGGTTCGTTTGTCCAAACATATTTTGATGCAATAGTCCGAAGGTTAATTGTTCCGAAGAAAAAAAAAAGGATTCGTAATAGTCCGATTTTTTTATTTTTTTTATTTTTTTATTTTTATTTATTTATTTATTTATTTTTAACTTATTATTAATCAATTCGTTTGTGCGACAATTTCTGGGTCTGAAAATGAAAATAGGTTTCGTAAGTCCGAAAAGAAAGGAGAGTTCATAAGTTTCATAATTATATGAATTATAAGTTTTGGGACCTTTTTAGGAACTTAGGCTACAAACCCTATTTCTTTTTCAGACCAATGAACCTTTGGAACAAATATCAACAGGGAACATCCCTCTCATAAAAAATTTAAAAATGAATTTAAAAAAAACACTATATTCTATCCAATAAAAAAAAAAAAAAAACATTAATTTACAATTTGGCACCTAACTTATATTTTCCGGCGTCCGATTTATTTATATGACCGCGTCTACCTATAAAAGTTACAATAAACTATTTTTAAAATATATATATTTTGGATTTTTATATTCCTCAAACAGAATTATTGTTTACTTTTTTGGTGAGTATGTTTTAGGCTTATGCCAGAGGAATGGCTAGCTGATAAATTCTTGTATAATTTATATGTTTCTGATACTTTGGTAACATAATTGATCTCACTATAAAATTTCGTTATTCGTAATACCTGAATGTTCAACATACTTTGGAAAACAAAATGCTGGTTATGTAGATAAAATAAATGAATAAAACAAAATGAATACACAATATATATATTTTTTCATTCCTTTTATTATATTTCCATCCAATTGAGGATAGAGCCATGCTCTTATTTCAAGGTAAAATGAATGTATGATATTGGTAAGGCTCTGAATTAGTAGGACTATAATGTATTTAACTCGAGCTGGCGCTCGTCTCATTTGCAGCAAGCAGCATATTAATAGCATACCACACGGGCAGGCCTGTAACACAGCTTTACAAAAAATAATAACAAATTGACACATTATTCTAGCTAAATCTGTTTCATGATTAAGATAATTGTCTGAATACAACTCTATTCAAGTGAATGATTGAAGCAATGTTGATAAATCACCTATTGAAAATATTAGCTGTAAATTATCGCACAACACGGTATGTATTATTAGACTATTAACCATCAGAGTCCGTATATTACAGGAAGAGGGGTGGGGCTTATACATCAGTTTTGATCGCTACCAATGCACAGGT
Organism: Paracentrotus lividus; assembly: GCA_940671915.1. Taxonomy (NCBI): domain Eukaryota; kingdom Metazoa; phylum Echinodermata; class Echinoidea; order Camarodonta; family Echinidae; genus Paracentrotus; species Paracentrotus lividus. The sequence continues at coordinate 25,675,647 of CALNVZ010003433.1, forward strand.
GTATTATAGGGGTGGGGAAGTCACGAACGATAGCGAAAGGGGAGCGGTGCATACCCGAAAGATTACGTACATGCTTGCATAGTGTAGGCTGTAAACTCCTCTACAAAATTAGCGACGGGGAGAGCTGTAAAAAACTACAATCATTTTGGCATTCTGGTTGGAATATTCAGAAGTCCATAATCTCTACACGATTCTAAGGAATATTTCTCCCATTTTGACTGCTAGAGGGATCTGTCATGCCGGTTTTTCATACAAAGACGATTGAAGCGATTTTGGATCCTGTCGCTCAGCAGGTAAAGTCATTGCATGAGTCATCGGGTGCTTAGCAGCTTTGTGCGCCGGGTCTCTCCCGTGCAAAGCAAGGCGTAGTGTATGCTTGGACCGGTAGCTTTCAGATATAGATATATGCCTGTTTGTAAACCACATATACTTTATTTAGTTGTTCAATTTGACTGAAAGTGACGTCAAAATTCTCGCAATAGCAACATGCGTTTCCATTAATTTTCCATTGACCCAGTTTAATTTGGAACGATTTAAAATAGGCGAAATGATAATACAATAGAGTCTAGATATAGTTATAGATATGATATTGAGAATTTTTTTTTCTATTTCAATATTATGTACAGTTTTAAAAAGTGTTTAGATTTTAAACGTCGATGGCTATTCACTACTAATTTTTTTGTTTATCAACCAAAGAACAATTTTCATAAATATAATATTGATTTTTTTTTAAATACGAGAACAATATAGCTTCAAAAGGAAAACAGTTCTTTGCTCATTTTTTTAATATGATATATTTCTGGTCAGTTTCCTTCGTTGTTCAAATTTATATTTAAAAAGCTGTATCACTTGACGGTGATCCCTCGCATTTACTCTAAGTTGATTTCTATCCTTCGGGTTTTGGCAGGTTTCAAAAGCTTCTGACCACCCGAGCATTGAAGAGTTAACGGGTTTCAGGGACGGATCCATCATGGGTTGACTATGTCTATAGCTCAGCTGGTAGAGCACCTTACTCCATGTACATTGTAGTAACCAGGAGGTCTTTGGTTCGAATCCCTATGGTACCCCATTTTCTTTTCTCATTTTTTCATATTAAACCTTGAAAAGAACACATATTTCAGGATCATTGGAAATTGTGTAAATTAAAAAGGGCAAACTGGGCATTATATGGTGTGATTTAACAAAAATATTTTCATGCTTTTGTTTGAATGGGTCTTGTGACCCCGTTCATTGACACCAGCGAGTAGGGTAACAGTGTACCACTACCTTCTGGTGAAGGGATCTTACTCCTCAGGTGATGCATTCCAAAGATTTAGGAAGAGAAAGATGAGAGCTTGATCAATGGGAGTAGATCCTGTTGTGGTTGTGGGTCGGTTCAAAACCACATGGTGAATTCATATCAAATATAGATGGATGGTGTGCTATACAGCTAAAGTGTTGGTTCTGTGAAAACGCTATATATGCAAATCATCTGAAGTCTGAGAAAACAATATTTAACTTGGAAAGAAATGACTTCACTCCCCCTCAAAAAAACCCCCAAAAAGCAAAAACAAAACAAAAACAAAACAAACGCCTTTATACCTAACAACCAACATGAGTGAAATGTAAGTAGCCCTACTTTAAAATACACATAATCAAAAGTTCGGAAGAAAAACAAGCTACCCAAATAACAGATAAAATGAGATCAAATATACACCACACTCAAACAGCCAAAATTGAAGAAAAAAAATATTCAGGATCACAGATTAAAAACCACAGGAAAAAGGAGAAGGTAATAAATATTACCTTAAGTATGTGTTTGTTTAAACTTCAGTCAAATGTTTCAACAATAATAGTATAATTCTCAAATGTACAATGTAGGCTGGAGATGGAAGCACAAGTGGAGTACATGTTTCAGTTCATGAAACCCAATAGTTCATGTGGCATGGCTGGAGTTTAACTACGGTATATTATTAATACGAACCTGGTTTCCAACATATATATTGTAGTCAGGGCTTTGTAATTTAATATAGGCACAGAAATTTATTACTGGCATACAAACTCTTTGTGAATTATACAGCTTCATAAATAGTCACAATCCGGGATGCTCTTTATGAAAATAAAATGAAATTAAATCTTCCTTTTTTTCCCCTCTCAGTAAATCTGGTAATTTTCAATCATCACTGTATTTGTTTTGGTCTTTATCCATACTATTTGTATTTACATTGCATGTGCTAAAGGCCAAATGCAATATGATCTAATTCCGAATTTAGATAACGGTTGGCTTTGTACATTAAAGTGTTAATTGGTAGCGAATATATGCAAGAGCGCTACATATTTGGCTAATAAGTTATGACAGGTTATGATTTGGGGAGTGCTTTGGGTGTAACGGACCTGTGTCCAGCACAAGAAGCCAGTGCCAATAAAAAAGTCTATTTTGTTTGTTAGTTCAATGTCTTCCAAATGTCCTCTTTATTCCATCAACACATTTATTTTTCCTGTAATTCAGTCTGGATGGCTTCTGAAATGATCCTTGTATTTCCTGTAATCATATCTTTCCTGTGCCTTTCTCAGTGATGATGTGATCTATTATTTCCTGTGCATGTTTGATCAAGAATGAGAGGTGGAATGAAACAGAAGAGTTCCATTGCAAAATGAGCTAAATAACATTTTCCTGTTGAGGCCAAGTAGAAATAATGCCATTTTCATCTCAAATAATAGTGTGCAAGGATTTGGTATTTTTCATTCAATAATAGAATAAGAATTTTTATGATTTTCTTTTATATTATATCTTCAATCCACAGTAGGCCTACACTTATCTGCAATTGGCAAAAATGGATATCATCCTTTTTGCGAAGAAACACTTGAAATGTTGGCACACATTTTCGATCAATTACCATGGAATGTAGACAGTGTATTACTTTTTGAATGTACATGTAAGCATTTTAAATGTATGATCTTTTTAATAGTTAGATTTTTCTCAATATAAGTCATTTATTATAGCTGAACTACATGTACATTGTAGTGTCTTGGTTTATAAATGCCTTCAGACGTGATAGTAGCCCCCTGAAAACAAAATGCTTCTTTTTTTTTTGCCTTTCACGAGTCAACTTTGACAGTTTACATTTTCCCTTAAGTTTGATTTGCTTTCCAAATGAACTACAAATGTATGCTTACATGACAAAGGCCTAGACTGATTGATTGTAATTGTAATCCTCTACACACACTGAAAGCCTAGAAAGGTAAAAGGGCAAATATTGAGAAAAGATAAAACAACATCAACATACATGTAGGTCTACACAACACACAAGTATAATACATTAATTTATGTAGTCTTACTACTAGACAAATCGAGATATTGGGGCCCTACCATATCTTTCGCCTTACATGTACATAAACATGTTGACCTGGAATATAGTTTTGATTCATAAGATTCATGATATCAATTATATTGGTCATTTATGAAAGAATCCAACTCAAAGAAAGGAAAGTGACCATTGCACACATTTTTACATATGTAGGGCCTATATATGTACTTGTTTGAATCTTCGTGAAAAAAAAATGAGTTTGACCGTTATGGCGGATGTATGTAGCATCCTCTATTGGTAATGATATACATACATTTCATACATTTTCATCAAAACCAGCATTCCGAACAAAATTTTATTTCATACAAAATAGCCTAGATATAGCCTACAACTTTAGATATTATCCTGAAATTTTTCCTCCCATCCCATCCATGCCTTCAAAGTTGTTTTAGAATTAGAATATAGCTTGAATAAACTTGAACTTGAACAGTTGTCATTTGTCATTTGCTGTACCCTGACCTTTGACATTTTTATTAATTACAAAATATTTTGCCCATTTATAGTGATTTCTAAATACCATTTTCAAGAGACATACATGTTTTATCATAATCTTCCATTCTCCATGTATCTGAAAATGCCAACTTAAAATATTTATATTCCAAAAATATACGCCAGCATTAAACACATTGTTTTATAGTTTGTCTAAAGGCCCTAGGCATTGAATACATTGTACCAACCACATTGTTGTTGCTATATGTGATGTAACCCTCTTGCTAATTACAAATTAAGTTAAAGAAATAGCCTGAATATAGGGTTATTTATTGTGCTCCTCTTATCTAATTCTAATATATCATTTAGGTTTAAAAATATATGTATAAATTTGTAAAGAAAGAGATTATAGCCCTGGATCTCATTTAGCCACATAAATTCAGGATTTACACTCTCACATGCCACATTCCTTCGCATTCTTTAAGTTTGACCTTAAATGACCTCAAATCAATTTCAGTCTGGAGCTACACTAGTCTTTACCCAGAACCCTTTAAAAAAATTCCTGAACATGCTGATTCTCTCTTTGATTAGTCTACAAGCACAGACTTTAGTTCGACATTTAGACTATTGTAGCTTTCAAATGCCCAGTTACATGTACAAAATATTACATGGCTAATTGTAGTCTCGTTTATAAGACTCTACTTGACATGATGTGACTGGCATGGGTATGTGCCTTTAAAATTCTGGAACAACAACTCATATGAAGTCTGAAATAAGAGACTAGAATACTTACTTGCCCAAGGCAAGCCAGTAAAGCCAGAATATACATTTGTGGAATTCCAAAATATATATTTGAGCTGACAAGAGTTATTTTGAATTTCTTAAAGGAGATATATGATTATGAAAGGAACCTCCAGTATGACTTATGTACATCTACATGTAGGCCTACATGTAGTAAGAAAGAGCTGTAACTTGTTCTTACAGATTTCTGCTTTTATCAAAATCCATGAAGACATAAATTTCCCCAGTACTTAAGTCCATTCCACTTCAATCCTCTCAGATGTATTAAAATGCAATTGTTTATAACTTAATTTAGTGTGCTGGATAAAAAATAATAAAAGGGTCGACTCTAAATTGTTGCAGTAACACTACAGATATGGTAGTCTGAATTTCTGATTATCTAGGCCTATTCCATTTGTTCAACAGTTTGTTAGGGGAGGGGTGGCTTCCTAAACAAAAGGAAAAAAAAAATCGACATTAAAATGTGAAATATTGTGTTTACCGGCTAATGTAATTTCTGGTAATTGCCATAACTTTTTAATGATGTATAATTATGTAGACCTAACATACTGCATGCTAATGTCCCCTGGCCCTTTAAATGTTAGATATGGGATATAAATATTTTTGCAGTAAAAAGAGAATTAGCATAAAAATAATCAAAAAGTAGGCCTATAGTCTACCTTTGTCCACAGTCTGTTGAGGCATGCATAAATTTTTTGGTGTAATTTTTTTGTGAGTTTTCGTGTAATTGTCTGAAAGAATTAATATCATCATAACATACAGTTATAATGGTATTTTGATCTCAGTTTTCAAGGGATATTTGTTTTATCACTTCCAAATATATAATCAAACTTATAACTTTTATATTAAATAATTACTAAAATTACACCCTAGCTTTAAGAGCAGATGAGGGAAAACTTAGCTCTGTATTAGCCTAATAGTCATAACTTTATCATTATGTACATATCATCATATTTCTCTAACTTTCACTGATATGTTTTTCTGATTATTTTCCTCGCAAATGATTCAATTTGATACTCGCAAGTCATTCCCCTTAAAACTAACAGACATACATGTACATGTACATCACTGTACCTTTAATACCATGATATTTGAAGGGCAGATGTGGGAGGGTATATCCCATAGAAGCTGTTATTGCCATTAGCATTGTATGTCAGTGTGTCATCCTCCAACAAAATTGGAAACTATATCTAGTCTTGGTTTGATAGACCTATTTGTGCTCAAAAGTGGAATTCCACTATATTTTCCTCAATTGGTTACCCTATTTCCTCAATTATTTTCCTTAATTTTTTGCCCTTATATTTGAAGGGTACGATGTGTAGAAGCTTAGATTGCTACTAGTATTGTATGTAATTGTGTAATCTTTGTAAAATTACAAACTATACACAGTTTTGGTCTCAATTGGCCTGTTTGATCTCTTTTCGAAAAAGAGCAAAATTTCACCCGTTTTCCAGTCTTTGAGATTTGTTGTGGTTTTAGTGGACAAGTCATGGACTACAGCTGGAAGCATAGTTCAGTTCCAGGCCACTTCACCAACATTTTTTTGAAAGATATTTATTTGCAATGATCAATCCAGGTGAGAAATTTACAAACTTGTGCCTGTTAGGATTGAGTCCTGTTTGTAAAGACATTACACAATCACAAAAGAAGAAATTGTCACCATCTTGGTACAGCTTCATTTTGTTGCCAATTAAAAGGAAACACCGATTTATGCAGCCATGACATGAGCATTGAACGTTTGAGTTGTTAAAGGTCTCCTTGGCTATGGTTTGACCATTGTAAAGATGATTTGCTGTTAGTTACTCTAAATACAAGAGGGGACAGCTGCCTCAATTACTGAATGGTTTTATCATGACTGGGAGGTACATGTAGATGGTACAGGGGATTTTAAAGGTACTTACAATATATGTACATGTCACATAATTGTACATTTCATACTCCCAACTTTGAAAAATCATTACTGGGTAGGTGGTGTGTGCTAGGAATTCCACTAAAAGCATTATTCTTCCACCCAAATCCATAGAATCGGCAAATATTAAATTACGCAGTGCATCTCAAGGGAGGAATCCCCTTTGGTAGCCACTGAAAATGTAAGAAAATCTTCTCCTTTTCTTCCTCATTTTCTCCTTAATTCTTTAACCTGTTCTCTTCTTAACCTCATCACCGTATTCGAATCCACCATGCAAGCATCGACCTTCAAACACCGTTCTCTTTTTCTTTTTCATTGTATTGTAATCATTTTCTTCTTTTTGTTGGACTGCTCTGACTCATTCAATCCTGAAGATTCTTGCAGAGGAATTTGGATGAGTGTAAATTATAGATAAGTGCTTCATCATATTCAAAGTGCAAGTGAAACGGGTACAGCCCACAAGACCGACACCCACGAGACCGACGGCCCACGAGACCGACGACCCACGAGTCCGACTGTAAAGTAAATAGGCAACGAAGATCGCACTTAAAAACAATTTAGGCCCACGAGACCGACAGCCCACTAGACCGACACTAGATCAATCAGGCCCACGAGACCGACACTACAATGATATGACCCAGAGACAGAAAATTGTAATTGAGGCCCACGACACCACGGTAGACAAAACAGCCCACGAGACCGACATTACATGAAGTATACCCACGAGTCAGAAAAGGGCCGTCTAAAAGGCGAGAAAGGGGTGGAAGAGGAAAGAGGGACATGGCAAATCAAAAAGAAGATATTTTAATTAAACAACGTGAGCGAGAGCTGATTTCTTTTTTAAATATCACCTTGAAACTATACATTTTAAAACTCTATGTTCATAAAGAAGATACTTCATTAAACATACATTGAAGGCCTTTGTTATGGTCTTTTAGAACCCAATTGGGCCTATTTCGCGTTTCTTATTGTATATTATAATATAATTGGGCGAAAATTCTACAAGCATCGCCCTTATTCACTTCCCTTTCTTTCTTTTTCTCCTTTTTTTAGGGGGGGGTCCGGGCCCGCCGGGGCACCTTGCTCAGCGCCGGGGGGGGGGGTCATTACAACCTCCTGCTACGTACCTGCCTCATTATGGTTCTTTGCTTCTAGTCTCTGTTGCCCTTCCCCACCCTTTTTTATTTACTTCCCCTTGTAATTTCTCTCCCTCCCCTCTTTTCCCCAACTTTTGGTTTGTAGACGTCACTTTGTTGCCTACCCGAAAAGGGGGCGGGGGGGGGGTGGGCATGGCCTCGTGCCCCGAAGATATCCCTGGATATTCGTTTGTGTCGTTTTCATGGGTCTAATTGAAGAAACGTCTGACTTGTGGGTATACTTCATACAACGTCGGTCTCGTGGGCTGTTTTGTTCTACCGTCGGTGTCATGGCCCTATTTGCGAATTTTCTGTCTCGTGGGTCAGTTTTTGTGGTGTCGGTCTCGTGGGCCTGTTGTTCTAGTTGTCGGTCTAATGGGCCTTTATTTTGCCCTAGCGTCGGTCTAATAGGCCTTTTTTGTCTAGTGTCGGACTAATGGGCCGTCGGTCTCGTGGGTGTCGGTCTTGTGGGATGACCCCAGTGAAACTTGTCATGCAGTGTCACTGAGCAATCTAAAATTTGGGTCAGTAAACATTGCACAGTCACCAACGGGGCATCCCCATGCACCTCCCATGTACATGTAGGCCTACATGTAGCCTACATCAATGAAGAGTTGAAGAGCAACGTTCATCTTGAAGTGGGGATTAGAGGTCCGCACTGCCTACATGAATAAATATATTTGCATCCTTCTTCTTTTCAACATGCGGTAAATGCATATATGCATATCTGAAGATGGATGCATCATAGATGTCTGAGCAATGTCTTTTTTAAAGGCTTAAAGCCATAGGTCCTAGCTTTTGGTTGCTTACTTGGAAACCTTAAAAGCAGTCTGACATATAAGCCTATAAATTAGGACTTGATAAAGTCATAGGTCCCTTTATTTAACACAAATTCAAATTTTTCTCAGCAGTCAGGTAAAGAAATAAATAAAAAAATGTGTTAAAATTTATCAATGAATCATCCTAGGGGGCATACCATGAAACCATCATAAATCCAAGTTTCTTGGACAACCCATTGAAACTTGTGTTAATTCTACGACACGTGTCCCTATGTGTTGTCCAAGAACTTAGACTTATGACGGTTTCGTGGTACGGCCCCCTGATATCAAAGTTATACCATGCATGTACCTTGTAGCATGGATCTATAACCTCTGTGCTTGTAGGCACCTAGGTCCATGCTCATATAGTATGTAACCCTGGACCCTGTAATACATCAGGGCAGAGATCTGATACCATGCTTATCACACTTTCTGTATGCTGTCAGTGTTACCTTTAAAGGTAATGTCATCCTTTTTCACAAATTGCTAAAACTAATGCAACTTGGCATAACTTTAGAATATGATCGACCTATACTGTCTTTTCAATCTTACTGTCATATGTACAATGTAGGTTGCCTAGATCAGTAATATGAAATGAAAATCTGACTACCAATCTAGACCAGCTCTCCATTAATGTTGTTGTTATTACAGCGCGCGCAGCTTGTTTCCTCAGCACGGACCACACACAGCAATATACACACTGCGTATGAAATGTCGATTTGAATTTCGCACCGTACGGTTTAATTTTCGAGGTACGAAAAATTAGGAATGAATTTTGATAAATGCAATATAATGACAAACATACACATTTGAGCTTAATTATGTTGTGGGAAGAGACAGTCATTGGTATACTACTATATCCTCTCAAAAACTAGAAATGTAAGATTTTCGCCTGCAACAGGATGACACGATCTTTAAATCCCCAATGCAGAAACCTTAAACCAGAAATGAAAGTTGACATTGCGGAAGGTGACACAATGTCATGATATCTTACCAGCCGGACATGTGTTCAGGTTTCTTTAGAGTTGTCTCTTTTCCATGTCTCCGTTTGAAAATAAAAGTCAGTGCAAAATATTACAAAACACTTTCTATAATAATGACAATTGTTTATTGACAGTTATATAGGTTGTAGCTCCATAATAATTGTTGCACATGTATTTATAATCATTGTACAATACAATACTTTTGGTATGACAACAAGCATAATATCTGGAATCATATCATAATGCTAACCAAAACAGTTTTGCCAAAAATTATCCCACCGCTGCCACCATGAAAACAATGAGTAGTTCTTCAATGAATGCAAATTTGATGATTGATGATGAGTGCAGGCAGTCAAGACAATGGGTTGAGCCATATTTTTAATACTGAACTGATATGTACAAATGTACTTCCAGGAGCAAACTATTCTACTTTATACGATATAGCTCTTGTACTGTATATTGTAACAATAATGATAGCAATTACTATAAAAAAAACATGCTTGTATTCCAACTGTCCAATAGAAATTTCAAAACACTTTTTTAGTCTGGTTGATATTAATTATCTAAATGCTCTGCGCAACATTGTTTTATAGTAGTTATTGATAGCTGAGCCAAGCAGCAAAATTATGAAATACTCAAGTACCAAGATATTCAGTACTTAAGCATTCAAGATTTCATTTAAAGCACACAATTAGAATAATGATGCTATAATTTCCAGGAAAAATTTACCTACATGTTTAAAATTTCTCAAATTATCAGCACACTGTACTTAATAATAGACAAGCAGCCAAATAATGTAGAGCTCAAACACGTGGGCAGTAATTTAACACTCAATCAACCAAATAATTCAGGAATTTTCAGGAAACTTTTATTAATTGCAAGCAATTATGGTGATAATAATCATTATCACAGTCATAATACTTTTGTAATAACTAACAAAAGCGTTTTGCAGAGTTTCATTACTCTGTTTATAAAAACATGTAGCCCTACTGGTAGCAGTGCATCCTGATAATGTAAACCTCAAGCAGTCTGATATTAAATTTATTGCTCAATCTTTTATCTACATGTACATCTACATTTGTAGGCCTACCTTTTTTATGAAAAGGTAAGAATAATGGTCCCCTTGAGAGAAATAATCATCAATATTAATTATAGTTTTATTAGTATTTCAATAACCAAAGAATATTGCATTACCCTGGTTATTACGCCTAATAACTGAGAGCCCCCAATATATAGAGCCAAATTTTTCAGATAGTTAAGCTCACAAGCATTCCAGGTACCTTTTATGTGAAGCAAACATAATTGAGAATTGACCTCCATGTCCTCAGAGTTGATATTGAACTGTCTGGTTTATTGCTCATGCCTTCATCATTTATGTCTGTCTCTACAAAATGTAGGTGCTACTACATCAGCCCTAAGTTTATAAATAGCCTACATGTAGTATAGAGATTTCTCATCCTGTGACTTATCTCGATCAGAGAACAGTTGGCGTATTCTCTAAATTTAGCAGCCCACTTCATCTCAGACTTTTTTTAGCCAGCTATTTTGTGGTTTGGCTCAGTACACATTAAGCCCAGTGCTGGTGACCAGTGCACATTTTGAAGCCAATGGCTACACACCAATCTGAAAATTTAGGCTTCACCTTTGGGCTATATCTAAACTCCAGGGTGATGAAAAAGGAATAAGCTTAATTTGTAGTAAAATGACTTAAGGCAGGCCTACAACTTATTTAACTTTAAGACGGAAAGATGACATTTTTACTTCATATATCCTGTCAAAGTTTTTAAAGCAAATAGCATGAAATACAAGGTTTACCTAACCTGTGTCTCTAAGCATATATTTTAGAATATAAATTATCACAATTTGTCCATGCACCATTTTATCAATGTTCCGTGCCTGTTCCTTTAAACCAGATGACTAACAATAAACAACGACAACAAGGAGAAGGATTAATATACAAGATATTGTTCTGTGTGTCAAGTGCCAAAACTGAAGCGCTTCATGTTTTCCTCATAATGTTTAATTCCTGGATATTCATGTATTTTAATCAAATTATTAATTGCATGGGAAATTAGATTACCCCTTTAATTCTCTCCATATTTTGTTACAAATTGTCTTTGTCGGTTGAACATGCCCTGCATGTTTCCTGAATCATGAATGCTTCTAACTGACTGTAATGTCTCCATCTCCTTCTAGCCACTTACAGACCAGGCATGAACTTGGAAAAATAACATGCAGGCATTATCAATAGACTTGAAATCTTAGAAAACCCCTTATTATTTGCCATTTACTGTCCGATGGAACAAGCGAGTCTGTGAGCAGTAGACTATAAGCCCACCGAGCTACACACAATTCATAGCGCACCACATACCATGCCCTCATATGGAATGCGGGCATTGCAGTACACTCTCACTATATTGGAACAGGCAACTAAACAAACCCAGATGACCCAATGCCTATAGATAAACAATGACGTATGATTAGGGGCTTTAATGACTGCTTGATTGATTTTCCATTGAACAGTATACACACAATGTTTACATAATGAAGAAGGATGGTTCTACAACAAATATTGACATGATTGTAAATTGGGCAAAATGTTATTAGTTACATAAATTATAGCCTAATTGAATAAGTTTCAATAATCTTTACAAAACGTGGCATGACATTATTAAAATGTTAATATATTATTGATAATGATATACATGTACTTTGCATTTAACTGTAATGATAGTATTCTCTTCTTGTCCGTGACAAAATATACAGGTAATTTTTTCAAAGCACTTTTTTATTACCCATCTTCTTGAGGTTGGTTAACCAATGAATAAATTGCCAATTGGTCTAAACCCACTTTGACGAATTTCCGTTTTGCCTCATCCCACATCTAATCTAAATCCATTTTGACTACGACCAGTTTATCTAATTATGTTTCAGTGGTGTAAATGCCACTTTTCCTATTTACCATTTTGTCTAATGTCCATTCAGTCTAATGTCTAATTGGTCTAAGATCACTTAAAGTCAATTCCTGTAACAGACCAGTAATAGACGCTAACAATCTCGAAAATGTTGTGTTTTTTAACATTTGTTACCATGGAATTGTCCAAAAATATATTACACAAATGTTTGGTGTCAGGAGTGGGATATTGGTACATTCATTCTATGGATGCAGCCATCATCATTTTGTTGGCGATATTCTATTCAGACCATTATGCTGTCTTCACATCATTGTCACTCACCATTTTCTGAGCTCGTCTGTGGGTACCGATCAACATTAGTTGTTGCTATTTCAAATTACAGACTTTAAATGAGTTTTTTTAGAGTTTCTATAAAAGACCTTAATCGTTGTATCGTTATTATAGGATCACAATAACGGAAGCTTTGAGCATTTCGCATAAGCGGTGAGTGGCTTTGCCGCCCACTGTTAATGGCTCTCCATTAACCCATAGATGGCAGAGATTTTCAAATGGTCTAAATGTATCACTTTTTGATCATCAAATTGGCAAAAAATTATCTTATTATTTCACTCCTGCAACCTTAAAAAAAATTAAATTTATATTTATTGAAAATTACACAATGCATACAAAAATTGCCTATTTGCACGTGAAAATAGCGATTATCCATTTATCTTTGTATTGCCAATTTAGAGATTTCAATGAATATTTTAATTTAAACTGTCCTACATGTAATTCAGGAACCATTTAATGTACAGTGGCAGAAATAAATCCCTTTAGGTCAGTGATTTTTGCTCTTTCTGTTGATATGCAAGTCATATTTGATGGCATTCTAGTTTAAAAGATAATGCATAAGTGTCGCTAAAAGGAGACATTGTCCTTAATGGGTTAGATATATTTACAGATGTTAGTTACATAAATATGTTGCTTTAGAAGAAAATAGCTACATGTACATTGCAAGATTACAAGGACCAATTTTTACCTACACTGTACTTGGCAAGGTGGCATTTCGGCGGCGTACATGTACATACCCTCATCACAGGTCAATATTTGCAGATAGGTGATAGTATTGTATCTCAGAAGTGGGTTTCATATTCCTACATACATGTACAGTGACCAATATATTAACCAGATATGACTGGCTGAAATAACATCCAGAGCCCCTGCATATAGTTTTGACCGCTTAGGAAAGTTTTGACCTCTGCAGAAGATGTAATTTATAATCTTATAATTTTATCTAAAGTAAAATGTAGTTTTGTCATATTGTAGCTTAGATGTGTAGGTTTAGTTTATAGACCTGTACATTATCCATAGTATAGTTTAGGTAAGATTTAATGGTTCCTTATGAAACAGTTCAACTTTTAAAAAGTGGAGTGATATCACACTGACTTTTTTGCACTTTGAATCTTCATGAACATTTGAATTTGACCATAAGGGCCCATTAGCCTAATTCCACTCCCATAGGGGTATGTGTTAAAAATGAAACTGCAAAAAATCTTCAAAAATAACTGTTTATAATGAGAATATTCAAACTTATTCTACAATTAGGTAGTAATGTTCTCTTTGTCTCATCAAAATATCAAGTGACATTCTTCGGCTCATTTTTAATAAAATCAGCCTGGAATGAGACTATACCAGATTTTGTGCCATCAAGACTTCCGTTGAGGGTTCTTACACCATTGAAATAAGTTCTCCATAAAATTCAACTGGCACCCATTCTAGCTCTCAAAAAGGGCTCATCTGAAGAACTAACGATTACTCTTTATAAAAGTAAAAAAGAATTTCTTCCAATACCTTTCATTGATTTTATATGAATTTTTTTCCAAACCATTACCTCATCATTGATACGCGATCGGGGTATTTCCCGGATTCGATTATGCTAATTAGTGTGTTGCGACCATAAGAGCAGATTTTTGCACCCTCCGTTCGCAGCGATATTTCCCTTAAAGTAAGCCCTCCAAACAACTATTTCATAGATTAAGCTAATTTACATCATGTCAGAAAGCTGTATTTTGTAGCTACTGTTTACAATGTTGTCTGGTAAAATAAGATATTGCTCATATTCAGCATTCAGGCTTTGATCTAATTAAAAAAGAAAGAAAAAGCAGAAGAAGAAGAAAAATAATACGGATACAAACCATTACCATGGCAACTCAAATATGTACTGGGGTTTTATTTGTGTGTGTCCTACCATGTACTCTTATGTTGTGTAGGACGTACATGTACATATTAAAGATGTGTGTGTAGAGATAGTGAAGACGGTTTGTTTTTACAGATGGATGAATGAACAGAGGGACGTAACCTAGTTGACAGTGTCTAATTAAATGCTGGGTAGATCGTTAGTAAAGACTGCTCATAGTAATTGAATTGGAAAGTCATTTAACCAATTATCTACATACTTCACCTGCTTCAAGGGATACATATTCCCTCTCTCCTTTGTATCTTCCAATATCTGTGTCATCCCCTAGATCTCAACATCTTTCTATCGAATCAGATCATTATTTATTTTCTCTCTTCTTTCCCAAAAGTACTTTTCTTTTCTATCCATTTATCAGGGAGCGAGTTGGCTCAGTCGGTAAAGCATCTGCTTGTCGAACCAAAGATCGTAGGTTCAAGTCCACCCCGGGCAGATGACTGAAGCCTGCATTGTGTGTTAACATGCCCCTCTCCTGTTTCATAGACGCAGGCTATGTTACAGTGGAAAACACTCTGTCCCTCGGATAGGACATTAAATGGAGGTCCCGTGTAAAGGAGAGTCACAAAATTTGCACGTTAAAGAACCCGCTGCACTATTTGAATAAGTGTAGGGGGAAAACCCCGGTGTAGTGGTCCACCTGCATACCCCCAATCAGTTATATTGGGAGGAGAGACCTACGAGTTATAGTGATTTAGTTCGCTTTTCGCCTTCCAGGCACAGGTGACGCCAAAACGAATAAAAAAGATCTCCTCTTGTGTGAAATGATTGGATTGGATGCATCTCTCTTCTTTTACCCTTAATGCTCCTTTTCCCTTTCTGCTTCTTGCTCAAGAAATATTATACCTCTCTTTTATGTGCCACTATCTCTCACTGTCTCCTTTCCTCTATCCGTATCTTTAAAAAAAAAATTGCTTGGTGTTGTCTACCTATCTCTGTTTTTGTCCTCGCCATCTCCTTTCCCTGCTTTATCTACTAACAAGTGTTAATATATCTCTGCCTCGCTCTCCATCTCATTTCCTTGATTCATGTTTATCAAGCTATTTTGCACGATATCTATCTTCCTCTCTCTCTCTCTCTCTCTCTCTCTTCTCCCCTGTCTTGTCATGTTCCACAGCTTAATTTAATAATCGTCTCCCATCTGTCTGACTAATTTACCATCCCTTCTTTCTCTCACTTTAGGATCATATGATTTTTTTAAATGTGTTTTCCCCTTTCAATTGTCTTTGTTCTCTCTCTGTTATCTTCATCTTCTATCCACTCCCTTTTGAGGGTTCCTACATTTTTCATGCTTACACTTTTCCAGGGCTAATTTTGATGAGACACGTAGTGTATAATTGAATTAAGAAAGGCCTGAGTCATAATGATCGATGAACCGTCGCTTGATGTTCATGTTCATCTGCTCTGTAAACAACAGCATGTCGTCTGTTGAGAGCCAGAAGGGTGTTATTGCATCTTAAAGATGTTCCGTTGAGAACCAGAAGGGCGCTATTGCTGTATAAAGTCAATGGTAGTAGCGCCCTTCTGGTTCTCAACGGAACATCTTTGATCTGTATTAGCGCCCTTCTGGTTCTCAGTCTAAGATATGTGAGCTGATGCATGGGTATCAAGCTTTACATGTGCTACGCTATGGTAGCATTCGAAAAGCTGCAAAGGCTTCTAAATTTGACACACCAATGAACCAAGATTATCTTAGAATAGACCAAACTCTTAATTGGTCTATCATACAAGCCTTGGCGAGATGATTATAATTATTGCTTGTCGTGGTTTTTACCAGTAGAATAATCAAGAGGAATAATGTACATTTAGTAGGAATACCAAAAGGAACCACTTTGTAATTAAGGGGGCATGTTTGAAACATGTATTCTTATGCTCTTACAGTGTATTCTTATAACAAAATGTAAATTTGAATGGTTTTGTTCAGATAGTTCTTGTAGAAATTTGTAATTATAATTGAATAACCTCAAATAGTTTCATGCCCCATGTTTATTGAGATATGTTTTCCACCACGGAGGCTAATTGTGAAAATATTTTCTTGTATTCTGGAAAAACTGGAATTCAACTTTCACTGTGTGTATATTTATATAAGAAACTATAATGACTTTCGATTATTATTCAAATTTCCTCTTGTTTCTATCAGGTATCCCAACTAGTTATTCTCCATGAGGAAGCTCAAGATGGCAATGCCATGCCTGACCTATCAAGACCTGTCATGGCGGTCAGTGCAGCTGTCCAGAACCTGGTTAAGGTAAGACTACATGAAAATAAAACATCCTTCTATGAAAAAAAATAATATTGATAATAATTAATCATAATCATCACCCAATAAATGAATTAGTTGCTTAAACTATTTAAAACAAAGTTATTTCAACTGTTTATGGTGGAAAGTTTTTAAAAGACACAGCTGCCAGTGCTGATGTCATAATCATGATTCAGGGGATGACCTTGAATTACCAATTTATTACACCTATAGTTACTTTAATTTTAACAAGTAACATATCAGATACAATGTACATGTAACTATTGTAGTTGTAATGAACTGAAACTAGTTATCACAACCCAGCTATTTAAACCACATTAATTAAACTATTTAACTTGACTGTATATGTCTGCAGGTTGGAAAAGACACAGCTGCCAGTACCGATGACAAGATCTTGAAGCAGGAGATGCCACCTGCATTTGAAGGAGTGGAGCGCTCTGCTAAGCAGCTCTATGAGGCAGCCATGATGCTGAAGGAAGATCCCTACTCCTCACCAGCAAGGAAGATGCTTATTGATGGTGCAAGAGGTAAGTTACTCAGTTCTCATCAGGAGATTTCAATGCTTCTTTTAAAATAGTTTTCTTCATTACACACTCATGCTTTGTATTATTGTAATAACCTTTAATAGTCTTTTGATGAAGATATTTTTTAATATGTCTTAACTACAGTGCCACAGTAACATCAGGAATTTTCAAAGATTATTTCAAAATAGATTTCTTCATTACATTATATATTTTTTTGTAATACCTTAGTCTTATAATAAAAATATGCAAGAATTTTAAAAAATATGTCTTCACTGCCTTGTCAAAGTAATAGCATATTGCAATAATAGGGACAATTATGGTGATCAAACTTCTTCCTAAATTTTTGAGAAAGGCTCATTAAATATGGTACATACATGTGGGTGCGAACATTAATCAACGTCATGTTTTACAAACTAGTATGTTTGTCTTTGCTGCAACATGTAAATTACAAAAATGGTGTCAGGAGTGGGATGAAGATATAGCTACAATCACAAAAGTACAATTGAAAGTGTAGATATCGGCACTCAGTTTTCATCTATAGATGAACACAAAACAAATTTGTGTCTAATCAATGCTGAAAAATAAATTTTTCCTGAGATGTAAATATTTAGGTCTGATTGAATCACCTGTAAAACCTTATTAATACACTGAGACGTTTGGCCAGTTCAGTAGTGTAATAGCAAATATTTTCTCAAAGGATGGGGTGGCAGATATTTTTGTGAGTTGTTATCTTCGATATCAAATTGAAATATAAGCATATACTTTTTTGTATTCTTACATTTGCCATCTTTCAGTGGTTGCAAAATGCCAGAAAGTGAAACCAATGTCAAATTTCAGGTTGTAAATTATGCTAAAACTGTCTCTATCATGCTTTTCCTGTAATATTAGGAATCCTTGGAGGAACGTCAGACCTACTGCTTTGTTTTGACCAGTCAGAGGTGCGCAAGATTGTCCGGGTGGCTAAGGGTGTCCTGGAATACCTGGCAGTCTCTGAAGTGGTCGAGAGTATGGAGGATCTAGTCACCTTTGTCAAGGTCAGTCACAATGTCATAGCAATGAAAATTTCATTAAAATGGTGATAATGCGGATAGTAATGATAAAGATGATGATGGAATGAGGTTGATGATAAATGATGATGGCAATAATGATATATGATGATGATACTGTTGATGATGAATAAGAAGAAGATGATGGTAATACTGATGATGATGATGATAATGATGATGAAGAATTTTATGATTAGGATAAGGATAATGATTGTGATGATGATGATGATGATGACGATGAAGAAGATGATGGTGAAAAGGATGAAGATGGTGATAAGGATAATGAGGATGATGGGGATGATTATGATCGTGATGACAATGCTGGTGATAATGATAATGGTGATGATGGTGATGAAAATGATAATAATACTACCTGGGAAACTAAGCATGTAACATTTTGTAACGCACCTTATCATTTTTTTTTGTGTGTGTATTTCTACAGAACTTGTCCCCTGGTATGGCTAACCTGGCCAACAAAGTAACTTCCAGGAGTAAGGAACTGACCACAACTGCTCATGCCAATGGACTAGTCAACCACACCGAGAACCTCAAGAGAACAACACCTATCCTGGTATCATCCATTAAGATCTTTGTCACAACACTCCAGAAAGGAGGTAATGTGTTTGGTGTATGGAGTAAAGTGTTTCATTTACATGTATGGCTACAGATGTTATCTTGTTTTTACAGAGTAATATCGAATGATCAACCTTTGTGCTCTGCAGAAGTGATGTCCCAAAAATAAAACTTAAGAAATTCCATAACTTTTTTGTAAAACCTTCATGATGCATTTCTTTTGTCTTCTCCTTTCATTAAAATAAAAAAATAGAAATGAATAAATAAATCAGGGTGGACCAGCTCCTCGTCAAACGCATTTAAAAAATGTTAGTCAAGCAATTTTTATAACATGTCCTTCAAATATTTTTGTTTTTATTTTGCAGGAAGGGGGCGAGATGAGGCGCAGCAGAACCGAAACTTTATCATTGGACGTATGTCACATGATGTTAATGAGATCATTCGTATACTCCAGTTGACCTCGGCTGATGATGATGATTTCTCCATGGACGACCTGATGATCATGAAGAAAGCATTGTTAAATATTAATAATCAGATGACCATGGCACAGACATGGCTTTCAAACCCCAATGCAGAACCTGGTGGCTTGGGTGAGTTCAAAGTTCAGAGTTCAAGTTCTGTTTTACAGTGACCTGGGCTCCTTTACACAAAGGTTTGCAATCAATCACAAAATGGAAAATGGCCAATCGAAATCATTGTTTCATGAGCTTTTGGTATCAAAGACAAAAAAACAATTAAAACTGTTGTTTCAATTGTGCAGTTGATCGCAACCTTTCTTGTATGGGTTCCTGGTATAAAACTATACTTTGTGTTAAAAACCAGATGGGCAATGACCTCAAATATATTTCAAATGTACTGCGAGTTTGTGTGAGAAACATTTACTTTTTGTTGAATTATGTAGGGCCTAGTAATAAAATGAAAATACCAGTGTTCCCAATTTGCAGAAGAAGAATTGACCAGATAAATAATCAAATAATTCCTGTTATGAAAGGGACAACAGAAGGGTGTCATTATAACGTTTGTAACGTTCTTATCTTTGTCATCTCTTATTTAGGAGAGAAAGCAGTACGTGATATCCTAAGAGATGCAAGGAGGGTTGCAGACCGCCTTGAGGGACCTCAGAGGGAACGTCTCCTAGCTAGCATCAATGAGATAGAAGCCATGATGAATGAACTCTGTGCTCTTAGGGCAAAGGGTCAGGTAAGGTTGTGTTTAACTTGTTTGATGAACGAATGCAACTTTAATTGATCAATTAGTATTTAACTTCATACAGGACCTAAAGTATTTTTCTCTTCCAGCTAATGTAATAATCATCATTTCCTTTAGGTCACACAGGAATCGCATGAGATTTTGAAGCTAATCGGTTGCTTATTTTAACCTGACTCTTTACCCGGGCTTCCCTAAAATGCGCAAAATTTTTGACATATTGTTTAAAAAAAATTCCATTGATTCCACATTTTATTAGCACCCTTATCATCAGGAATGCTATTTAACTGAATACAACAATGTTATTTTATACCTTTAATGAACTTCAGTCATTCATTGAGGTGGAGTCTGTCGTTTCTGAGATGTACTCTCCAGTCAACGTTATCGTTGTTAATGAATTGCCATTCTCTTCTGGTGGTCATCTCTTTGATTCGCTTATTTGTTTCGTTCTGTTGGATAGCCACATCTCTCTGGAAGCATCTCCTGTACGTAATTGAGCTAATGGTAACTGAAGATACCGATGGAAACTCTAGTAATACTTCAATGCAAAAAGTTTCTAATTTTGATGTTATTACTTCAGGAAGGATATTGGCAATATTGTTTGTTCCAGCGTAGAGTATGATTTCTTGGACTTGATGTTTATTCACCAGTTACTTGGTTCTATCAAACATGTCATCAATTCTTGCACCGGGCAATGTTTTACATAATACTCTCTTATAAGTAGACAGATTCTTTGGATTTATGGGATGCATCATTGAATCACCAATTATAAATACATCGATCAGTTTTCAATCAATGTGTAAATCATCCAATAATTCAGTCAATCACCTAGTCACCTTTCTCCTTCTATATTTTAGGGAAATTCCCCTCGGGCACTCCAACTTTCCAAGCAGATAGCAGAAAAGCTTGGCTACCTTCAGCAGCAAGTTGGTGATGCTGTAAAGGAAGCCATCAAGAGTGGTGTTACGAGGACTGCATACACCCTCGCTGGCAAAGTGGAACAGGCCCAGAAGTGGCTAAGGAACCCTGCTCAAGATGACAAGGGAGTGGGTGAGTTTGACTTATTCATTTCCAAAATAGGGGTAGTTTTCAGTTGTCATTTTAAAAGTGGGCACTGAGAGTCTTTCATTTGCTCACAGTGACAACAAGATATTAAAAGTAAATCACACAAATTCAATGGCCCGAATTCACAAACGTGGTTTAGTTAGTCCATGGTCTAAATCAATTGTTTAAACCACGGATTTAGACCATGGTCTAAATTTTGGTATTCACAAACCACCTGATTTAGACCATGGACTAACTAAACCACGTTTGTGAATTCGGGCCAATGTGTAGAATGGGGGAGGGGTGTTACATAGAATATGTAAAAGGCCCACAACTTCATGGATCATTAGTGTTTGATCTAATAAATCTTACCAGCAAGTCAATTGAAAATACATGTTAAAAAGATAGGGCTTACCGGCTATTCTTGATATTGTTGCCTAAGGCTGGGCTATTCCCAGTATTGTTGTACAGGGGAAGATGGTTGGCAAGAAACTGTGATGTACATGTATGCTGTGCTTTTCAATTATATAACTCAAATACATGCATTATTATTATTATCAATCATTAGAAAAAATTATTGTTCTGAACTGCCTGTAAAGGCCACCTGTCTACAAGTGTTACATTTTCATTTCAATTAGGCCTGTTATTTGTGTAGGTTTGACTGTATATTTTTCATCATTGTTTTGAAACAGGACGTAGGGCTATTGCCGGTATCGTTGCCCAGGGCAGGAAAGTTGCCCAGAACCTGACGGGACAGGAGAGGGCAGAACTCTTGAGACTCTGTGATGAGGTGGAGGCTCTCTCTCAGCAAATTACTGACTTTGTGCAGAGAGGACAAGTATGTGATACATGTTTTTGTAGTAGTTATTCTTATGGCCCTGTACCACTGTAATGATCTTTGAGGCAACAACTGGTGAATATGGAACCGCCAAAGGGCCAAAAATAATAGTGTAAGGATCGACAAACAGTGAAAACAGATAGACATCCACTTAAAGCAGATAACGATTAACAATTCAGTTTAACAACAGAAATACAGCTACTTTAGTCAATAAGGACAATGCAGGAATAAGCTAAATTAAAGCTAAATACAGAAAAAAAACGAAAAAAAAAGAGAAAAAAGAAAGAAATAATATCTGATATGGAGTCGACCTTGAATTTTTTTTACCCCCTTTGGTCACCCGTAATAATTAGCCTGGACTTGAGAAAGGACTTCACTTGACAATCATCTGGAGATAAACGCAAACAATTAATACATTCATAGTTTTGTCACCCTAGTCAAGATAAATGTTACCAAGTAATAAGCAATCCTTCTTTGATTCCATGAACTCAGGGCAATTCTCCGCAGTGCATGGAAGCAGCTAGAAGGCTTGCAGAGAAGCTACCCATCCTCCAGAAGAAGATAGAGAATGCTCTGGTCAAGGAGGTGGCCGATGTCTTCATGGATACCACAACACCACTCAAGGAACTTGAGAGAGCTGCCAAAGCTCCAGCTGGTAAGATATTCAGATTCAGATTATTTTGAGCTCAACCAGTCATGTTTTTGCTTGAGTTGATGCTTATACATGTAATAATAATAATGATAATGATAATACTATGTTACATTTATAAGGTGCTTAATACAGTAACTGTTATTTATAAGCGCATAAACGGAATTATAAATTATATGAGTACAAATACAAAAATCATGCAAATCTAATATTAATTAAGAAATCCAAGTACTAAATGAATAAATCAAAGAATGCTGAAAACCAAAGTTGGTGTGCACCTCCATTGACCGACCCACAACTTGGTCATTCCAGAAAAAACTAAGGTCTACTAAATAGGTAAGTTTTTAGGAGGGTTTTGGGAGGGTGGGGGGAAGACGTGTTTTTTCTGGGCTCCCGGATTTAAGGAATTTACACCTTTAATATTTGGAAATGTATGGACATTTTTATATGGACTTGTGGACATTAACTCAAGGAACGCAAGTATTATATTTGTTTATCATAAGATTGAGGAATTTGTGTGGAATGGTTGATTTTGTATGATTTTTGGGTGACTTTTTATCTAAATTATTAATAACAAATTTTCAAAAATAAGCGTATCATAATAAGAAGCGTGCATTAATGATATGAGCGTCTTCATTTGCGTATATTTTCATGCGCTGTAATTTAATGTTTACTTTCTTTGTGACGTAAATTATTATTGTGACGTTGCGTATTCAAGCGTCTCAAAACCTTTTATTGTGACGCAACCAATTATATATTGTGACGTCGATATTTGAGCATAGTGTTGTTCGAGGGTTGGGTATTTTTGATTCATGGCCGTATAGTAAGTAGGGTCTATCTCCTGGCTTACTAGAGCATCCTGTGAATGATGTTCCAGCGGGATTTACTCTTGAATTGCTGGAGAACGGTGCAGTGAGATCAGGCACTTTCATTCTCTTTTCTTTTTTTAAGTAGGGTGTTTGGCTTGGATCATTTTTATCTGCACTCTTGATCACAGCTATAAATATATGTCACTTTTTATTTATTTAATGAGGACTTTTGAGGTAAACTAATTGTCTATATTTATCATCATTTATTTTTACATATTAATTTCATCTACTTTATTAGTACTGTTTATATGTTATATGTTATGTTATATGACTACTGTATTAGTATGTTCATATATAGAGTCAGACCGTGATATATTTCATTTCTTCCTGCGCCTATAAGCATGTTAAGTGCGCAGTATCGGGTAATGGGACCCTTGACGAAGGAATGTCGTCAAAAGGCGGATGAACTTTTAAGGAAAAGTCAACGGCATCCATCTGGGTCTGGGCAGCAGCAGATTTTAGTAGAATTACTGGCAGAAGATAACTTTAAAAGCTAATCTTACTGGGAGTTTTTCTTTGGATTGAAGAGCTAGTAGCTGGAGTCCGGTGAATGGTCTCTCTCTACTGCGCAATGGTGGAAGGCAATGGCAAACCACCACCGACTACTGCCACGAAAACCTATTGATGATGAGTACAAATAACGATGAAAGAGTTATGACACTGGACAGTGAGACCCCAGGCCTGAAAGTGTCTTGATCAATACTGGGGAAGAGAGATCTGATGACATCTGCCGAGGCTCAATGACGCTGTCACGCTAAAGCCGCAAGGAGGTGTGGAAGCTGATAACCCACGGAGAGTGATGTCAGACGTAACCTCTGGAAATCAACTATTAAGATTGCGACCTGGAATGTACGAACATTAAATCAGGGCAAACTAGACATTTATAACTAATGAACTAGATAGAAAGATGTCCACTTAGCAGGATTTCGGAGATAAGATGGACAGGAAAAGGCCACTTCACGACACTCGATAAACTTGTAGTGTTTACTCTGGTACAGAGACTAAAAGAGAACGTGGAGTTGCTTTATAGCCAACCAAGACGTTGCCAAATGTGTGCTAGGGTACAACCCAATAAACGATAGAATAATGACTATTCGCATTCATGCAATCCAATGAATATGACAGTAATCCAACGCGTATGCACCTACCTCTGCACAAGTGATGAGAAATCCAACAATTCTATGAACAACTTCAGCAGACCATAGATGGCATCCATAGAGAGACATTCTAATAGTCACTGGTGATTTCAATGCTAAAGTTGGAGCGAGGAGCACTAATAAACATGTGATGGTAATTACGGCTTAGGAGATCAAAATGAGAGAGGCGAGATGCTTGTGGATTTTTGCCAGGAAAACCAGTTTTCCATTATTAATACACAATTCAAACAGCATCCAAGACGACTTTATACTTGGTCTTCACGGATCAAAGAACGAGAAATCAAATTGACTACATATTAGTTCAAGGCAGATGGAGATCCAGTTTCATGTCAGCGAAGACCCTCCCGGTGCAGATTGTGGATCTGATCATCAACTTCTCGTTTGTACCATGAAAATGAAACTGAGAAGGATAAAGAGGCAGCAAAAACCAGTCAGATTTGATGTAACCAAGATCAATGAACAATACAGAGTGGAAGTTAAACAAGTTCCAAAGTCTGCTAGAAAGGACTCTGAAGACTCTACTCCCGAAGAACTTTGGCAAGCATCAAGGAGTGGTGTCCAAACAGCTCATAGAACGCTTCCAAGGTGCAAGAAGAAAAAACCATGGCTAACAGGCGAAGTATTTAGATTGGCTGATCAGCGAAGAATAGTTAAGTCACAGGGTTTGAAGAACAAAGATCAATGCAGTGAGTATAGTGAGTGAGCAGACGAATTCAACGTCAAATACGAAGGGATAAAACGTCGTTCATTAACATGAAATGTGCGGCAGTGGAAAGAGATTGCCGAACAGGGAACGCCAAAGATATGTACAAAGGTATCAAAGATCTAACTTCAAAACCTGTTCCAAGACTGAACGTGCTGAAGGATGAGAATGGAAATATCCTTACGGAGGACATTGAAATCAAATCAAGATGGAAACAGTATTGTGAAAAGTTATATGCTTCACAAGAAGACGAAGCTGAGGAAGTTGATTTAATCAACATTGAAGACAACAATATTGTGGACAATGAGCCTGATATCTTAATCAGTGAAGTCATTCATGCAATGAAGAAATTGAAAATGGAAAATCTCCAGGTGTAGATAATATTCAGGCTGAACTACTGAAAGAGAGTGACGAAGAAGGTGTTGAATCATTCATAGACTCTGCAAAAAATCTGGATTAGAAGGAATGGCCAGCTGATTGGAAGAAGGCAGTGTTCTTACCCCTGCCGAAGAAGGGAGATACACGTGAATGTGTAACAATCGAACTATCTCTTTATTTTCACACGCAAGCAAAATTTTCCTTAATGTGATAGTCGAGAGAATAAGAGATCATCTCGAGAAAGATTACCACCAGAACAGGCGGGATTTAGGAGGGGCAAGAGGAACCAGAAATCAAATAGCCAAACATGAGGAACCTAATGGAAAAAAGCATGGAGTTCCAACATCCGCTATATCTTTGCTTCATTGACTACTCCAAAGCTTTCGATTGCGTGCGTCATAAGCAGCTTGGCGAATAATGACAGAAATGGGTTTCTCCAAACATAATACTGAATTAATTCGTTCACATATGAGCACCAGTAGACACGTGAGACACTGAAAGTGGTGACAGTGAATGGTTTGAAATTGGACAAGGCGTTCGTACAAGGCTGTATTCTTTCACCGTACCTTTTCAACATATAACGCCGAATATATCATGAGAAGTGCACTTGATGGAGCTGCAGGTAGTGTATCTATTGGTGGAAGAAAGATAAACAAATCTCAGATATGCTGATGATACACTCATTGCGAGATGCAGAAGATCCAGAATCTCATTGACGAGTCAGTTACGCAGCGAGGAGTTAGGACTTCGTCTCAACGTTAAGAAACCAAAGTCATGATCTGCGGAGGAGATCCAAACAAGGTGGTGACGGTGGATGGAAAATGTGGAAGAAGTTGAATCTTTTAACTTCCTTGGCTCATATATAAAGCAACAAAGGAGGAAGTTCTCAGGAAATCAAGAGAAGACTAGCCATGGCGAGATCATCCTGTATTACCTTAAGCGATATATGGAAGGACAGAGGGATATCGAAAGAAACTAAAATACACATTATGCAAACGCTTGTTTTCCAATTGCATTGTATGGATGTGAGACATGGTCGTGGGAATGGCTGATAGGAAGAAAATATTAGCGTTTGAGATGTGGTGTGGCGGAGGATGCTGAGAATATCCTGGACGGAGCATAAGACAAATGAATACGTACTTAACCAAATTGGGCAAAACCTACGGTGGTTAATAAGATAGATCGTAGCAAATTGCAATATTTTGGTCATATATGCAGACGACAGGATGATAACATTGAAAAAAATAATTATGCAAGGTTGCATTGAAGGTAGTCGGAGACAAGGCAGACAGAAACTGAGATGAGCAGATGGCATTAAACAATTAACAGGCCTCTGCCTAGTTTGCAGCTCATCGCGGGCACAAGACAGAGCTATTTGGAAAAGCATCATCAACAGGGTCACAAAGGGTCAGACATGACCTGTATGACATCGATCGATCGATCGATGTAAGTAGGTGGGTAGGGAATTCCAAAGAGAAGGAGCTATTACTGAGAAGGCAAGATCACCATCCAGGAATTAGCTGCCTAGTAAATGATGAACGAAGCGTTCTTGAAGAAGTACATGTACTGGAACGTAAAGAAATCAGATATGATATTTTGGGGCTTATCCATTCAAAATTTTATATTTAAGTAGGAGAACTTTAAAAGATATTCGGTGATGTATTTATTGGAAGCCAGTGGAGAGAACAGAAGATTAGAGTAATTTGCTCGGATTTCCGAGAGAGGGAGCAAGTCTTGCAGCAGAATTCTGTATGCGTTGAAGTGGGAGTAAGTGTGTACGAGGAAGGTTAGAAAACATGGAATTACAATAATCTAAGTGACAGGAAATAAATGCATGAGTTAATTTTGCAGTCTTGGGTTGGTCAAGCAATTTCCTAATCTTTCCCATTTGGAACAATCCAAAAGATGCAGACCTGCTTAATGTGCTGCTGTAGGGTGAGGTTTTTGTCAATCGTCAAACCAAGATCAAATACCCACTCCCTACTCTTCATAGAAATATTTTCAGTATAAACTAAATCCGGAAATGAATTGAATTTCCTGAATTTAGAAAATGTTTGAATCATCTCTGACTTTTATTCATTCCAGACAGAGTTTGTTTTGAAAAGACCAAATCTTAAATTGTGGATCTTTTGAGCTGCGTCTGTTATTTCACTTGGTTTTAATGTATCTGTGTGTCATCCGCGTATATGAGATGCTGCACACCTGGGTGGGATTCGATAACTTTAGACAGCAGACTGGTATAAAGAATAAAGAGAATTGGCCCAATGAAGGAACTTTACGGGACCCCGCAGGTCAGGGGGAATGGATCAGAAACCGAGTCATTGATGATGACTTGCTGGGTGCGTCTATGAAGATATGACCAAATCCATTCAAGAACAGTACCGGATATTAAGAAGTGGTGTTGAAGACGATGAAGTAGTAGATTGTGGTCAATTGTATCGAAAGTGGCTGTATAATCTAAAAGAACTAAAGCTGCTTTGTTACCTTCATTGACGGTCAAAAGGAGGTCATTTAGGAGTTAAGTAGGGCAGTTTCTGTAGATTGGTGATTTCGATAGGAGGATTGAAAAGTAGGAAAGTTGCCGCTTAAAATAATAATAATAATACATATTTCTAAAGCGCACTTTTCCGGTACAATACCACTCAAGGCGCAACAATGATTTAACAAAATAATATACAGTAACACATGGAATTAATCTATACATACATAAAATCCATAAACAAAAACTAAGAAATTAACTTAACATTCTATACCATTACATATTCAAATACAAAATTTTAAGTACAGGGGGGAATCAATGCTTCCGATGTCTGTAGTTCAGACTTTTATGCAAGGGGGCCGAGGATCCGTACAACTTATCTGATTTCTTGTTTTGGCTAAAATTTTGGCTCTGGTATCCATTAGGGTACATATTTCTACAATAAACATTTTCTGCTCTTCATGAAAAAAATTCAATGTGCTTTTATCCTTTATCCAATATGGTAAACTAATGGGCACTGTTACTTTATCCTACCTTAGTGAATAAATGGTTAGGATACCTGCATGCACATTGTATTTACTTCTCAATTATTACTTTTTTTATTTGGAACAAATGTATTCATTTCATTAGCAATCATTATTTTACCAGTCAGAATTGATTATTTAAATGAACTTGTTTAAAACCTAAATAAATAATTCAATAAACAGTAATCAGCTTATTGTGAAAGAACTCCATTTGTTGTTTTCTTGTTGTCCCATTCATGTGTAAACATGTCTATTGGTATTTTCCTTACCCCATGAATACAGATGTCCCAGATAGACAACAGACATACACTTCAAAAGCTACCATCTTCCTCAATCATGCCAACAAGATTTCAGACACAGCTAAACTTGTGGCGGAGGCTGGAGCCAGCAATGACAGGCCTCTTGTTGAAGAACTAAACTCAAAGGCACAGGAAGTGAAAGATCTGGCCCCTCAAGTGGTGGCTGCTGGGAAGGTTTTGCTTGTGAACCCTGGTGAACAGGTGGGTTTAGTCTGTGTTCAATCCTTTCCCCCATTTTTATCATTATTAGTATTTTTTTTTATTACTGTTCATCATCATCGTTCATCCAGTAACATTGATTGACATTCAAACTTGTAATTTATTGACGTAGCTGAATTTGCCAAGATGATTGTAAACATATAGGTCAGCCAGGAATCCCTTGAAAGTTACAAGCCAATTACTTGCTTTATCATCCAGACATCTATGATTTAATACTGAAATTTTGAAAACAGTTACCATAACGCTTTTCAGACGGCATGGCTTACTAGACGGCACAGAACTTTAAGCGTAATCTGTGTTATGAGATCCCTGTTCCCACCTTGCTGCCCTCATTTGTAGATTGTAACAGAGCGATGGTAATTCTTCTGACCATTTCCTTCTATGAAATATTTTGCCCTCCCCTCTCTCTCTCTCTCTCTCTATCTCCTCCCCTCCTGTCTCAGAACATGCCCCAGCATCCACCTTAAATTACCCTTTTCTCACTATATCAGTCACACTTGCTTTATTGCTCTCATATTTGTATTGTCCTAATATGACCAAATAAGCCAGGTCGGTTTGTGTTATATGTTGTTATCATTTCTATCACAATTGCTTTGCAGTGCGAGATATAAAAATGGCAGATGATGACATATCATATTAAAAAAATCAAGTCTAAAGAAGTTGTAAATGATTATTATGCCATTTTACAGACTGCAGTGTCTCATTTTGATGAGCTGAAGAGGGAGTACATGGGAAAGGTTGAGGCTCTGACTGACTTAGTAGACCAGGCTGTAGATACTGTTGAGTTTGTGAAAGCATCTGGTAAGAAGAAAGGCCACCGCGCACTATTCGACTTTTGATCTCACGATTAGAAGATTTTGGATTTGAAATAAATATGTGTATATCTTGCAAGCACTGTTTTATTTAGGATCCAGTGTCGGTGAGTCGTGGGACTGAAAGTCGTATACTGTGCCTTTAGAAAGAGAAAGAAGATTAGCGATGATTCGTTGATGGTGAAAAGGTATCAGGATTGGATCGATATGTATTTTCTGTTGTAGCTTATAATTTTACAATTTTGGTGTTTTAAATTTTTCAGCTCTTTGTTTTAGATGAATATGGCAGTTATACGAGCAATTATTGGTGTCATCCATATTTGAGTGTGACAAATCGGCCAACTTAATTAATGATATGCTGGCTGTTGAAAGTGTGGCCCCCTTATCCCCTCTTTTTTTTTCTACATTTAAAGTTGACCAATGAAAATTTTTATTTAATACCTCGCTAATATTTTTATTATAATAAGACAGCAAATTATATCCCAGGCTATCCTACAATTATAAAGACTTGATAAAACAATTCATTAAAAATACATTATTGGAAGTGTTGCCAATTTGCTGAAACAATAATAGTCATATTGAAAAAAAAACCTGCCTCCATGTATTTTCCAATGATCATATTTGTTAACGTAGAGGAGGCCATCAAGAGGGACAGCGCCACTGTAGCAGCAGCTATCGAACAGAATAATCCAAACGTTATCGCAGAGAAAGCATCAAGCATCGCCCGCCGAGCTCAGCGTGTTGCCGTGGTAGCATCCAAAGAGGCTGCCAACTCAGAGGATCCCAAGTTTGTTCAGGATGTGAGCAGGGCAGCCAATCAGCTCTCAGGAGGTGAGAAATCATAGGGTCAGGGGTCAAGTTAATGTTTTACATATATATGTTTTATGAACATCATATGTTATTATGTTTTACATAAGAAAATGCAACTATAAGTAAAGTGAACACAGATTAAAGTTCAGGTTTTTTTTTAAATGAATATGAAATACAAGGCAATCCGACCTGCTATTACTGATGGAACATTTGAAAACACTCCTGACCTTTTACATACCACATTGACTCATACGAAAAAAAATAGCTACTCTTTTTTAATTTAAAATTAAATTTTTATCTTGTGAAGTGTGTATACTGAAAATAATCATACAAGCAGTATTATTGTTTTCAAGTTATCTGATTTAACACCAGTACTAAAGAGTAAATTATTATGATTGTTTTATACATTTATTAAATTTTGACTACCGGTAAATGGATTTGATATACCTTAAGATTTATTGCGTACTTCCTTAGTTTTTTGAAATTTGAAGTCTTTGTTTTTTGGCCTTAATAATATTGTGGAGCGGATTGTGAAGCTTTTTGTAAGTGCAAGTAAAAAGCGACACTTCAACAGTCTCGATAAAACATGGAGATTTTCATTCCTATTTTTTTCCCCTCAGATATCCCACCCTCTGTGACAGCCGCTAAAGGAGTTACCCTTAACCCTGTGGATAGGAATGCTCAAGACAAGTGGTTTACTGCTAACAAACAGGTAAATAATAACAAATATTCACCTTCTTTTACAGGTGATATTAGTACAATACAAATATATTGACTGGTTGGGTGTGCAATATAACATCCTTTGGATTGTCAGATTAATATTTTCCTCAGGGGTTATACTGTGATGGATAACTGTAATGTTTGACAGCTGCTTGTACTTGTTACTCCCTTAAGAATTATTGTTATCATCATTATCTTACTTAATATTGTAATGTACAACAGCAATACATGAATAATATGAATTTATTCAATATACATGATAAGTATTAAATGTCTTTGTTTCTCCAGAGCTATTTCGTCTATCTTTATTAACATTTTGTTTTTATAAGTTTTAAGTTGATTTTGAAAGGTACATTGTATATAAATTAATGATTTAACACTCAAGTTTATGTTATTTTGTATATACCATGACAACTTATCCTTACATTAGTGTGTCATAATTGTGCAATGGTTTTTAAGTCATTACAGTGTACTAAAGAGATCATATGTACATATTTTTTTAATATAAGTTAACAATTTTGTAAATGGTGTTTTCTTCAAATTCTTTTGGTTTATTATCCAATTATATTTTGTTTGTAAATGGATATTTTTTCAATGTTTGCGTAAAATGATATGTAAAGCCTTCATTTGCAAATGGTTACTGTATAATGACTCTTCCTTCTGTGTTTTTATATGCAATATTGTTATATGTGTAATGATTTTGTTCAATATTCATGAAGTATTTTGTTATGAATATATATGAGTTTATCTCCTCTTTAGTTGATGAAGTCTGTTGCAGCAGTGCGCATACCCCTCACCGTAGAAATACCAGCGGAGCAGTCCCTCCCTCCACCGCCTCCACTCCCCCCTATGGGAGCAATGGAACACACAGCTGTACCACAGGTTGTTGAACTCATTCATGCAAATCATATGCAAAGTGATATGCAAATGAGTCCCTATTTGCCCAAATCTCATTAATCATTCATGAAATATGTACAAGGCTAACCAAAGCAAAATTGCATAATTTATGTAGCATGTGTAGCTGAAACAACAACAGTTGTCCATTTGATTGTGTTAATATGTGTTGTCATAATAATGTTCACTGTGTTGTCATTGTGAGTGAATGCACAGGACAGATTATATGATATCATATGCAAATTTATGTAGATTTATTCATGTCTTTAGCTCTAATATTTTCTTTCCAGACAAGCATTTCTTCAGTGTACTAACTTACAGGTCATCCCACCTATTCCTGTTTAACATTTTAGATTTCTATTGTCAACAGCATGTCTGATGTCCTGATGAATATTCATGTAGCACAGGAGTGGAGCAGCCAATCAGCTAACAGCATGTAAATGAGTATGTAGACCCCCTGCAGAGCCATGTTATTCGGATAGGTTTGTGTCTAAGCACCTGTTAATATATTATCCACACCACCTTCAAGCCTCATTAGTTGGTCTGCCTCTTCAAAAGTACTACCTATAGACGAATTCTGTTTGGGTGATTTTTTTTCATGGTGGCAGCCATTGCTGGGGGGCTTCCAATGTACTACGCATGCTCCTTGTGAGCGCATGTATGCATAACAAAGGAACATGTACAAACACGCAGACATACGTGCACATGGCACACGGGTAGTACATTGGAAGCCCCCGCTATATGGCGGGCACATAGAGGGCTCACTTCAATGAAATGCTGCCCGAATTCGTCTATAGGTCAGAAAGTTTGTTTACCTATGCTACACAGTTAAGAATGCACTACAAATACGATGCACCAATATACCAAAATTCAAATTTCTCATTTTTGGGGGAGCCATTTTGAAGAGGCAAAACTCCTTGTATGAGAGCAGCCCTTTATATGCACCTACTAACCAATGAAAACCTTATTTTGTCAAAATTACAGCAGGTTTTATTTATTGCAAGGGAAATTCCTTACTTCTGGTTCATTTGTCCTAAAATATTTTGGGGGTTTTAGAAAATGAAAGGGTAGTCCTAACTACACTTTGAAAAGATTAAAGAAAGACTTCAGGGAAAGAGACTCTGCTCCAAAAGTATGTCTGTCTTTGCTTAATATTGGGGAAATTTGGCATAAAGGTTTTTGATCACCACCTCAAATTTACTAAGCTGTAAAGTGTTCTGAATGGGAGAAGAAAACAAATGAAAAGTTGATTGATTTGGAGTGCTTGATGAATGCTTGTGAGATAGTGTTTTTGTATGTGTTTTTTCACTGTGTATGTTTGAATGAAAATATGGCTGATAAATGGAGCTAATTTTTATGTTGGAATATACGGTATCTGATGTTTTTTTAAGAGGAAGAAGCATACATTTTACATTCATGTAGTTTCTATCAAGATTTTGTTAGAAAATAGGATCTACCATAGTAATAGGGTACCAAATTGATAAATCACATGATTTTTAAAAAGTTATTTCTTGAGGCATTTTCTCCATAATGTTAAATAATGTTCTAATGCAAACTTCAAATATTAACAGATGCACTGTTGCACATCATGCAAAAAAAAGAGAGAAAAGGTCTATAAGACCATCTGCTGTTTGAAATGCACTCTACATTATGTAAATGTACATATACCGCACCTGATAAGCATGATTGTACTGTCAAATGTTGCTAATTGTTCCACTCTTGTGCATTCATTTCTGATCAGACATTTTATATTCCATGTCAATACATGTAGCAAAGTTTAAATAACTTAATTTGGTATTTGCTTTATTTAAAATTCTTCAAGGAGATATCTTTAAGGAGGTATGGATGGTAGCTATTAAATCATGCCTTCTTTTCAATCAGAATGAATAAGTAAGACGACTTGTTTTTGATAATGCATGCTGTCTGAGGTCATGTCTGACCACAATTGGATAGATTTTTATTTAAAACAGCCTAATAACTTGTTTTAATTCAGTGAATCACATTTGCACAATGCACATGTCATACATGTATAAAAATGAAAATGGCTTAGGATTAAAGAAAATTTAATTAGTTTAAGGGAAACCGGTAGGAATGAATGAGTTAATTAGCCAGTTTGTCTATAAACTGATTGGATAAAAGTTACATAAACCAAAGCAAACCTAATCAAAACCATCACCTGAAATTTTAAGAATGCAGATTTTATTATAGAATGAATTAGTAGAGTGGATGTTTAGGTTTCATCTAAGCCTATATAAAAAATAAAAAAGTAAATTGTGATATGCAAGACACCATTATTGTTATCATTTTTACTTTTAATATCATCATTTGATTGCAATTTTGTAATAGCAGCTATGATGAATAAAAATATTCAATAAGGCAAAGCATTTATCATGACTTGATTGGGTGGTTTCTACTTATAGAGGGGGCCTTCTTTTGATCCAGTTCAAGCATCATCAGGGTATTCAACAGAGACTGCGCCCCCTGTGCCTCCTCCACCACCAAGCTCCGCCTACTCCAACCAAGCCACGCCCTCTTATCAGGTTGACTATTATATGTTCATATCATTAATACAGAGCTCCTGTTTGTCGTGTATTGTAAGGTTATGTTTCTGATGAGGTTACAGGTACATTACACCTTGAAATCAAAACTCTTAACCTGCTGCCTAGAGGATCCAGTTGTGCCTAGAGGATCCAGTTGGTTCCTGTATTAGGTCAATAGGAAAGAGATAACTCAGTTGTCAAAATATTCCACCCTTGATCCACAGTTTTGAGAAATTTTACCTGTTGACTATTGAGTGAATGACTATGGATCCTTTTAAATTCCAATCAAGACCTCCTGTGATAAACTTATCACAAATTCACTTCAGGTTTTTTTTTAAAATCCCTGTCATGCTGTGTGCAGGAAATATTGACCCAAATTTTAAAATGACTGATTACAACAAAACAAGGGAAAATGGATGCCATGGTATTACATCAGAGGGGAGTTTAATACTGCAAAACTTTGCTTCATTAATGCTGAATTCAAGACACGATTATGGAAATTATGAGGGGAATTCAGGATTCAATTAACACGATAATGATTAAGATATAAGTAATGCATAACTGCTTGTGTGTTAGATATGCAATTGAATGAAAAAACAATTGTTTCTTTGGAAATCCTCCTTTGAACCTGATCAGCATAATGCTTGTTTACTATTAATGTGAGGGAGAAATAAGTTAAGTTGGCATGGAGAGAGAGCAGCCATTTCAGAATGTGTTATGAAACACCCGTCATGAAAAAAAAAAGAGAAGAGAGGAATCATGGCATTTGAAAATTTCCAGTGTTTTAATTGCATTCCTCTTTTTCATCCTGTCACCTCACAGCCACCCTACCTTGATGCCGATCCACCTACTCCTCTTCCTCCCCTTCCTCAGTCGTACTCATCCTCTATTGATCATCACCATGACTACCAACCAACCTATCATCCTGATTCCTATTCTCTTCCTCAAACCACCTTGAATGATGAGGTTAACCTTCTTCTGTTTTGTGTTCCTCTTTCTTTTTAAAGTTTTCTTTTCTTATAACTTGACCTCCTGAAACCCCTTTCACATCTGACACCATGCCACCCTAATCATAGTCCTAAATCTAACCCTTCCCCTAACCCTAAAATTAACTCCAACGATTACCCTAATGCTAAGCTTGAAGGTTACTCTATTCGCTGTTATTTTCAGGTACCTTGAAACACATTTACAGGTTCTTAAATTCCCGCTGCATGGTCTTAAGCATTATTTGACCCATTTGATAAATGCATAAGAAAGCATGCCCATGTATTCCCCAGTTTTCCCACAAAATTAAGTTAGTATTTGGGAACCAAATTTAGCGTTAAAGATATGTTTGTAATATGGGGTTATTTTTAGAGTTGTGGAATTTTGTTTTGCCCCCAAATTATCTATGTTCATACCTGACTTTATATGTTGAGTGTTGACTAACCTCTCTTTGTGTCTGTTTCCATCTTTCTTTCTTTCTCTCTCCAGGAAACTCAACTGAATCATTCCCTCCCCTCTTATGACCCCCTCACCTCTGTGACCCCTCTCCATGACCCTCAACAATCTGAACCCTTGACCCGCTCTGATAATAAAACCTTAACTGTTGACCCAAAGCCTAACGGTAACTCCCGAAAAGCTGTTCATTTTGCCTCAAGCTCTTTCAATGATCCATTGACCTCGGCGACCCCAATGTCTGCCCTTCGACCACTTGCATGTCAACCTGAATCCTTGACCTCCCCACATGTCGAAAAAGGTGACCCCAAACTTAATGGCTCCATCCCAAACCCTCCCCAGTATGTCTCGACTTCTTCAATCCGTTTGAATCCCATGTCATTGCATGAACCTGGTCTGACATCTTCACCTGTCCATGACCTCAGCATGACCCCAGCTGACCTTGAGGTCAGTATTGTGCAGTTATGTGTATGACCAACAGTTTGAATGAAAGAGCCAACCTTTACTTTTTTCTGTTTTGTATATGTTTAGGATTGTTTAGGGTTGAGGATTTATTAAACATTATGAAAAGGCTGTATATATTGTTGGATTTAATATTGCTTTAATGCATTTTTTTTTAGAGGAGTTTATGATTTTGATCTCCATGTGAATCAGTAATATTCTTATCTCTGAATAGTATCCCTATGTATCAGGAAAATTCCTGACTACTTGCAAAACCAAGTTTATGACAATGAGTTGTATCGATAGTAGAAACCAAATATAGCAAACTTTCTGACCCATAATACAATCAAGTACATGCAAGTGGTTTAAGAACAAGAACAGTTTAATTGAAATATTCATTAAAAATCCCCCAAGTTAACAACACAACAGTATGTTATAATTACTGTGTTTATACTTGAATCGGCAATAAGTTTGCTTCATTCTGTATTCTTAGGTACACTAAATAAGGATGTTACAATTTAAAAAGATGAAGGCATAAAAAATTATTATTTGTACCATTTTTTAGAGGGATGGGATTAATGTAAACTTTCTGAAAATGTTCTACCGAGTAAGTCAAAAAAGACTTTACACCTAGAAAAATGTCAATAAAAAGAAAACCAATCTATAAACCCTAAATTATTTTACATATTCTGAAAGAGTAACTCCTCCCGCATCTTCTGATGCCATTTTTGTGTGATATGTCTTTACGCTTGGATGAACACGACGCATTGTTTGCGAACATGTCAATTTCGAATTGTGCCAGAATGGCAGTAAAATCAAAACAACAAAAAGCTAGAAAAAAGCAACTTCATCCTGATTAAAATAGTATAACTTTTTAACGAAAATGTCTTCCGCTTAATAACTTGGCATGGATGTTGGCACGCATAATGTCTGCATTTGGTATGAAAATGAGATAGATCTGTAGAGTCAGGCATGAGTGAGCACACGTCAAAGACAAAATAAGCACTTCTCAAAAGTATTAGGAGGCCATTTTAGGTCTGTCAGTGGCAATTTGCTCTTTAATGTGTACTCATTCGTGCATTACTTCACGAGTCAATCTAATTTTCATACAAATGTAGTCAATATGTGTATGTGCCAAGCCATTAAGCGGCAGACATTTTTGTTAAAAAGTTATGCTATTTTAATCAGGATGAAGTTGCCTTTCTGTAGCTTTTTGTTGTTTTTATTTTACTCCCATTCTGGCACAATTCGAAATTGTCATGTTCGCAAACAATCCGTCGTGTTCATCCAAGCGTAAAGACATAACACACAAAAATGGTAACAGAAGATGCGGGAGGAGTTACTCTTTCAGAATATGTATAATAAGGTGGGGTTTATAAATTGGTTTTCTTTTTATTGACATTTTTCTAGGTGTAAAGTTTTTTTTGACTCACTCGGTATATGGGCAGACTGCATTAAATTTGTTTGAGCTTTCTTGAGATTGAAGTGCTGATAACCATGTCTTGGTTTTCTTAACAGAATGGTGAGCAGGCCGCACCTCCCCCTCCCCCGCCCCCACCCCCAAAGGCAGGCTCGGATCACGCTGACTATCAGGTCTCTGAACACTTTAAATGCCAAAATCGTAGTGTAGGATGTTTTTGAGGTTTAAGATCTAATTTTATGAATGGTTGCGAAACTTTGTTGTGATTTTAACACATTCTTTTTTAAGACTATGAATTTACAACTCAATTGGTTATTGATAGTTATAAAAGATATCCTTTTGAACAATGTGCCATGTGTATGATGTATGGTGCGTGTCTATACGAGTATGCCTGTGCAGATATGATGTAAATTATCTTATTTTATATACTATATCATTTGAATTAGATCCTAAAAATACATGTACAGATGGAGAGAATTGTAATGCATGTAATAGGAGAAATAGATGAAGAGGCAGATAGACAGATAGAGATACATGTTCAATATTGAGAGAGAGAGATTGAGAGAGAGAGAAGTATAAGATGACTGAACATCAAGATAAAAATCATAGAAACTGCAGAAAAGATTTTTAACACATCCTCATAATTATGTTTTGTTTGATACAATAGCAATATCAGTCACTAACAAAATCTATTTTTTTTTTTACCCAAATGTCTTACAACAGCCTTTAGGTACCACCCGCAATTTTCCTCACGGCCAGGGATCTTCGCCAAAGAGGGGTCCCTCTGCTCACGACCCTGCGAGTCAATATAAGGGTCCATCATTCACAATCCCTCAAGAGGTTCTAATATAATCTTCTCTACTTCATATTCTCAAAAAAAAATTTGTTTATTTCCTTCATTTCCATGTACATGTTGCACTTAAGTGTTTTGAACCCTCTTTCTGTTCATTTATTTTCCCCTTTTATTTTTGCACACTAACAAAAAACTATGATTTGCAGATGAGCAGATGTGCACCAATGGCAGAGCTCCTTACATAAAGCACCCATGTTGAGTCTATTAACAATGAAAGCAGGCGGCTGATTGGCTACTGGCGATCAGACCAAGCTCCTGTGTCATCGCACTTTGGCAGTTAAAAGAGAATGATTTGTGGATGCAAGCTCATCCGTGATTGGCTGATTCTTGTTGTAACATATGTATTGGGACCTACATGTGAATGGTCAGAAGTGTTGTGGTAAATGGTGGATTGTCTTGTGTGTTGTGCTTTCATGTGAGTGTGTGTTTGTTAATGTATATATTGCAAATGGATCTGTAAATTATATTTTAAGTACCAATATGTCAAGTATAGAACACTACTTGTATGTCAATAATGATATATAATTTCCCAGCTTTAAATAGGCCCTATTACTTTGGTTTATAAGGTTTTTCTTTCCATAGGGCAGTTTATAATGTTTGACATTCCTATCCAAACTCTTGTTATATTCTTTTGATATATCAGTAAGAATAATAGAATTATAATTAACATTGCATTTTAGTCAATAACATCACAATGACCTTATTGCAATGTCTATTGAAAAAATGTACCCACCTATCCCGCGCACCTATCACATCTAGGAAATTTGATTTTCAAGCATATCACTCAAATTTACAAGCATCTCACTTCCTTAGACACGACCCTTCCCATAGAACATACACTTAGCTGTTACCATTGATTAAATCTTCATTCTGACACCATTATATACACCACTAGTCCTATATGTACATGTACAATTCAGTGCCTTTGAGTTAATTATGACAACTTTTGCTCTTAGCTTTTACACTGGGTATGTGCATGTTTACCACACATTGCCCTTTAATCTTCATATAAATAGACTATTTTTACAGCATAAATGTAGCACCATGACTTTGATCAATCAATCAATCAATTAGATCAGTGATTAATCTTCCCTTTCAATTAATACCAGTAAAATTATAACCACACTTAGGTTCTATATGTAGATATGTTTTTAATCTTCAAATTTGGTTATGTCAGTCTTGTAGATTGTAATAAAGGCCCGAATTCACAAACGTGGTTTAGTTAGTCCATGGTCTAAATCAGGTGGTTTGTGAATACCAAAATTTAGACCATGGTCTAAATCCGTGGTTTAAACAATTGATTTAGACCATGGACTAACTAAACCACGTTTGTGAATTCGGGCCATAGAGTTTATGTGTGCGTATGTCTTGTTGCAAAGTGTAGAACATAAAATTTAAAGGGTCTCTGAGGCCAAATAATAGAAATGAATAACAAAAACACATAAATAGAGTGATGGTAGGGTTATTTTGGGTTAGATATGTGTACTTTAGCTGTACGTAAATCATTTCTTTAGATCCCAGAGACCCTTTAAATTATGTTTAGTTTGCAGTCCGGCTTCATATAATTCAATAATTGTACTCTTTTTCTCAAGCTCTGATTATCACATCAAGTGCTTAATTAATCAATTGTCAAAAGGAATAAAGTACTTCCTATATTAAATATATGGATATCATTCATTAGTCAATGGGTTAATATTGGTTGGAGCAAGAAATTTTGTACAATGTTGAAAATGAAAGACGAGCTGTAATCACAATGAATGTATTATGTACTTGCATGTTACAGTGTAGCTGAATGTTAAACCCTTAGAAATGTAAAAAGTGGCATTATTTATGAAATAATGGATGAAAAGTAAAATTGATTAGTGAGTGTGTCCTCTAATTGTTGTATATTCATTGCTCACCCAACACCCAAAAAAGCAAAGTGGCGCAAGAACTGAATTATAGCTCAGAGAAATGACCAGAGCATATTGGAAGATATATATTTATGATACATATCCTTGATATTTAAAATCAGGGATCCATATTATGTTTTTGTTTAATATCATTTGGTTCCAAATTTTAGTTAAGGATGGTATTGCTGTCATAATTTTTATAACGAGGATTTGAAAAGACTTTTATAAACACCGTCGCCAAGTTTTGCTGATTTTGACTACTTCATACCAACATCTGTAAATGATGGTGATGATTTCATACAAAATACCAATATCAAGAGTTCAAGCTTGTATGCTGTTCTATGGCATTTATCGGAATGCTGATTTTTGGCCTTTACAATACTGAAATATATTTGTGAGAGTTGGCAGCTCTGCTAAAACATTTACAGGACAAACTTGCATCAATTCACACCTAAAATGCATTGCAGCAAATATTACATGTCATAAAAAAGTGTTGAATATGTTTGTATTATGTTTCTATGTTTGTACATATCAGTGCACCCATGAACCGCATGGCTTCTAATTATCTTTTAAGATTTACTTTTATTCCCACTTCATCTATTGTTGCAGCTCTTGTATAAGTATAATGAAAGCTTGTATATTCCCTTGTGAAAATGTATAACATGTTAACATGGAGTTATTGTTTTTTTCATTATATCCATAGAGATATAAGTATAAGTATATTTTATTGATTTCATTTATGGACAAATATTAATTGCTCATTGGTATCAGTTGTATTTGATTTTTCCCATGAAGAGCAAAAAGATTGTATTTAGCATAACAATTTGATAACCTTAAAAAAGGAAACTGTTGTTAGATCAAGTATGTAGCCTACTTTGTCAAAGATGCTCCCTAAATACTAAAATGATTTATTTGTCAGATACTCCTGCATGAAATCATGGGTCACTAGTTGGCCCCAATAATGCTGTGCTTCGCTTCACAAAGGAGAAGCAAAATAATTGCAATTTTTACACAAAAATCTCATATTCAATGTTGCCAAAATTTAACCCATAATTACAGAATAGCTATATCACTGGTCTTTGAATGTAAACTGATATGCAGTATGATATGACATGTACATAGTAGAAGTTTATTTAATTCACATGTAGAACTAATGAAAATATATGTTCATTCATTGACTATGGAACCCAGGTACTTTCTCCATTAAACATATTGTCGCTGAGCTGATTGAACCTCTAAATCTAAAAAATTGTAAAATGTTCAGGAAAGCAGAAATATTACATAGCGGAACGCCTTTCCTTTGACACGTTGTTGTGGCTTCATTTTGGGTGTAAGAGAGCTTGGATTTGGAGAGGACATTACAGGAATGATTACCTGGAGTATAATGGAAAAAAAAAGTTTACTTTTTCCAAAATTTGAGAAACAAGGTTTTATTTGCCCAGCAGCGATATTGGAATGAGCGATATCATTCAGTAGTCAATGGATTAACTGCACCAAATTGATCTTTGCTTTCATATTCATAGCAATAGAAGGTCATTGGCATTGGCCAGTGGGTGGTCATAGCTTCCATCACCCAATTGGTCACTCAGCTGATGACATCACGTATTAACAGCCAATCACGTTTGCTTGCACACCATATTGTTATGTAGATACAAGATGACTTGGACGCCGTGCTGAAAACGTTCCCCAATTACCCTAGCTCACCGTCTGTAGAGACGCCCACTTATGCCCCGCCCCCTGTGAGACAAGCTCCGCCCACCACGGCTCCAAAGCCAAGACAGGTTGACCAATCACTGCATCCTGTGTCCTCTTTAATTATTCATGAGTGCTGTCCACAGTGTAGAATATTCATTAGCAGTATTAGCATCATGGAACTTTTTTATCGTTTGTGGTATTCGCATGTTAATGTTATTTATATTACAAATATTCGTGTGTCCATTATTTGTTTATATCTCAATAGTATTCATGCTGTGTTGTGTTTTTGCATCTGTCTACAAGCAACATTTCTCGCGAGTGGAAATCACATCTTCATTGAAAAAACAAAGCCTCATAACTGAACTGTGCTAGGATTGTTAGTGATGTTTTTTTAGGATTGCAAATGTTATGTGTTTCACTTTAGCATGTGTGCGCCTAACAGGCGACCAGCTGGAATGCTCCTCAAGGAGTGGAGATTGCGCACTGTAAAAAAATGCGGGATCGTAAATGAAGCCAATGACCGGGGTAATAATATACTGTAAGTGCTTTGGTCTTAACAGGTTAAGCGCTTTATAGGAAACTGGTATTAATATTATTATTATTGTCCCCGCCGAACGAGTTCGAGCAGGGGACTATGAAACGGGCTCCGTACGTGTGTATGTGTGTGTGTCCGTCCGTCCGTCCATCCGTCCGTCCGTCCTCCGTCCGTCCGTCGTGCGTGCGTCCGTATGTGATCAAAATCTT
The DNA here is from genome assembly GCA_940671915.1 of Paracentrotus lividus. Lineage (NCBI taxonomy): Eukaryota > Metazoa > Echinodermata > Echinoidea > Camarodonta > Echinidae > Paracentrotus > Paracentrotus lividus. The sequence continues at coordinate 25,719,241 of CALNVZ010003433.1, forward strand.
CAATTTGCTACTCCTTGGCCATTTTTCATCCGATTTCGATTCTGTTTGCTTTATATGATAGCACTAGGTGAGGGCTACAAAACTTCTTCACGGAATTTTGACTTTTGACCCCTTTGACTTTGACCTCATTTTTGACCTATATTGTTAATTGGCTACAAAATACTACTCTTCGCCATTTTTCATCCCATTTCGAATCCGTTTGCTTTATATGATAGCACTAGGTGAGGGCTACAAAACTTCTTCACGAATTTTGACTTTTGACCCCTTTGACTCTTGACCTTGATTTATACTTATATTGTACATTGGCTACAAAATGCTACTCCTTCACCATTTTCTTCCGATTTCGATTCCATTTGCTTTATGTGCTACAAAATTTCTTCACCGAAATTTTGACCTTTGACCTTTGACCTTTATTTTTTACCTATATTGTTAATTGGCTACAAAATGCTACTCCTTCGCCATTTTCATCCGATTTCGATTCCGTTTGCTTTATGTGATAGCACTAGGTGAGGACTACAAAACTTCTTCACAGAATTTTGACCTTTGACCTTGATTTTTGACCTATATTGTTAATTGGCTACAAAATGCTACTTCTTCGCCATTTTTACCCGATTTTGATTCTGTTTGCCTTATGTGGATAGCACTGATCGTGATATTAATGGGAATTTTACATTATCGGCGGGGACATATATTACGCATCGCGTAATAATTACTAATCCACTTGTTTATTATATAAATAAAAATATATCCCAGAAAATAAATGAAGAAAGAAAAAAGCATTACATAATGATTGGATACAGCAAAAATCATTACATGGGTATCTTTGAATTTATTATAGGATTATTTTATCAGGGCTAAAATTAGAATAAGATAAAACAGGATTTTCAATTGTTGCATGCTGTTATTACTCTGCAGAAACATCATTAGACTAAAATGACACATATTTTTTTATTGACAAAATAAATTGTTGACAAACTTTGGGGTACCTGTTATTGTGCAGATTATATGGTGCATGTGATGGTTAATGCTGTACTACAAGTTTGCATGTAGTTACTTGTGAAATGTTTGTCCATACATATCACTCCTGAGAATTACAATTCTGTCAAAAATATTGGTACTCTTTATTCTCCTTTGCAATAGAGGGTTTTGTTATGTGTTAGAAATATATCTGTAGTAGGTATTATCCTGTATTTAATATATGTAAAGCCTTTGCTGGTTATCATCCTGTACCCTAATAACCAAATATGTTTTCAATCAAATGTGACATTTGTATACTGTAAGCTTTCTATTGTCCTCACAAACAGTGGATCATCAAAGGAAACTTTTAACAATACATCCACATAATATGAAGAGTTTAAAGCTGGTGTATAGTGTTGGGAGAAGGAAAAATTTAATTTGGATTCACAGTTAGATAATATTAAAGCCTGAATCCTATAACTGTAACAAAGAAAGTTATATTACATGGAATCTCGTTTTAATGTCTTTATTTCACGATATTATAGTACAAAAAAGATAAGACGGGGACCCGACTCAGCTTTGTGTGCACTAGGCGTTCACATGGAAAACCAATGGGGATTCTCTTGTGTGGGTGATACACACAGATCGCTACGGTCTATTCATGCGGGAAGTTCGGGGGACAGGACAACCCAGCAAAGGTCTCAAAACCGTTACAAATTGTGTTTGGATTCAAACATTTCACTGAAATTCACCGGAAATCGTGAAAGAAATATCACAAAATCTCTCACACATGTCTTTTAGCGCAATGTGAACAACATGAGACTATATTTAATGGTTTTATGCCGATTTTTTTTTTGTTACCAAAACTATACACCAGGTTTAAAGTGTATTTCATTCCTTCCTATCGTGTTAAATTTGTATTCATGAAGTCTTTGAGATTCAAGTTTTCGTCCATCGATCGGTACCAAATATTTCCTTATTTATCCTATTGTCATTACACCTTACTCTCATATAGATACATGAAGTAGATCATATGGGACTACAGTGTTATAAAACAAGGATCATATTTATACTTCATTTTCCCTCACACAGATAGTGAACATGCATGATAAAGATGTTTTGTATTAACTAAGTACTAACTAACTTGCATTATTGTTTGTTCATATGAAGTGTATTTCTGACTAACCATTTGTTTCTGTTTGAATACAGCCTGTAAAGTGTCTGCAGTACAACATTATACATGTGTTTTTGACTAATCATTCGTTTCCATTTAAATACAGCTAAATGTCTACCTACAGTGCATATACACTAGCAGGCTTCATTTATTATCAAACCTATTTTTATTGCTTCATGTGAATTGCTATTAATGAGCTCAGTCACACGGCACAACCATCTTCAGACCAAGTCCAAATAAATCAATAGCTTTCCCATAGTCTAATGTGCTATTTGGTTGATCTGGGGTTGGTTTGCAGTTTGTGTGACTGAAGTATATGATATGACTGAAGTATATAATATGACCCAACAGCTTACAACCAAAGACTGTCGCTAAGCTGCTTTTAATTTGATGTGTAAATTGGACACAACACTGCTCAAAGATGCACATCCACATTAAAATATCACCAAGTTCAAAATTGTCAAATTTGCTGCCATAATGATCATAAGCATTAATGATAAGGATACAATGAGTGTCGTTTGATGATGGGTTCTATTTATTTTTGTCAATTTGATGTTTTGCCAATTGAAGACACCATTATAAAGAAAATAGCATTATCTTGAACATTTTTAATACAAATCAAAAGTACGCCATTACCTGTGATTGACAGGGAATCTTTTATTTTTTTCCCCGACATGTATGTGACAGGGGCCTTACCTGACACATGCCAAATTTGTGCTTAACCCATTTTTCCATGAAACTCTGCCCTTTTCATTTTGAAATATTGGAAGGATGACACATATGCATCACCTTAAAAAATTATGCAAGTAAATTCAAAGTACAATGTCCCCACAATATTTTCAAGCTTACACATTATGCTATGATTTGCCTTTTGGGGAGGTTTAGTGTTCTTATGCATTACATGCCATTTTAAAGCATGGAATTAATTGTTGCACTGTTTGTCAAGCCTATGATATGATACCAGAAATGCTAACTAATTGGGCACTCTGGTCTTTCATAACTCAGAAAAAATGTTAATAAAGACTTATTGCCATTAATTTTTGTAATTCATTTTTGTTTTCAACCAAATTTTTTTGATCAGCTATTTGTTTCTTCTCAATTCTCTTTTCTTGTCAGTGAACAAATGTTCATATAGACTTATTGCCATTTATTTTTTAAATTCATTTTTGTTTTAACCAAAATTTTTGATCAGCGATTTGTTTGTTCTCATACTTAATTTTCTTCAACTTTCTGTTAATTTAATGAGTATTACAAATACCTTTTTGCCAAGGTATAGCACTTTTAAGCTTATTATCCAAAGTGTTAGGGAAAATACATAGTTACCTGCTTGTGCATATGGTACCCATGTACAGTCATGTTAAAAGTATTTCATATAAGGATAAACATCAATTGAATCGTTATATTGTCAGTGAAGAATGAAATATTCATACATTGCCCGCACGTCTGAGATTTTCTGGGATATCATTCCATAGTTGATACATATCAGTGGAAAGAACCATGTAATCACCTCAGGGAGGCATTTCATCAAAGGACTTGTTGGACATTTCATCCGACAAATTTGCTCTCAGCCAATCAGATGCAATTATTTCAGTAGCTTATAACAGTTTGTTGGATAAAACGTCCGACATGTCCTTTCATGAAACGCCCCCAGATGTTGTGCAATACTGATAATCCATCTATTCTATTCCTATTTTATGATATGCTTATACCAGGTGCAATCCGATGTAGGGGATGTCCGTCAAGCATTGACCGTCAACCAGGAACCAACAATACCACCACCTCCAGATATGAGCAGACTTAATCTGGAAGGTAATAAATTATTTAACATCAAGGGATCCTGACACTTGAACCTGAGAATATTGGTTTCAAGATCCAGACAGGATTTTAAAAGATCAATAATTTGTAGAGCTTGAAAAATTTAGTTTCCATAGGGGGGAGCTAATTCATTAAGCTAAGCCCCTAAAATGATAATAATAATAATAATAATTATAATAGCGTTCCTTTCGCCAGGGTAGCCACTTCAATTTTGACAACTGCTCTTCCAGCGGGCCCTGTATAACATGAAATGTTATTATTACCCTTCTCCATTTTGAAATACCCAGCACCTGGTCAGAAGGCAGAAGGTCCCATTTTTCAAGTCTTTGGTATGACCCGGCTGGGAATCAAACTCACGACCTCCTGTTCATGAGGCGGGCGCTCTAACCATTGAGCCAACATGTCAGGTTGCATTTCAGAACCATCATCACAAAAATTTAAAACATAAAGAGTTACTGGAAAGAATATTATACAGGAGCATACTGTAGTACTGTTTGGTAAATGACAGTATTCAGTCATAGACAAAGTGATAACAATATATTCAAGATAGTTTAAATATTCAAATAATGTTTAATTTTAGTCTTTTCTATTCTGGTCATGTGACTGATGAAATTGTTGGTTTTTTGAAACCTTACAAATTTCTGGTCTACAATTGTATCTAGTTTGGGTGGCAGCGGTGGGATCGATAAGCTCAAATTATTATTTTTTTCTTTCATTTGACAGAAGCTGCCCCACCCAGGCCACCCCTACCAGGTGATGTTCCCCCACCACGCCCACCCCCACCTGAAGACATGTCTCTGCCGGTCCCAGAGCAGGGCTCTCATCAACCTATTATGGTAAGCCATAATACCCCATTTTTTCATATTTCATAGTGTAACCCAATTGCATCTTTTTGGAAACCCCACTGCAAGTTAAATTGGTAAACAATATACCATATTGATCATTTGTATGTGATTTTATGGCATCAATGAAAAACAAACTCCTGTCCTTTTCAATTATTCAAATCGTTCAAATGAAAGGTAATAATACACAAATTCAATAAGAAATGGAGGGTGGCTGTTAATTTAGCCAGGAGGAAAAACAACAGATGAACACACAAATTTACTGACTGACTGACCTAGGGCACAAATTAAACAGAAAATGCATGAGATGAATAGAAGAAATAAACTGTCATTGTTCTTATTACTTAATATCATATGCTTATATGGATGTTTATGATGACCAGATTATAAGTATTTGTGATTTTTGTTTTTGCCTTTTGCAGCAAGCCGCCTATGACCTTCATGTTGAAACTGCACAATGGTCCAGCAAGGATAACGACCTCATTGCTGCTGCAAAACGAATGGCACAACTTATGGCAGCCATGAGCAAGCATGTCAGGTACATAAAACTACATGCCTTTCCATTCATACAACTCTTTGTATTTTGTTTTCAGCACTCTTTAATTCTGAACCATGGTTGAGGGCACATTCTTGTACCACCTTTTTTTTTAACCTCTTGAAAAGGAGTTGTTCTCACTAAATAAAAAAGTGATATTTTATATTTTATAGGATAAACCAAACTTTCTGCTATCAATGCCAATGAAAGTCCAACCTTCTTTCAATTTTGAAGACTTTTAAATTCAGTCACTTTTGACCAGACATACCAGCAATTGCTATGAATCGAATTTTAACACAACCATGAGCTTATCCTCAACTTGATGTCATACAAACCTCCTCATTCAATTTAATCCTTTCACATTTTTTCTAAGATAAAATACTAAAATGACCTTTGCATTTTGAGAGGTTATTTGTAGTATTCTAAGATCTGTATTCTGAACTCCAGTCTCGAGTAAGTTTAACATGCTGACACTCCATAGAGAATGATGCATGTGCAATGAAACTAAAGCAACATTCTAGACTTTTATATACTAAAACTGAACTAAGGGTAGCTGTAGTTTAGAATTTGCTATGGCTTTGTGAGTTTTATGTCAAAGGCATCTTACTTTTTGTCTTACCTCATTATCTTGAAGATAAATGTTGTCAATGTTCTGTCCAAAGGTGCAAGATCCAAATGTCCCATGAAGATTTATATGTATGTAAATAAAAGCTACATTTTCACACAATTCACATGCTAGTTTTATGAAATTTGAAACGACAACTGCTGCAAAAAAAGCCTGTGATTTTGACTTAATTCAGGGAACAACAGCAGCATTGTGCATTGCAGCTGAAATTTCCAAGTCATATTTAAAACCAGAGTAATGAGATATTAATGACACCCAGTAGCAATATGTAGTAAAAATTAAGTGAGAGGTACAAAAGTATTAAAGTAGATTGTCTTAAAGCCGAATAAACTCAAACTGCATTCGAGACTGGAGCACAGAACACGGACCTTGTTCTTAACTCACACATTAATTTTCTCATCCAATATACCTATTTTCAAGTAATATTTCTTTTGTCACTTACACCAAAAAGGCACTATCCAACCAAATATGTTATTATATTTTGTTCATAATTATCTTCATAAATCCACCTATTATTTGTCTAAGTTTAGCCTGTCTTAATTAACCTTTAACCTTTGAACCTGTGGTCTTTGACCCTATGACCTTATCAGTGGAGAGGGTGGTAATAAGAAGGACCTGATAGACACGGCCAAGGAGATTGTGAAGGTCGCTGCACTGGTGACTAAGCTGACCCGAGAGATAGCCAATCAGTGCACAGATATCCGAATGAGAGTGGTAGGTATAGGGTGTCTAGAAATGTGGACAGCTCATTTTGTGTGTGTGTGTGTGTGTGTATATACAGGGTGTCCATCAATGTATATGGATAAATGTTATACTTTGACAAGGTGACCAAATATGGGTACCCTGTCACATAGCTAGCTTGCTCTCTTATTTTGATGACTTTTTACCTCCAAAAGGAGGTTTTGCTGATGCTAATGAGAAAGGGTCAAAGGTACCTTTTTGTCACTAGGATTTTGAGTAATGTAAAAAGACTTTCACAAGAATTGCCCTAGTCTTGTGCAAGTTTGAATTCAATAATTTCAATAAATTTGACAAAATATCCTTAGTTTAAAAATCAAGCATCATCCCTGAAGCAGAATTCTACACCTTGTAAAGCGTTTGCAATAATCAAGAAGTGTGTAATGTATAAATGGCGCATATAAATATATACAGTATACAAAATTGCATGCAAATGAAAAGACTTGACACAATTCATTTAAACATTTACCATTTTGCAAATGTTGTTGACTTTGTAATATAATGTGCAATGTAAATGATACCGGTATGCTCATATATCAATAGGTATATTCTATATGTTATATTTTACCTATAACTGTTT